>WKFP01014814.1:729868-755072 GCA_011057875.1 Pterocles orientalis
AACCTGAGGAGGAGGGAGGCAGCCAGGACTGTAAACAAAGAGCAAAGCTGTAGTTGGTAGCAATGGGAAGAGCTTGGGGAGAGCAGGGGAAGGGCTGCGCAGAGCCACGGCAGTGGGGAAGGGACATGGGGCTGCCTGCTGCAGCAGTGGGACACTGCTGGACTTTTGGGTGGAAAGGAAATCTTTTTTGTGTTTGAAACCGCAGTGCAGTGGAGCTGTATGTGAGCAAGCAACCAGGTATTGCCTTAGAAATGGGAACGGTTTGGTGTGACTTCATAGCGAGGGGCAGGGAGGGAGCAATTCCCGTGCATGGTGTTTTGGGGTTCCATCGGATAGCGAGTGCTGGGATGGCTCTGTGGTGAAACCACTGGATCACTGAGCAAGGCAGAGGCCAACAAACATACTGAAACATGGAAAAAAATGACTCAGAAATCCTGCAGAGTGGGGAAAGCAGCAGTCACACGAACAGCCGAGGAAGGTGGGTGGAAAGAACAGAAATCGTGTCTGCGGAAACCTGGGCAGATGCATCCCGGAACAACAGGACGCTCCCGAAAACAGCTCCAGTGAGCGTCTGGAGCACGGCCGGGCAAAGCGGGGCGCGGGGGATGGCTGCCCAGCCGACATCTGTGTTCGGTGACAATAGCAGGGCCTGACAAGTTCATTGTAGCTCCGCACAGGGCAGCAGGTGGGAGAGGCAGCGGGCGCAGCCACCTGCTCAGCCGCCTGTGTGCCTGTCCCCCGGGGCGAGGTGGATGCTCTGCTGCATCCTGTCCCCCCGGGCGTGGTGGATGTTCTGCTGCATCCCGGCCCCTGGGGAGGGGGCCAGTGTGCTGCCCCCAGGTAGGGTGGGGGCCTGACACCCCCAGCTGAGGTTTATATCAGAGGGGGGCTCTTAAAGTAGCTGTGGAAGTGTTTTGCTTTTACCTTTTATAGATTTCACTTGGTTAAAGAGCAAAACCTTATTTTTTTTTTCTTCATGACAACAAAAAATGAACTGTTTTGAGATAATTTTTGTGTCTGGAATTTAGCAATGTGTTACAGAAGGCTCAAACATGTATGAAAACAGATGAGGGGGGAAAAAAACCAAAGCAGCCTAAGCCAAATCCTACACCTGTAACTCCTCCTGAACCCCCCAGGCAGAGGGAGAGCTCAGCTGCTCCCAGCACTTGGCTGGTGCTCTCCGAATGTCATCGTCGTACAATGGGGTTTGATCTGAACTGGCACCGTCCTTGCTGGGGAGCGAACGGACTGAGAGCAACTGCAAACGGCCGCGGATCCAGCCTCCTGTGCTGAGTAAGTACTTGTGCAAGTCAGCTCTGGTTTAGAGGCCAAAGTCAATGCAGAATAGCACCGATAAACTCAGGTTGTTCGCTTCCCACTGGCTCTGCTGCAGCTCAGGGAGAGCCCAGAGGGAATTTTTTTCCCCTCTCCCTCTGTAAGTGTCACCTAGGCACAACAGGGTCTGCCTGATGCAGGGCAGCACGGGGACCTCGCTGTGTCCTGATGTTTGCTGCACGCGTCTGCTTTCTGAGCTCTTCCATAAGGACTCGCACGCTGGGACGGTGCATTCATAGAGCCGCTCTGATTTACTGAAAATCTGGCTCACGGGTACCATTTAACCATCCTGTCGGTTGCCAAACGCTTCAGCGCACATTTCTGGTTGGAGTTTTCATCTTCATAACTGCATGCATTTAGTTTTCCTGATTGCGTGTGCAAACGCTTGTCTAGACTGATGGCTGCATGCAGGGAGCCGGAAGAGGCGGGGGGATTGCAGAGCAAGCTAAGAGGTTGGATGGAGCTGTATTTTTTTGGCTGGCTAGGTTTGCACCTAACCCCCCGTGCGGGCTTTGTGTGCCGCTCGGGTGCGGTTCTGAAGATGCTCCCTTTGGTCTGTACCGCTTGCAGATGCGGGGAGTAAACACGGGGCTGAACACACAGATACCGGTTCTATAGCTGCATTCAAATAGCAGGCTGGCTTCTGCTGCGACAAGCCAAAATATCACTAATGTGGAAGGAAAAGAGTAGCTGGGAATGTTGCTGGTTTAATGCAAAAGCCAAGCTCTGTGCTGCTGGTTTTGGTACCAGACCCAGGGCTGGCTTCACACAAGTAGCTGCTGCTGGCAGCTGAAGGTGCTGCAGCACCTTTCCCGGGGGGCACAGCATCTCCCCCCATCTCCAGCCCTAAAGCAGCCTTAAAAAGGGCTGCAAGACTCCAGCTTTCCATTGAGCTTTCTCAGCTCATGGAGCACAAGCACTTGAGTTCTCAAATAAAAAAGATGTTGCCAGTTTTTAAAGAATCTCAGCGTTAAATTTTTTTTGATACCTACCTCTGGTGTTTTAAGATGTTCACTTATAACAACAGGAAGATTTTAAAAAAAATCAGCCTAAGGTATTCAGAGATTTGCTTTTAATTATGAAGAGTAAATTAAAATATAGTTGTTCCATGCAAGTTAATCTGAATTTAGTGCCCAATAACACAAGTATTACGTTTCTCCTGAATCAAACCTTATTTGAGCTAAGAGATGGCATTTAAAAAGTAATCCAGTCTTGAACAAAATGTTCCTGATGCTGGCAAATCGATTTGAAATTTAAGTGCCTAATCACAGTAAAAATGGATTTTTTTCTCCTATTTTTTTTCCTGAATTTGTAAAATTTTAGGTTCTAGCCGTTGGAACCAGTGGCACACTTGTTTGCTCGATGCTGCCATTTCAGAGTCCTGCACAGGAAACTCAGGTTTGCTTCACCTCCTGCTTTCCCCTTTGTTCAGCTCAGAAGCATTCCTGTCCTCTCTGTGCTTCCAGAGGGGTCTCTCCCACTGGAAACGGGCTTTGCTGGAGGCCAAGGCGAAGTCCCAGAGCAGAGGACACTCTTACGAATCAGCTTTCCCACTTCTTACATATTCTGTTGTACAGCTTCAATTTTCGTGCTGAGGCTCTTTTTTCAGTGGTCAAATTACTCTTCCCAACATGAACATAAAATTAGCAATTGTCTGTTACCGCTACGGCTTGAATTTGTTTCCCCAGGAAATAATACCAGTGACTTTGTTCTTATTTTATCTCAGGGATAGTGTACAACCACATCACATCCCAGAGAATATTGGGGGACAAACTGGAGAGCCGAGACTCCAAGTAGCTCTAGAAGCATGGAGGAGTTGGTTTGGCAATGTGGGATAATGACTGTAGTTAGATCTTGATTGTGCTAAAGTGGCCAGGAGTGAAATAATTAAAATATAGATATTTCCTTCCTCCTGACTTTCGGAGTTAACAAGCAGGGCTGCTTCATGTGCCAGGGATCTAGGGTGCTTCAGACAGGGAAAGTCTTAAGAATATTCATCTCCTTTATTCTTAAGTAACAGGATGAGTCCGAAAACAATTAAAATAAATTTTAATTCTTGAGCTCAGCTTGTTTGCACATGGGGTGAGCGCTCACGCCCGGCAGCATCGGGGTAAAGCCCGTCCTCGCATTTATTCTGTGCGCTGCCTGCAGGCACGAGCTGCCTCAATGGGATACCTGGGGGTCGCTGCTCCCCGGGGGCCAGGCTGGGACACAGCATCCCCCCGGCCCTGCAGCCGGGACCCCCCACCCCAGATACCACGTGTGCTGCCGCTCGGTCAAAGGGGCTCTTGTCCTGCCTGGCCAAAATTTATCGGTGTAAGGGCCGATAATGGCTGGCTCTGAAGGACGCATTGTGGGCTGCTGTGTGGCGGGGAAAGGAGACGTGTTAATGGGGTATTGTGCGGAGCGCTGTGATCCTCGGCTGCTTTGTCAGTCCTGAAAAGTTAGCAAGGAGAAGCCTTGTTCCTCCAGCACTGCCTCCCTCTGATTTACTGCCGCTCCCCTTCGGTTCGGAAGTGCCGCGACATTCCTCAGTCAATAGGGATGTATGGACGGTTTTCTCTCCCTCTTTCCTCCTCTTACCCGCTCTTCCCAAATATGTAAACTCTGAGAAAGCTTTATTCTTCTTCAATGATCATTCAGTTGTCTCCAGACTGTATCTTTTGGTAAATTTATGGCTGGCTATTTAAAAAAAAACAACAACAAAAAAAAACCAACAACAATACAACCTCAAATGCATTTTGCATATTAACACGTAACTCTTGTTCCTGTCTGCTCAGTTTGGAAATGGTTGGATTGCTTTTATAAAGAAAAAAATGGCTAATAAAATTGGCCTCAGCACCGTTGCTTTGCAATTCTTATGAACAGTAAAGTGCTACTTACAGTCATTGATGTTAAAAGCTATTTCTAAATTATGGTGCCATTTATTATCTCTAGTGTCCAAAGTAAGTTTAAATGATGCTTATAATTCATGTTTTACCAAATTTCCTTTTCCCCCCGAGGATACCTCTGATTAACTTATGCACATTTAAGCGCTTTTTAAATTCTTCTTTTATTGCCATTATGCTCTGAAAATCTCAGCGATTCTCAAAAATGGGTAATAAACTTGAGATAAAATGCTGCAGTTTTAGATCAATGCTGACAGATCACTGTGGTGATTTCTTCAGAGCTAAAGTGATAATGCTTCATATTTACAGAATATATACTAGGTTATTACTACAGTATTACCATTTTGTTCTAAGATGAAATGAGTAATTTACCAATTTATTAAACAGTTACATTTAAGTATTGCTTAGGACATTACCACACCAATCTGTTTACTTAGCTTGAAGAGTTACCATTAAGGAACCCTGTTTATTTAGGTAAAATTTGTAATGATCGTGCCCTCCATTAAGAAACTTATTTTTCTGCAAGCCTAATTGCTTGGAAATGAGTTTCTCCTTATTTACTGTGGTACATTCTGCTAAGCCAGCTAAAAATGTCACCCTCGCAAGAAGTGCTGGAGAAATTAATAATACATATATGGAACAGTTTTAATTAGTATAATACCAAATGTTAATAAAAGATTTATGATCCAGTTAAAAGTTGTAACGATCACAACAGGAAAAGGTCTGAAACGTGGTGGCGGGGATCTGTTAAAAATAAGCAAATGCTGCCAAACTCTCCAAATTGAGGCTAGAGATTTTTTTTTTTTTTTAATTTTCCTGCTCGTGTCCTTAGGTGAGTCCTGGCTCAGTGGTCTGTAATGTCAAGCTTTGACCCCACAGAAACCAGAGGAAATCCAGAATGGCAGGATAGCTGTGGGGTTATCCCGGTGCGATGGGAGGGGATGGAGGAGCCCACTGAGGTGGGATGTGGTTAATTTGGTTGATGCCACCAGGATGCGAGCAGGCAGCTCCTGACTGGAGATGCAAACCACAGCTGGCCCAAGGCAGGTCTAGCAGGAGTTCAGCTTTGTGGGACACAACTTCTTAGCTCAGCTCTTGGAAAAAAGTCCGTGTTTTGAGTCATTCAGAAGGCCAACAGTGGAGGATGGAGACAGAACCAGCTGGCTAAAGGTAGGAGTAACAAGCAGTGGCTGAATTTGCAAAGGTTAATTCTTCTAGAGGAGCACATCCTGTGGTATTGCAGGCTCACCTTGCAGCTCGTGCAGCACAGGGACCGTCTCTGCTGAAGGCTGAGCCTATGGCTGACCAGAAGCGAAGCTGGGCTGGCTGCTGCTGGGCAGGTGAGTGTTGGCACTGAATCATCGTATGTCTTGAGGTAAGGTCTTCTAGTGCTGGAAGGAGGTTTTTCAATGAGCGATCCTCTGTTGCCATGTGGGCAGGAGGTGTGGTGGGTGACATGAGGGAGGGGCACTGGTCACTACTGAGACCTGCTCCGAGTTTGAGTCAGATGAGATAAACTAAGATCCTGCCTTAAACTCCCTGGAACATACCCGGCCAGGAGTCTCACTGGGGTCTTCAAGATGAAGCCCTTAAGTGGCGTTGGAAACATTTTCTTTAAGAGTTGGAGCTCAAGCCACTTTCAGTGCCGTTTAGAGAAGCCACTTCCCAGCACTGTTTCTTTAGACTCGTATAACTCTGCATCTTTCTCATTCCATCCTGGAGGGTAGGTCGTGAGTCACAAAAAGTGCTAAACACTCTGCTCCACCCAGAAGTGCCATCGTTTTTGGAAGTCCTTGCAGAAATGCGTATCACTTGCTTGGAGGATGTTGGGATAGGAACAAGTTGTGATCTTTCTTTTCTTCTCAGATGCTGCCTGGATTTGGCTCCCAGCAGCACTGACAGTGGAACTCTTCTGGCATAGTTTGGGGATTCTCAAAGCAAATATCAGAAGCCAGTCTTGTCCAGCATCCCATCACGGTGCTCCAACTCAGTTTGCACATGCTGGCTCTCACTCCCTTCACTGGTCCATCAGGAGAAGGTGACATGACCTTGCACTGGGCAAAGATAACTCGTATCTGGGGTATGAGCTGGGTTGTCCGGGGTGTGTACCCAAGCCTCCAATTTGGGGGCAGCAAAGGCAGAGAGGAGCTGGGGATGAGCTTTCCCAGCAGGTTTGCTCCAGCCAAATGCCTGCTGCTGTAGGATTAATGTGTAGGACGTGTAGGACAAACATCTTGCTGGCAGGGCTGGGCTTCTTTTTGCTGCATTGGGTGAGGCTAGTGACCTGGAACAGATAATTGGTGGGAAAGTTTCTGTCCATAATAAAAATGGGTGCAAAACCCTTCTTGGAATTCAGGATGCGAAGTGGATGTGTGCTCTGTTCTGGGGCCTGTGTCCTGGTTTTAGATTCCTCTTAGGGAGCTATGTGTGAAATATTTGGCCCAGAGTCCCCAGCTGAGTCTCTGGGCGCTGCCTGCCCAGTGCTCTGCCCCAGGAGGTGCTTGCTCTGCTCTGGAGAACAAATGAATGTCAGAGATTTACTGAATTGTCTGGGAAATGCGGAGATTTTTATTCATTCCTAAACTTGGTAATGTGACTTTCCTTATTTGTTCTTTCCAAGGCCAGAAAAGGAAACACCATATTTATTCTTGCTAATGTAGCAATATTGATTAAGTCATAAAACATATAAATACATATTGACTCATATTACATTAAAGTATCTATCACTTACTACTTGTTCCTCAATAATACTATAGTTATGTAAAAAAAAAGCATTGAAATTGGCATTGCCTCAAGGAAAGTAGGATCTGTCATCATTATTAATATTAGGTTTTGGCAAATAAAAGCTTTAAAAGGCTGCAAACATTAAAAATGGAAAACCACCTCCCTTCTCTGCAGCAGTGACCAGGTATTTCTGGATGTCCTAGTCATTAGGACACGGGTCCTGACCTCTTCTTATTTGCCCAGTACTTCAGTTTTATTGGAAAACTATGTTGTGGGTGATGTCCTGACCCATGGCACAAGAGGACAGGTATCTCTTTAGCATTTGTACATCTGCAGAGCTGGGGGCTTGTCTCTGGCTGGGCTGGAGGGGCAGTGCAGCTCTGTTCCCAGTTGAGCGCTGGAGCAAGATGGGCAGCTGCCTGCCTGCTGCTGAGTCTACATCTTGGCTGCTCCCACCAAACTCATTTTTTTTAAGCCTAAATTCAAAATTGAGATCCTCAGAACCCCCACTTAATTCTGGAGGTTCCTCACACTGCCAGGCACCTATCTTTCCACCTCCAAAGTCCCTTGAGTGCCAAGATTTTTGCAGATTTTGAATGCTGTCGCAGATGGATGATCTCTGGTTGAACACTGCCCTGGCAGCAGGTGCTCAGCCGTGTTCCCGACGGCACTTGTGGTGGTGGGGTCACCCCTGGTTTGGGATCTTCTGGGTGCTCAGTGCCTGAGTCCCAGCAAAGCTGGCTGGGTCGTGCAGGTCTGCACAAGGCAAGGACTTCCCGTGGTCACTGGGTGAGGGTACTGGGTCTATAAGGCACTGAGCGGTTAGGGCATCCTTCGAAGAACAGGGTCAAATGTCTGTTGCAATCTGAGCGGAAGAGGGACTTCAATCGGGTCCTTCAGCATCCTAAGGACTGCACCGCTTCTCTGGGTTTTGGGCGAGAAAAGCCTCATGGTTTACACCCTTGGGAGGAGGGAGAGCAGCCACAGCCCTCACCCCTGGTAGGAGCAGACTCCTCTCTTCAGTGAGGACCTGAGAGCTTCGGTGCTTTCTGCTGCAGCTTTTCCTCTTGGGCAGCTTCTGGCTTGGTGTCTTGGATTTTGTCTCTTGGTCTTAGAAGTTGGGCTTTTTCCCCAAATATAACCTGGGTGTGTAAAGCATTAGGTGTCAGGAGAACCAGCCCATAAATCTTGCCTTACAGGGCTCGAGGGTGGTGTGGTTGCTGCAGAAATGGTGCTTGGTTTGTGCACTGGAAGCCACTGAGGGTGGTGGGAAGGGGACAGACAGGGAGAAACACCCAGCTGGTGGACAGCAGTGGGAGGATAAAGCTTATTTCTAGGAGTGTAAATGGGGGAGAGATTGCAGGAGGGGTGCTTAGCTTCTTGCTGATGAAAATTAAGCAACTGTGGACTTTGGGGCTGGGCAAGGTGACCCTGGGGAAGACACCAGAATCAGCAAGAGTGTACCCAACCTCCAAAAACTCTCAGGAGCTTCCATGGCTGTGCAGGAGGAGGAGCAGGGGGGCGAGCAGGAGGTGTGCAGGGTGGGCTGTGCTGCCCTGCTCCTTCTGTTGTGCAAGGGCTGCAAGACCCAGTATCGTGCTGCAGGTTGGCTGGGCAGAGATTTAAGGATTTCTGTTAGATTTAAGAAATTTGGCCCTTATTAGGATTTGGCCACTGCTCCAAACAACCTGAAGACCGCACGGATACATGCGATACCAAATTACTAAAACCAGAGGAGGAATTTTTTTAATACTCAAATTTCTCTTTTGCAGAATACGTTTAGCCTTTTCCATGCAAAGAAGAAATCCAGCAAAATACTATCCACATGGCTATTTTCTGCTTCTGCTTGTCGTTTTTTCTCTTTGTAATTAGCCTAATGTGATATCTGATCCCTGCTCTTTTTAGCGTTTGTGTGCCGGTCTGACAGCACTAGCGCTGTTATTTCTTAGATAAGCTAATCACTTTGTAATGACTGGACAAGGTATCTTTATTTAACTGCATAAAGAGATTTAACTTTTCCCGTTAAGCTATGACCGCTGGTTTATGTTTTGTTAATGACATGTAACGTTGGTGGAAGACTCAGGTGGCACACACGTGTCGAAGCGGGCTTTGGCGGCTGGCTTTAGAGAGGCTGTGAGAGGGGCAGGGAGAGCAGGAACTTGTTCTCTATTAATCAGAATTTATTAAGAAAACCCTCTAGCGAGCCCGGCTAACTGCTGCTGCTGCTTGTGTGGCCACGGGGCTGGTGCTGCAAAATCAGAGGTGGGCTTAAGTCCCATCACCTCTCTTGCGCACATCTGAGCACAGACAAGAAGGGCTTTTTTTGTAAGATCATTTTGAGTGCTTGCTGTAAGATTATTGCAAGGAGTTATTTATAAGACAAACACGTCCCTAAATTGTGCAAGAACAAGGTGCAGTGCTCATATCCATAAGTGAGCGGCGCACACATAGGTCTGTATTTCCTCTTTCACCTGCTGCTTCTCCCTTCGCTCCCAGAAGACGAAGCAGCAGCGAGATGAGATGGGCAAAGCTCAGCCCTGCAGTGTGCAGCCTCCCGTGCCCACAGCAGATCCCCATTTGACCCAGAGCTGGCTGAGGCCAGAAAGTCCAAATGACACCAAACATCACCGTGCCAGGGGAGCGGGGCTGTTGTCTACACTGGCACAGTGCTCACGGGGAGTGGGTCTGTCCGCACCAGGCTGGTGTAAGCTGGAGCCTCGGTGTGTGCTGCTGGTAGCAGGGTTGGGCACAAGGCGGCTGGATTTAAAATTCTGTGCCCTGAGACAAAGGACTCGGACCTAGAATGGACTGTTTGTCCTGTTGTGCCAAAACGCTCTTCTGGGCAAGGTTTTCTTTGTGTAAAAGTGAAAGAGGAGCATGAGGCCAGTGAGACTGAATTTGAGCATTTAACTGAGAAGTTACTGGAGATCTGGCCAGGAACAAAACTCCCAGCACCTCTGAGCTCAGTGTTTGTGATACCTCCTGCTCCAGCTCCATCAGCCTGCAGACCCCAAGAGGAACTCGCATTTGAGCTGGTTTTATCTGTGCACATCCATTTTCAAGCTCTGATGAAACCACCAGCTCACCGTGGTGCTTCAAGGTTTGCTTTCTCTAGCATTGTTTAGACCAAAGTTTTTGGAAGGAAGCAGAAACCCAAGATGCTTCCAGCCCTGAGGCCACAGGCAGGAGGGCAAAGGCTCAGATGGAAAGCCCAGCCCTTTAAAGCATCTGAAACTGTTCTGCCAAAACTGAAGGCAGCAAAAATCCTTTCTTTTATTTGAAAGTTTTGTCCCTAACATTTATGAGTACCTTAAAGTGTTAGTCTGGCAGAGAATCTGTATTCCTGCCTGACAAGAAAAGGGCCAGGCCAGTCCTTGGGGTTTTAATTTTACTGGCTGACTCTAATGTCAGTCTTATCAATGATATCTTTTCTTTCCCAGTAGCATGTTCTAATAAGAAACTAAATCACGAAGACAAAAAGCTTCTGGCATCTCCATTTTGTTGGCTCCTACCTCCATCTATGGCATGTTTACAAGAAAACATTTATCGCTGGAGCACTTGCCTGCAATAAGGCAAGACGCTGATAGCAACATCTTTTAAGTGGGGTGCTCCCCGCTCGGCTGGAGTGCCCTCTGCTGTGCTGCACAGCCCCGGCTCCTCTGGACCAAATCCGGACC
The DNA here is from genome assembly GCA_011057875.1 of Pterocles orientalis. Lineage (NCBI taxonomy): Eukaryota > Metazoa > Chordata > Aves > Pterocliformes > Pteroclidae > Pterocles > Pterocles orientalis. The sequence continues at coordinate 740,493 of WKFP01014814.1, forward strand.
AGCCTGAAAAATCATCCTTCAGAGGTGTCTGCCTCCAGGCTTTTGGCAAGGAGACACAGCCTGGGGATTCGCTTTGGGGGAGTGAGGGCTCGGCAGGCTGTACATTTGTAAGTGGGTTGTGTAAGTATAGCCCATGGAAATGGGTTTTCTTGGTAGGGTTTGTAAGGGCTTTGTACCCGGAGCAATGGGGATGGTGGAGATGTCTGAGCATGAGCGATGGAAAATCCAGAAATACAAACTCAGGTTGTGGCTGAGCCTGACTGAGGGCAAAGATGTGCAGAGAAAAAAAAAATTGATGGTGTTGTGTATCTTAAAGAGCTCTCCAAACCCCACGTAATGGAGTATTTGTGTTGTGTGTTTTTTTTTTTATGCAGCCCCCCAGCGGAGCTGTGAGCCGGTGGGGGCAGCCTTGCCAGCCCCTGTCAAACCCTCCATGTCCCCTCGCCTGCCTGCGTGTCAGAAGCGTTAATGCCCTCTTTGCAGACCAGAGAATGGGAGCAGTGAGAGGTCAAGTGGCTTCATTAGGGTTTCACTGTTGGAGCTGAAAGCCGGAGCGTGGTGTGGTGGGAGTGCTTTGTCCCTTCAAAGGCCCTTCACATCCCTTGTAAATCCTTGCACGCTTTGATCTCACGCTTAACCTTGCAGTTAGCTTTGGCCCTCACCGGTGCGGCAGGCGCTGGCGGTCCCTGGAAGGGGTCAGCAGGCTCCGGGGTGCTCCCACCGCCCTTGCTGTGGGGTGTCTGCCGAGGGCAGGGCTGCTGGTGGGGTGCGATCCCACACCCTCCCAAATCCCGCAGGGAAGCAAGCAGCAAAAGGCGTCGCTGGGCAATTCTGGCATCAACTGCACTAGTAATAACAATTAGCAATTATGCAGAGTGATACGCCTTTGGTGCCTGTTGCAGGCATCGGCAAGGAGCTCTGTTTCTGGTTTCTACTTGTAGCTGGGCCTGATGCTCACAAGTCAATAGCAGATGCTGTGAGATAATTAGAGCCGCTGCAGACTGCACCGGGGGTGATGTGCTGCTGCGTGCGGTGTGGCGTGGCCAGTCAACCTTCCCCAGTATGTGCCAAGGTCTTCGATGGTTGAAAGCCATGTGCCGTGTAGTGTGTATTTTGGAGGAGGGGAAAAAACGGGAAATGGTTTCGCTGCCCACAGCAGAGTTCTCCTGGGATCCATCTCCCAGGGATGGGGTGTTGGGTACCCCTGCGGAGCCATGGGTGCTGCCGTCTCCTTACCTGGGGTGCTCTTTGGAGTGGGAGCCGCTAGAAACAAACTTGGAAACAGCAGCTGGGAGGCTGCAAAGGCTCCCGCCAGGCTCCGTGGATCCGCAGTGCTCCCTCCTCGCCGGCGCCGGGGAGCAAACGCACTTTTACCGAGGAGATGAAATGCAGATCTGCGCTTCAGCTTCTCCTCTGTTCCTCCAATTCCCCTAGAAAAAAAAAAATGGTTAATGTAATATTACATCAGATTGTACTCGGAGGAGCAGAAAGCCAATTTTGGGGGAATGTGAGCCAACCTACATTTAACTGGGATGCTGATATTTACTGTTGCAGTGATCCGGGCCCGTAGCATGGGTGAAGTCGCTGGCTGGGGATTCAAAGTCCAATTAGGCAGTGTTAATAGAGGAGGCGGCGATGCTTCATTGAGAGAAATTACTAAAATTGTACTTTCAGGACAGTCAATTAGCTGTGTTTTGACAAAGCAACAAAAAGATGAAACTGAAGCCCTTGGAAAAAGAATGAGAGAATTCAGAGGGAACATGTCTGTTTGGGGAATCCTAATATTTTTTGTTGAAATCATTAAGTGAAATTAAATACTATTTTAAACCAAAGGGATAGAATATCTAATTAAGATAGAAAAAAGGTTTGGGGAAGGGTATTGTTGAGGGGATTAGAGGAATGCTTTACAATTCGTGTTGACTGAGGTGGGGCCCCCTGAATATATTAGGTATATTAGTAACGGGGATGGGAAAAATCTCTCGGCAAGCTGATCTGAAGTTTAGGGAAGGTTTCTTTAGGGTGACTCCAAGGCTTCCAGACTCCAGAGTGTGGGAATGAAGCCAGGGAAATCGGGGAAATGGAGGACAAAGCATGTTTTCGGAGCCGTGCCAGGGCTCCCACACCAAGGTGCTGGTGTGGGAGCCGCTCCAGCAGCAAAGGGGGCTGGGGGCTTGCAGAGCCCTGGGATGGCCAGGCAGCAAGGGGGGATCTGGGGAGTCCAGGTGGAGGGGGCAGGGGCAGTCGGTGGGGGAGTGCAGACTGCGCGCCCCAAGGGGTGCACCCCGTGTCCCTGGAAGCTGTGGAATGCTGCCCATCGGGAGCCCACCCTGAGCCCTGGCAGAGCCCCCCTGAACGGCATGTGGCAGGACTCTTGGGTGCCTCCATTTGTTTCCTGTTGATCCAGTTGTGTTTCTCCTAAGATCAAACCTCTGCTTTGTGATTATGTTTCCCGGGGTCAGTCTTAGACCGGTGTCTGCCTCCAGAACAGAGGCCAGGGTGATGGGCTGGGGGTCCCTCCTGGCCATTTCTGTGATGGTCTGTGAGACCCTTGGCACCATCAACTCCCCCACACCCAGTGCATGGAGAGGGCTGGCCCTGCCCTCAGGAACATACAGGCTGGCTGGGAAGGGCAGAAGGTTTCTCTGGCAAATTCTCTATAACTGGGGATGATTTTCCCATCTTTGGCATCCAGTGCTCCAGAGGCTAACACACAGCTCCAGCAAAACCCTTCTGCCTAAAGGCCTCTCCTAAAGAACTCTGGTTTTGACTTATATCATCATATTGCTTAATTCATTTGATATACAGAGACAGTTAGTGAAATATGTATGCTATATTATATTAAAGAGAAATGCAACCTTCAATTGGTATCTGATGTGCACTTTGCAATAACTGCTATTAGTTGTCTATAAAACTCCTAGACATCATTTGATTTTATTACCGTGATATTATTTTACTTGGGAACATATAGAAGGAGTGGTGATTGCAGGTCTTCAAGTGCTTACTGGGAAATATTTAACACAGAATGTTTTATTTATTAGCATAAAGAGACACAATGGATTGTTGGTGATTAAAGTGATGATACTGCTGCCATACTTGTCAAAAATATAGACCTAATTCAATAGAAAGGCGACAGTCAGTCTCCACGTTGATCTATGCTGAAGCAAACTGCCTCTGAAAGCACTACAAAGCCTGAATTGGCCTCTTAATTTTATGCTCTAGGGCATAGTATAAAAAAGGGAATTCTTTCTAAGTGCCTGTAATTGCATGTTACCAGAACCTAAAATATAAGCCAAATTTTTGAAATTATAAGTGTTAAGCTTTCCATTTCAACTCCTTTCCCTCCTTCCAAAAAAAAAAAAAAATCTGCAAAACAAAAGAGAGCTTTAAAATGCCTCGCTATCCCACATCATCAATAAAATATACAGCATACTTAGCCTTTAATTGCAAATGTACATTTTAAAAGAAAATACTTAAAAAAAAAAAATCATTTTCCTTCTCTCCTAGCTGTCCAGCACAGGAGTTGGGGACCTGCTCACCCCACTGGCCACGTAGCTCTCCATTTTGGGGCAGTGTGGTTCAAACAGCTGCAACCTTCTGCGTGTTTTAGGTCTGGTTCTATGGCCTGGATACTATTTCCCCCACTTAAGATGGGTAAAGCTTTGAATCAGGTAAGTCGTGCAGGTGTGACGGGCCTTGCAGGGCCCTAGGTAGCGATGGGATGGAGGCAGCCCAGCAGTCCCCTGGCTGGGTTTGGGGTCTGGCAGGGCAGGGCTGGGGCAGGCTCTGCCCAGGCTGGCGATGGGGATGTTCCCAAGCCAGTGCAGTGACCCCAGGGAGGTTTGGCAGCAAGTCCAAATGCTGCAGGTGGAGCAGCTTTGCTGTGGGAGCCCAAAGTGGGGAGGGCTTGTGTCCTTCCTTTGCCTGGTGCTAAAATGGGATTGGCTTTGCATAAACACACCGCTGCACCTGCCTTCAGAAAAGTCAAATATTCCCCCCCCCCGCCTGAGCCACCCTTGTGTTGGGTCTGTGTTTACAACTTCACTCCTCTGAGAAGGCAGCAGGAAAAAAAAAATAAGATTAACCATTTTGTACACTTGATGGCTTCATTGGACAGGCAATAAATCAGTGCAATCGAATTGGAGAAGATAGGGTTCAAATGCTATTAGCTGCCTCTCTGTTATTGTGCTGGGATCCTTGGACTGACTTACTGGGATCCCTCCACCTCCAGGATTCCCTTCCCCAGGAAACCTGCGGGATGAGACCTGCTCCAAGGCTTGCCTGAACCCACCAGGCAATCCTGCATTTTCTTGCAGATTTCATCCTTTTTGGGTTTGTTACCCATAAACCCATCCTTTTGGGTTTGCTGATACCTGGTCAGGTTGTTGGAGAGCAAGCAGGAAATCACCTAAAACACTAACACTGGTGAAAGATGCTATGCTCACAAGGATAAAGGAGAAATCTGCTGGCAGAGCCAAGGGTGGCAATGCTGTGTGCCCCAGGGGAGTGTTTCCAGGGCTGGAAGCAGGGGCTTTAGCAAGACAATCTGCTCCTACGCAGATTTGCTTTTGCCTTCTAGCGTGTGATCGCCAGTGAAGGTCTGGCTGCCGCTCCCCTGCAGTCGTGGGCACTTATTTATTCAGGGCTGCTTGGAGAGCACAGTGACTTACCCAGAGGAATCTCCTGGTGCTCCCTGCCTGATTCCGCTGCCCATATTTCCATAGCTTTCCAGGAAAGATGATGGCACTGTGAAGTTTGGGTTTTTCAGAAAAAAAGTTATCTGTAACAGCTTAAGATAACCAAAAGGCCAGATTGAATGTTGGTTAAACGGGTTTGACTCCTGCAAAGTTGCTGCTAAGTTATACTTTCATAAACGAAAGGTAAAACAAACCAAAACTTAAACTCTGCAGGAACTGATGTAGTTTTCAAGACTTCAAAATATTTTGTTAGCAAATATTCTGTTTCTCTAATACAGGTTTCAATATTTTAGAATCACCGTATGTGGTGCCATAAAAGGTACAAATTCTTTGTTTATAGGCGAAATCCCCACGCCTCCTGCTATCCTATCTCAGCCCCAATAATTTAATAAATTTTCCTTTCGACATATGTAATTTCGGAGTGCCCTCTGGTGTACAGACATCTCCAATGCATTGCTTTTTTTTTTTTTTTTTTTTTGATAATTTAGTTTTGAAAGCATTTCTGCAATGATGCTACGTGTTGTGAAACAAAACCAGTGAAGCCCCGGTGGACCAGAGACCACACACCCTTCAGCACTATAGAGAGGAGCAGGTGGGTCATGGGATGCTGCTGGGAGGACCAGTGGAGGCACCGCAGCTCTTCAGGGACCGCAGACTGGCAGCAGGTGACAATAAGACATGTCAGGTCTAACAGGTGAGTGTCTGGGACCCCCTCAGTTGATCTTTACATCCAACACAGGCATTGTGGGTTTGCACCTCATTGCAACTGCTTCCATTTAGATTGGGTCTGATGCAGCCTGGTGGTGGACACCGCGCTGACCATGGCACAGAGGGATGCTAATACGGACCTCGTGGAGCTGATCCACCTGGTCTGCTCAACTCCAGCACAGCTATGTGCTGCTTGCTCTGAGGGATGTGTCCCTGCCATGCGCCAGGTGTGTTTGCAAGACAGGAACATACAAGAGTGAGGAACCATCCTGCAAGTGAGTGTGACACAGCGGCAGTATGCTAAATTTGGGAGTGCCAAGCGCTAATTGATCTGTCAACAGCTAGCTATTAAAGGTGTTCCTGGGACAGACCTTCCCACCTTGAAATCACTGCTGGCAAAAAAGCTGGAGAGATTCTGGGCTCTTTGTAATTAAAAGGCACCACAACCAGGGCAAATTATATTGATGGGCCCAACCTGGCAGCAGTAGGAAGCTGCTGAGCTGTGTGCAGTACATCTGGTTAATGTTTTTACTTAACAAAGCAAAAATGTTGGCAAAGAGTGAGCTCCGTGGTGACTTGTTAGAGATTTGCAAATAGAGAGCAAAGCCTGAAAAGTGCAGCACAAGACAAATGGGACCTCTTATTTTGAGGTTGCTGTCAGTGCTCAGGCTTCCAAATTCTGGAAGAGATGGAAGAGGTGCTGAAAAATTATCTTTCTTCCTGAGGAAGCTGAAATCCTCTTTCTTGTAAAGGGAGTTCTATGTTGTTTTGAGAACTAACATCCCATGGGACTGCAACTGCTGGCAAACCCATCACCTGCTTTTTAAAAGTCTGGATCACACAGACATGCACCAGTCATGCTGGAGTTCCCAGCCGGTTTGGGAAATGCAGAGACCCAAACAGGAGGCTTTCCTCTGTCTCATCTAGGAGTCAAGGGAGTTGGGTAACTTTGCCATTGTGTGTAACAGCTCTGGGGATCAGTTTTAGCAATTAATTGAGAATTAGTTTGAGAGGTGGATTAGGATTGAGCTGGGAGATGAACTCAAGATGATCATGTGAATATTTTGTCACCTTTCTGTCTTGACCTACAAATTACCACCAGCAGTAAAACCCAGAGACATCATTTGATTTAGGCTTCCAATGTGGGTGATCGTACAAGCATGCAAGTCTCTGCCATAAAGAGAAAACGGCAGAGTCTTCCACTCTGGGAGTGTCAGAGATGGCCATGCCTGGATGGAAACGGCCGGCCACAATATCCCAAACCCTTGCTGCTAGACCTGAAATCTTGCTGCAGTGTGTGACCAACCTTGAAACTGAACTTGATTTGGGATCTGGGTCTTACTGCAGTGTACGCTGGGCTGGAGTCAGCCTGGCTCGAAGGGCTCTCGAGCAGCAGGTCTGCTGGGAACATCTGGCATTGAGCCTGGGCTGAGGAGCCCCTTGCCTCCTCTCCGTCTGGATGAGAAGTGCCCAGCCAGCCCAATGTCAGGCTGCCAACTGTGTCTGGAGGAAATGTACAAGAGCAGGTTAAGATTACAGTGATATTTGTCCCTGGAATATCTTCCCAAGCAGTTCAAGGACTTCTTGACCCGGAGAATGTTGTCTTTTGTCTACCCTCCCTTGACTGATTTTTCTTTTACGTGTGTGTGCAATGCACACAAAGTTCTGGTGTCCCCAGCATCCTGTGGCAGTGATTTCCACAGCTCTGCTGTGTGTTGGGAGAGGACCTGCCTCCTCCTTTGTTCTTTATTTAATCTGCCACCTACAAGTTTCATTTTATGCCCTCTGTTTCTTGTCTTAGGAGAGACAGCAGACAGTTGTTGCTCATTCTCCATGCTTCTTGTTATTGAATAGCCCTTTATGTTGTGTTTTTTCACAACAGGACTATTGCTACCTATAGTAAAGATGTGGTTGTACCCTGCACTCATACACTGACCTAGTAATATTTTCTGTTTTTCTCCCAGTGATTCCCAACATTCAATTGGATTTTTGACTTTTGCAGTGCTTCAGACAGATCATAGAGCTGTGCCTTACATCTCCAAAGTCACATTTGTAATCAGAGATCAGACCAGAGCTCATTGTTTCATCTGTAAAATTCTCACAACTGTAGTTTGAAAATGTGAGAAACATTGATTTGTTCAGTAAATATCTCTCTCCAGAAGCCTATAAGCTTATAAGCATCTATATATAAAAGCATGTAAGGTGAATGGAGGATGTTTTGTGTGCAGGAGCCAGTAAACCACCCCGGAATGCTGCTGCGATGCTAAAAATCCCGTGCTGCTGTCCCAGCTGGGCAAATATAAGCCAGAATACAGAATGGTTTAGTATTATTGCTGACATTAGATAAGCTCAGTAAAGTCCAGGAAATACACTGATTTATAGAGATGGCTTTAAATATCTATCTTGTTCTTCATGATTCTGAAGTGGTTTATTTTGAAAGACCTTTCCCAGGATTGTCTCTGCAAACTTGAGAGCTGCGATCCAGATCCGTGTGTGTAACCACATGGCTCCAGACTCCTGGTCTCTAGGAGTGCCCTCTAGCACAAGCTGGGAACACGGACCTGTTTTAGCCTCATGAGCAAACAAATATAAGAGCTCACCACGTGGAGCTCACACAGTATGGTTTTCCGGGCCATGACCTTGACACTGGAGGACCTTGATGCATCAAAGTTCCTTACCATGAGCAGTTAAAAACTCGCAGTCCTTTTGTTTCCTTCCCTGCAGCATCATCAGCCTGCAAGGTACCCTGATGGAGCCAGGGAACTGAGGGAATGCAGCAGTGAAGTAGATGGGGTTGAAATGTGCATATTGTCCTGGCTGGGGAAAAAAAGAAGCACAAAATGATACCGCTGTCAATGTGATGTCCTTCTGTCTTTATATCCAGTGTGGGGGCCCTGCAGACTGTGTGGAGAGGGTGAAATGCAGCAGTGAGGGAGTTGGGACGATAAGGAAACATCGGCCTCTCCAGGTCTGCGTATTGATTCTGCAGATTTCATTCTTTTATGTGGGTTGGTTTGTTTGTTTGTTTGTTTGTTTGTTTTCAGGGAGGGGTGATGGGGAGAGGAACAGAAGGGCTCGTTGCACGCTGGAGATGTGGAGCTGCCTGTCTGCCTGTTGCTCTGAGTTGAGAGACCAGGAATAATGTTGGCTGTGCTTTTGACTCTCTTGACGTGGATTATCAGCTATGTACACCAGTGGGATCCTGGGGACAAAACACGACCTTTGACTGGTGTGCTTGAGGTCCTTACACAACATGTGAGCAAGGCTGAACACAGCAGAGACCCAAGGGAAGCCAAAGGGAGGATGATTTTCTTTCCCTGAACAGATTTGTTTTTAACATGAAAGCTGCGAGAGGTGCCCAGGAGGGCAGAAAAGATTCTCACTGAGCTAAATATGTTCTGGGACACATCTCAGTGATGTTTCTTAGTCCGTGTGTTAATTTGGATCATGCTATCCCAGCTCAGAGGTCTGTGAGCGTGGCTGAGTGCCCCCAGCCTCCACCACGCAAGACCCTCTAGTAAGCGACCCTCTAGCAGGACAGGTGTAAGCCCAGACAGACAGACAGACCGACCTCATCTGGGAGACCTGGAGGAAAGAACGATACGGGAGAGAAGGCAGGCAGGCATGTAGGAAGCTGATTTTGGGGTCACTAGATGGTGCTGTTGATCTTGAAATGAGAACAGACAGCTCAGAGGGAATCTCCTTGAATTTGTAGCAGGAGCATCTGCCCAAAATCATGGTTGACTGACAGCAGCTTAAATGCTTCCCAAACATCAAATGGCCCTCCACTGAAGGCTCTGACAGTGAAGCTGTAGAGACGAAGGCACGCAACACATACAGGAAAATCAGTGATTGTGCCAGCCTGTGCTGTGGCCCCACCCCACGGCCTTTGCTCTGCCCTTCCTGGAGCCTGCAGGAACCATGGGGTGTGGGGGGAATATTTTAAAGCCTGTGCTGCAGAAGAAGCACATGTGAAAAGTGACCCCCAGAACAGGCTCCTGTGGAGTACCATGTATTCTCTCCCATCCCCATGCTTTTTAGGGCAGTTTTTTTCCAGGGAATAATCCAGAAAACAGGGCAGGTGGAGAAGCAATCTGTGCGTAAGACATGCCCTGGGGTCATGGTTCCCAGGGAGGGAACAGCACCTGGGTGTGCAGATAGGATCCTTGATCTAAACTGTTGCTGCAAAGCCGTGTATGTGCACAATGGACAGAACCTGGTAGAATTCAGTTTATCTGCTGATTATGTCCTGTTTAAGGACCAGAGCCCCTCATTTGTTAAGGACTGTCCTGAATATTGGCAAGGGGTGGGGAAAATGTTCAGGGTACTGTTTTTCCTTGAATTGCATCTGGTACACAGTTTTCCCCTCTTTTCTTTAAAGGTATGGCCCTAATGCATATGCAGCATGAAGGCAGGCAGGCAGAGGCAGCTCATCCCTGCATCAGCTCATACACCCAGCTCATCATCCCTCTTACACCCTGTCTTCTTTCCTCCCTCCCCGAAGTGTTGCCGTGTTAACCCAGGTACCTGAACATTTAGCTCCCGTGACACCCTAGCATATATCCTGGTCTGTAACCTGTTGATATGGTCCAAGTCACCCCAAAAATCCAACTTAGCTTAGCTGAGATCCAGGCTGGTACCGTCCATTTGGGCATGAGTAGAGCCATATCTGAAGCTCAGCTGCACACAAAACCCCCCAATTGTACAATTTTGATGTCTTTTTGTTGAGGGACCTATATTCAGGTATATGTTGTATTATTTCTAAGCTAGAACTAATTATTCCATACTCAAGGTTTGATCATTTGATCCTGTGTCTGTTGGTATGGCTTTTGAATACTTAAGAGAAAAAGAAGGGGGGGAAAGAGAAGCTTCAGGCTATCTCAAGTTTTACTGTTGTCATGCTAACACCTGGTATAATCTGTCTGTGTAATTTTGATTCTTATCATCACTGTGATACCTGAGTGCTTTCCTGGTGGACATCCTGGCTTGTCTGTCATTCTGCCTTTTAGGGATAACTGTCTGAAATGGGGCCCTAATGTGAGAAGGATTCCTTGAAAGTTATATGCAAGAAGACAGAAAAGACGGAGCAGCACCAGCAGATGCTGTCATCAGCACGTAGGCTTGGTTATCAGACCCTTTGGATCCTCTCCCAACACGCAGCTTTCTCCAGCACTGAAGGATCCTCTGATGCAGACCTTCACAGTGCTCTGCATAAATAATGTGGTACAGGCAAAGCTGGGGGTGGGACAGAGAGGACATTAAAGGAGGAGGATGACAAAAACTTCTGGTGTCCACCCAAGGTGGGATCAGCAGTAAAAAGCAGACTGCAGGTAAGAAAGAAGACAACCAGGTAAGGACGATCTTCCATCACATCTCCCTGTCCTGAGCTGGCTGCAAACCCACCTGGAAGTGGGAGGAAAATACAACCTCGAGGACGAGTCTTCTCAAAGCAACCCTGCAGGACAGCATGGCTCTCACCGGTGCTGCATCTTTTGTGTTTAGGGCACAGGCTGGCCTGACAGCTCTGTCCTCGCTGCCACTGTGGTGCTTGGACAGCGTCCCACTCCTCCGGCCTGGTCCTGCTCGGGGGCTATGGATGATAACAGCCAGTGCCTCTCTTGTGCTGCCCCATCTGATGACTGCAATCCGCTGTTATTTCAGGTTAAATGGAAATAGATGGATTTTTCAGGTTTGCAAGCAGTCTTTTTGGTATCAAGAAGGGGTAAGTGGTTTGATGCCTTTTAAGATTTTTGGTCCTTAGTTCATTGAGGCAGAAATTATTGACTGGTGAAAGGAGGAGGAACCTGTGCAGAGGTTATGTGACAGCCATGGGGTAACGCTGCTGAAGATCATGCCACCATGTCAGAGGGTAAATTAAGATTGCATAGGAAATCTTTATTGTGTCTGTAGCTTCTGATTGCTTGACTGTGACTGTGCTGTGGCTTTAATCATGTTTCAAATACAATTTCCTAAGTTTTGTAAGAGCTTACTAAAAAGAGAATTCCATTAAGGGAAACCACGTTGACTCCGGTTTCTTCCTCAGTTCTCCCTGCACAGCTATTTCTAAATCACTTGTAAGCTTTTTCAGCTATGCTGAGTATTACATAGCGTGGAGTTGAGCAGCGTAAAATGATCGATATTGTAATGGACTTCTCATCCTCGTACACGACAGAAATAATAAATGTCGTGATGTATGACAGCCCTTCTAAGGCCCCATGGAGCCAAATGAGACGCAGTAAGCATATATCTCCCACTTCCTACCCCTGTTTTGCTTCTCTGTGTCTGTCCTTTGTTTCCTTCCACATTTATCTCCTCAGTAATGGAAGACTGTAATTGAATCAAAAGCGACTCAGTACGACTGAGAACACGCTGTGGCTGCACTGCTCCCCTTCGACAGAACTGGGTGGACTTCTGTAACTGCAGTCGGCTGTGTGAGCGGGTAAGTGGTGCGTGGGGGTGGGTTTTGGGGTGGTTTTGACCAGTACCCAGGTGTTCCTGTTGGCATTACACCAGGTAAATGTATGTGCAAACAGCTGTGGTGTCTTTCATTATTACCATGTAGTATTTACCCTCCTGCTCCAGCCTGTTTGTCATTTGGGTCATGCCAAAACTTCATTTTAAATTTTGATACTAGTTCCCATTTTCAAGCCAAATCAAACAAATGTCTTATCTGCATCTGTATGGTGGCTCTTGGCTGTGATAGCTGATCAATTAATGATGCCTTTCTTCTGCCAGCCACCAGCCGCCATACTCGGTGGATTTTCCTGCCTCTGCCCCTTCACGAATCCCTGTGTGCAACTTCTCTGTACTGCCTTGACAAACTGCCACTCTTCTGCACTAAAGGCCACCCTGAGAAATAATTGCTGCTTAAAGTTATTAAGAAATGGACCAAACCGAAGGCTAGAAAATTAAATAACCACTGTTCCTGTTTCCTAAGGAAATTTCAAGTGGAGTAAACGGGAAGGGTGGTTTATGATGCTTAAGTGATCGCTCTGCTCTCCTCTTTTTTGACGCTGCAATCCATTGGGGTGTCATTTCTATACATACAAATGATGCACAGGTTGCAAATTAACATCTCTACTACAGAATACAAAGGAAGAAAAAAAATGTTAGTTTTTTCTGGTTTTGCTTAAATACTCTTGTCACAAGTGTGTCACCTTATACTTAAGACAAGATAAGAAGTGGTAGGAAGATGAGAAATAGAAAAAACCCCACTAATGTTAACCCATGTCAGCATTTCCAGATCACCTGTAACTAGTATCTGTTAGTTACCGCACCACAGCAGCAAACTGCAGAGCTGGAGCCCTGGCAGCGTGGCCTGCGTTGGTGTCAGGACGAGCAGGGCGCCAGACCGGGCGGCCACCAGAGCTGCCTTCCAGAGAAAATAATCCTGTGACTCTGAAAGGCAGCTCTCAGAGCACCCCAAATGCCCTGTCCTCACTCAGGTGGTAAGCTGCACTGCCGCTATTCCTATACCTTGTTTTCACACACACGCCTGTTTTGTTGTATTTTAGTTAGCCTGTGGCATCCATGTGACAACACCTCAGCAGACAATCTGCTTCAGTGTTTACAGGATTGTAGGGGGACATATCCTGGTGAACCTACGGCTCAAGCAACCTCCTATTTGGAAAACTAATTGTATCTTGCAACAGGAGACTTTACATTCAAAACAGACACTGAATATATATGTACTGTGGAACTGTATTTACTCTTTTTCAAATAGGTGAGCTTTGTGGGAGAGGGAGAAAGAAGGTGAATGCCATGTTTTGACAGGTAAGATCCATTTTAGCACTGTACCAGTTTTTTTGTGTTTCAGTTTGTTGCATTTTCAGCAACAGAATTTAATGTTCTTCCTTTATGAGTATGAATGCAGGTGTTAAGAGCTACACATTTCAAATGAATGGAGAGACATGAGCATTAAGAGGTGATATACTTTTATTTTTGAAGAGCGGGTGTTCTGATAAAAGTAATTTTGGGATTAGCTAATTCATGGCCCCCAAGACACCTGATTCACAGATCAGCCCCTGGACACGAGGACAGCCTGGAAGGGTAACTTGAAGGTTTTCCCTGCCCAGGGACAGGATGGAGTACCTGTGCTAACGGATACACAAACCTTTTTGGGCCTTGTGGCTCTCAGTACAAAGAAGTGTCTGACTGTAACTGTTGTGACACACAGATGTGACTCCCATCACATACCAGCTGAAAGGGGGTTCCCAAAATGCTGTTGCTGCCTGGTCCTCAGAGCCCATGGGCATGGGTGGCAATAACTCACAACCTGTCTTAGCAGGTATGGAGACAGAAGGGGCTGCTTTTTTTTTTTTTTTTAACCAAAGATGACAGGAGCTGTCACCTCATGGTCTGTGCAAGGGAAGACTAAGGAGAGGCCTGTTCACTCCAACTGGCCCTTCCTCAGCACCAAGGAGCAATGGCAGATGCAGCTCCTGGGGGGCTCAGGCTGGCAGCCGTAAGGCCGTGCCCACATGCCCCATTTCTCAGTAGGGTTTCTTACTTTGGCCATGGCAATTGAGCCTTTGGGTTCGCTGCCTCAGCCAGGCCCAGGCCTGCAGGGCGGCGATGGAGCCCCCGGGGTCTGTGAGCTGTGCCGCCCGCAGAGCCCCCGCGGGGAGGTGTCCCCGCACCCGCTGCCCGGCCGGGCGGGTGCACCCCGAGCAGGCGGTTCGCCCTTGCCGGCACCTCCCGGTCAGCTGCCCAGGCAGCCACCCGAGGAGCGCGGCGGGGCAGGCACTCACCGAGCGCCCACGCTGCGCCTCCCCGGGGCCGAGGAGGCCGCGGCGTGGTGCCCAGCACCGCTCCCGCCCGCAGCCAGCCATTTCAGGCCGCCGCCCGCCCGCTCCTTCAGGTTATAGCGGCAAGCGGGCACCTGCCTGGGCGGCGCTCGCCGCCCTTTCCCCGCCAGGGGTGCTGAGGAGGCCACGCCGGCCGCACGCGTGAACGAAGAGCCCCCTACGGGCAGTCCCCACGGTCCCCTGGGCCCGCAGCCGCGCCGCGGGGGCCCGCCCACCTCAGCCGCCTCCATTTTGTGACGGCCGCAGCCCCCCGCCCGCGGGAGGGCGCCAAGGGCCGACGGCGCGCGACCCCCGCCTCCACCTGAGCGCACGGCGGCGGGGCGGTACTGCGCGTGCGCAGAGGCGGCGCGGCGGGCCGAGGGGGCGTGGTG
>WKFP01014814.1:763534-782632 GCA_011057875.1 Pterocles orientalis
GCCCGCAGCCAGCCATTTCAGGCCGCCGCCCGCCCGCTCCTTCAGGTTATAGCGGCAAGCGGGCACCTGCCTGGGCGGCGCTCGCCGCCCTTTCCCCGCCAGGGGTGCTGAGGAGGCCACGCCGGCCGCACGCGTGAACGAAGAGCCCCCTACGGGCAGTCCCCACGGTCCCCTGGGCCCGCAGCCGCGCCGCGGGGGCCCGCCCACCTCAGCCGCCTCCATTTTGTGACGGCCGCAGCCCCCCGCCCGCGGGAGGGCGCCAAGGGCCGACGGCGCGCGACCCCCGCCTCCACCTGAGCGCACGGCGGCGGGGCGGTACTGCGCGTGCGCAGAGGCGGCGCGGCGGGCCGAGGGGGCGTGGTGAGCGCGCTGGTCTCGCGAGAGCGCGAGGGCTATATCTGGGAGTGGGCGGGCACGGGGCTTCCTTTAGTGCGCGTCCGCCCGCAGCGCAGCATCCCGCACGCTCCTCCCGCGCGAGCAGGCCGAGAAGATGGAGGACAGCGCCATGGACATGGAGAGCATGGGCCCCCTGCGCCCCCAGACCTTCCTCTTCGGTAACGGCCCGCCGCTCCCCCGGCCCCGCGCTCCTGCTGCCCATCGGCCCCTCCGCTCCCTCAGGCCTTAGGGCCGAGCGGGAGGCGGCCTGAGGCGGTGGGGGCCGCGGGCTGGCGGCGGCCTGGCGCTGCGCCCCAGCGGGATGGGAGGCGGGAGGGGCCTTGTTAGGGGAGGGGGCGCGCGGCGTCCGCGGCCGTTACAACCGCGCGCTCTCCCTGCGGCGCGCGGCCCACGTGGCGCGTGGCTCGCACGTGGCGGCGGCGCGGCCCGGCCCGGCGCGCTTTTGTTCCCCGCGCCGCCGCCCCGCCCGTTCCTGAGGCGGATGCGCGCGGAGGGGGCGGCCGCGGAGCACGTGGCGGCGCGGCGGGAGTGGGGCGCGGTGGGGCCGCGGCGAGTTGCTGGGCCGCGGCCCCGGGGGTGTCCCGGGAGATGGCGCAGCCCCGGGCAGTGGGGAGGAGGGTGAAGCGGGCGGTCTTAGGGTGGATGGGTCGGAAGGGCCCCGTTAGGAACGGCGTGGCCGGCAGTAGGCCGCGGGCTCCCCTGGGGTTTTCCCCGTCCCACGTGCTGCTCTTGTGTGCCTGGAGCCGCCTTGGTTTTCTGTGCGAGAACAGGGCCTCGAAGGAGCAAGTTACAGAATAATGAGTGGTTAGCGAGTACTTGCTTCTGAATAAACAGTGTATGTATAATTAAACGGTCTTTTCGCAGGCTGTGAGCTTAAAGCAGACAAGGAGTATCAGTTCAAAGTAGATGATGAAGAAAATGAGCATCAGTTGTCTCTGAGAACGGCAAGTATCGTTTGGTTTTTCAGTTCTGGTTTTTAAGCAGTGGTGTGTGATGTGTTGCAAAGTGAGTTTTTTAACATGTACGTTTATTTCGTTAAACTTGTTTCTTTTAGCAACAAGTGTTCTTATATGAATCTGTTAAGCAATCTCTTTTTTTCTGCGAGTGGAGCATACTGTGTTACTTGAAATAGGTGCTGTGTGGGAAAAACGTTCATAAGGTATCCACTGATGTTGTTTACAGCAAGCAATACAGGTCTGGAAAAGTTAAAAATGAGTTTGTAGTAAGTTGTTAAATGTATACTGAGCAGAATTAAAGGCCCGAATGAACATGCTGCTATCTCTCATGGAATAGTTCAGGTCCTAAAGAGAGGAGAAGTGTGGATTTATAAGAAACATGCGTGGTCACATTTTAGTAGACTTTATGAGAAACTTCATTTTGAAAAGCCTTTCCATGTAGTCCCCAAACATAATTTCAATGTTGTTTTATTTTCTTTAAGCAGCTAATAATTAAATCTAATTGGGAGGGGATATATTTTGACTTACTGCCCTTTGTGTTGCCCTCTCTAAGCATGTAACTGGGAAGTGCTGTCTTTCATTCAAATAATTCATCTAACATACTCTTTACTGAGCAGGATACTCATGGAAATTAGAATTTGTACACTGAGAGTTCTTAAATGTGTCCTTAGGTCTTTCTGCTGCCACAGCAACCAGGACATAGTAGGCTCTTGTTTTGGGATGGGCATGTTACTTTTCGTTAGCAGAAAGATAATATGCAACAACTTCATAGGAAAGGAGTTCAGGAGTTGTAGTATCTCTCCACTTTATTGTTTATTACTGTGTTTATTTAAATACCAACAGATACACCTTGATGATAACTAGAAACAAAAGACTCTGGATTATTTCCTACAGCAGAATTGCTTCCTACAGGAGACTTGTATGATATCAAACTTATTCACAGTGGTACTTACAATGCTTTAATATACACAACACAGTTTTGTGAATTGTGTGTCTTCAGTCGTTGCATTTTATACAAATTGCAGCTTGGACTTGACAATGCATAATTTGTTCTTAATTAGAATTTGTTTTGAGGGCAGAATATAACAGTAAAGTATGTGTAGGACAAGTTTGTGTGGATACTTTGTCATGTGGGTGAAATTAGTCCCCAAGTGCTACCTGAGTTTATGGCATTATCCAAAGATCCTGTTTCTGAAAAATAACCTAGAGCGTCTCTTCTGATGCTGTGTGCTCTTCACAGGAGATGAAGCAGATCGGATGCATACTGGTACTTAAGTTTCAGGGTTGTGGGGAAAAAAATAACCTGTCAATAAGCTGACCAAAGGTGATATGCAGGAGAAATGAGGGTTGAAATAACAAATGACAAACTGGAAATGTCTAAGAGGCTTGGAAGATCTTAGACATAGCTACAAACAGAAAACGCCTTGGCAAGCAGAGGAAGGAGTTGAAGAAAGGTGGTGTGGTGGTGGAATATGCACAGTAACTGATCAGAGATTGACTGGCGCACGTCAATTAAGATAGGGATGTGGCAATGGACTTGGATGAGGTGCAGAAAGAGATTGGGAGAAAAAAGGATAAAAGTGAAAGGAGAGAAGGGTTGATGCATGTAGAGGTAGAGAGTGCTATGAGGGTTTCTGTAGATGTCTTACTGATGATAGCTGAAAACATAAAGAGGGATGCTTACTGCTGCATTACGTATTTATTGCCAGTGTGGAAATAAAAGCAGATAAATGGATAACTTGCCACACATTTAGTAATTGCATTAGTAGTAAGTGCTGTGGTGTTGCTTGAACTGGTATAAATGAGAGGAGTAACTGGGGTGGAGGGCATGATCTTAAGTTCTGGGCCTGGTGGGCAGTCCCACCAGCTGAATGATTCAGTGTTGTTGCTAACCCATTTGAGAGGTGAGGTCAGAGCAGCAATTTCACCACTTTAAATTTACAGTAGCGAAGCTTGCAAGGAGTAGTGAATCCTATATCTTATTTCTCAGCCTTCAGTTTGATATGTCTTGTCTGGAACACTATAGTCTGCCTAAACCTCGGCTCTTGCATGTGATCTTGACTCAGCTGCCAGAGGTTCAGAGAACTGGAATTTCAGGCCTGTCCCAAGTCTGTCACTCACTTGCCTCCCTGCAGCTATGATTTTTGGATCTTCAGAAGGTGCCGGACTTGTACCCAGTATAAAGAATCTATTGAATGTCAAGTAAACAAAAAGTGTGTAGTGTGATAAGTGAACCAATTGGTGGGTGAAACATGGCAGGAAAGGGAAGGAGAAGGGCTGTGATTCTGTAGTAGTGATAGCAGTTTCCCTTCCTCTAGGCATGGGCTTGTACTTCCCTTCAGTCGGCTTCAGTGCTGACTGGACTTGTTGCCGACATATTTCAATGCAATAATCCAGTAGCAAAAGGTTTACTTTCCACCCTCATCAAAACACACACCTTGAGTTGCACCTTGCAAGTGCCAGTGTTACGGTGAAAGGGGATACTGGCTTGGGAGGAGTGGAACTGAATCATGAGCACTCAGAAATACAAACTGAGTCTTCAGAGATGCAGAAGAGTGAATGTTGTTTAAAAGACTTGAAAATATTTGTGAAGGTTCTCAGAATGTGTGCTGTTCTCTACTTCACAGGTTACTTTAGGGGCTGGAGCCAAAGACGAGTTGCACATTGTAGAAGCAGAAGCATTGGACTACGAAGGCAACCCTGTTAAAGTAGTACTGGCATCTCTGAAAATGTCAGTGCAGCCTACGGTAAGTACAGGAACTTGGAAAAATTACTGTAAATTGGGTCTTGGTTGGGAAAGACTAGTTCCAAATGGTTTTGGTTGATGGAGTTTTAGTGAAACTGCACAGTGGTCAATGTATTCAGACTAGTGTCAGTTTTGGCTTGTGTAGTAAATACAAGCTAAATATAAACATATATTTTTGTGCCTTGTGACTTACTCTAGTCACCTGGAGATGATAGACTTGTTCAAACTATTCATTTTTTTAAAGAAGCAATAGTAATTATGAAGGTCATCTCTATGTATGCGAACACACGTGTTTGCAAGCACTTGCACATAATATAGCCTGCATTGCTTTCTTTGCGCCTGGGATGAGGAAAATTAGTTTTTCTGCAGCTCGCAAGCTCTTAAGAGATTCTGAAGATGACTGCTACTTTTCTGTGGTTTAAGGGCACCCTACTTGTCTTTCCTGCCATCTGGAATGTAATTAGAATCAGTGTCACTGATGTTGTACAAGTGGAACTGTACCATGCTGGGGGCAGCTGTGGTGGGTAGTATTCAAGTTGGCATGCTGCCAAGATGAGTAGAAACAAATGTGGATTGGTCTGGCTTCAAAAAGTGTGCTTTCCTTAGATAAGCAGTGAGAGTGTAGTGAAGCCTGTTGTGGCTCATTGACCCTGATTTCACTCTAAACACTTCCAGAATATTCTGTCAGATGGAAACTTGGAGTAACTGTATTAACCTTGGAGTTTACAGATCTTGGTGCTCTTGGCTTTCATTTGAGTGGATTATCTGTTAAGCACACTTTGCCTTTAATACTTGAATAAATAACAATGCTTTTTTCCTTAGGTTTCATTAGGTGGCTTTGAGATCACACCACCGGTGGTCTTGAGGTTGAAATGTGGTTCAGGGCCTGTTTACGTCAGTGGTCAACATCTCGTAGGTGTGTATTACTCTGGTTACTAATATGTGATCTCGCTGCCTGTCAGCACCAACAGAACCTGAGTGCTATATCTGGTATCTGAAGCCAGTACTTCCTCTCATACTGACCCTCTTAGTCTAATTCCCTGTCCTCAGATGTGTGAGGTAACTAACTGTAGGACGGGAGTTCAGAGTTGCATACCTTTTGTTGCATCTTGTTTTGTATGGATAAAGGGGAGTTTGTCAGCCTCGCAGTTTGAGTACTGATTTCTCTCCTTAAAAATTGATGTTATGTTCCCACAGCAGAAAGCTGTGAGCTTTCTTCTTACCAATTGAGGATGCGTGAAGAGTGCCTGTGAAATAATTTTGAGTTTGTACTGATAACTAAGCCCCCAACTGGCCTTCTCCTTTATAAAATTGTCTTTGAAACTGATCTTTCTCTCTAGAACTTCCCTTAGGTGTGTCAAATGGAGAAAATTTTATTTTCTTTCTGTGTCGTCTTTTCTGTGAGTGTATGCGTGTTATTCACCCATTTTGGATTTCCATGTAGTAGTATCTGCATATGGTCAAATGGAAAAGTCTCTGATTTCAGGGGTTAGATTGCTAGTGGGAAGCTTCCTCCTATCAAGTCAGCACCTCAGCAGGACCTTGCCTGTATAGTTGTGGGTGATAACTCTCCTGTTTGCTCCTTACTAGCAATCTTTAACTATTGTTAAACGATGTGGGTTTTTTACACATTGCCATCTTTTTGTCAGCATTAGAGGAAGAACCAGAATCGGACGATGAGGAAGATGACACAAAAATTGTGAACACTTCGACAAAGAGACCAGCAAGTGGAGGAGGAGCTAAAACACCACAGGTATATATACTTTCAATCAACTTATCTACAGAATTTACTTTTCATTAGGTGTTAACACTGCCTCTAGGAGCGAGCAGTTAAGATGGCTTGCTATGATTTCCTTAATAAGTGGTCTGTTGGTATCTGTGGGGAAGGATTATTTTGTACTTGGGTCTTGACAGGTACTAAATTACAGAAGTGTAGTTCAGTACAGATAGTTTCCAAAGCTTTGCTGGAGGGCCTAATATGAAGGCTACTTTTATGTGAGAGTTCTGTCAGCTGCAGTAACTGAGTGTGTGCAGATTCTAGTATAAGCATCAGTGTTCTGCAAGAGTTTAGATGCTGATTGAAGCTCTGTATTGTAGAAAGAAACGTTCATATGCTCAGAGCATGTTGTAAACTTGTCAGTAGCTTTTGACTTGGCAGCTGTAACTTGTTGATTTTTAGCTAAATTGATGGAAGAGCTGTAATTACGCTACAAATTGTTTTAGATCAAGGTTGCTGTTTATTAAGGCAAAATGGTATTAACACTTAACATGCTTGATTTTTTTTTTAAGAAAAAAGCAAAATTATCAGAAGATGATGAGGATGATGATGAAGATGAGGAGGAGGATGATGAGTATGTATTATTGTTTTGATAATGTATTTTGAAATACAGGGTTAACTGTTCCATAATGAATTGTGTGACATAGCTGCATGTTGAATGAGCAAGGTACTTTTTATCTTGGCTAGA
Organism: Pterocles orientalis; assembly: GCA_011057875.1. Lineage (NCBI taxonomy): Eukaryota > Metazoa > Chordata > Aves > Pterocliformes > Pteroclidae > Pterocles > Pterocles orientalis. Next base: position 770,098 of record WKFP01014814.1, read on the forward strand.
AAAAAGAAAGCAGAATTACCTTAAGTTTTATCTCCACAATGCAATGTGTTATTCAAATACGTCATACTGGGTTATGGAACCAGTGATTCATTAAGTTCTAATAAACTTAGAGTTTCTTTATTAGTGGTAGTGGAAGTCCTAAGATACATGCTTTGAGTGTAAAAGCGGAAGGGAGCACATTTAACCACTGAAACAGCAGTAAGTGGAGTATTTGACCTAACACATTGCCATGTGTTAAACAAGGTATAAGGTAGACTTGGGAAGATTACTTGCTGCCTTCGTGAATAAAACATTTTATTGGGCGGGCGAAGACTAATTCCTAATGTGGTTAAAGCTGTGAGTATGACTGAGTTACAGTGAGTAACTACCTTTCTCATTGTAGTGATGAGGATGACTTAGAGGATGATGAGGAAGAAATTAAAACACCAATGAAGAAAGTAAGTTACATGCATATGTATATGATACTCTTCACCTATGAAGGATTAAACAACCCGTTTAAATGAACTTGAAACAAAGTGAGTGGTAACACCAGATGGACTTAATACCTGCAGCTAAGTTTATTCAGATGGGGGGGGAAAAGTGCCAACACCTCTTAACTTACTAGTAGATGTTAATTATCTGTTCTGATTTTGAGTCATCTTTGAGGATTCATATGAAGACCCCTAAAGCAGAAGTGTTTGTGTAAGTAAAAGAGCTGCTTAGGTTGAACTCTGCATTTATTGTAAAGCAGAAGCTAATTAAAGTGCAGTGTTCTGTTTTAGAGTGGACTGGGTATCAATACAGTGGATGACAGTAATTGGGCAGATAGTTCCCTAAATCAACAACTTTACGCACAGCTGTTCAGAATGTGTGAATGGGATGCTTTTGATTTAACTAAGTCTGTATGAAAAAATGGTAATAGGATGTTAGAACGCTCCAGTGTGAATGCACATCCAGTCAGTGTTTTATTTACTTTTCTGCAGAGGGCTGGCAGGGTTCTTGGCAGCATACATGTGCAGTTGTCAGACTGGTATGATTTTCTGTATGGCTGCTGGGGGCAGTAGATGTAGGTTGTGCTTTCCTGTTCCAGTTACTCCTGCATGCTGTGAGAAAGGTCTTTTTAGCAACCTAACTTTCAGTAAAAAAGGGCTCTAAATGTGTGAGCCCATTGGAAACAGTTCACTTCAGGTAGCTGACTGCTTGAATGTGAAATTGTGTCAGCCCTCGAGTGCCATCTGGTGTAAAATAACCTGCAGGACAGCTTGGCAGCTGCAGAGGTAGAGAGTAGTAATTGTTTTGAACTTGTGTACTTTTGCTTGAATTTATATTTACATATCTGCTGTTTCAAAGCAAATGTTTAAATGTTTTACTTTACTATATGCTGATCTGTCCTAATGATTTTCTATAGGTGGCAGTGCACCATAGTTAAAGGCCTGGTAAAGACAATTTGAACGGCAGGTTTCCTGTCATCAAATCTAGTGAGGCTGAATGAAATGGTCACTTGATTTATATAGGAATACAAGAATCCAATTAAATATACCTGGGGCATTGTCCACATACATCCGAGATGATGTTACTGGAGTCAAATTTTGGAATTGCAATGCCATCTAGAATTAGTCTTATGCAGTATCTTCCCCCAAAAGTCTGTGTGGTGAATACCTAAGGAAAGATGCGATGTATCGGGAAAATGTAGTGGAGGCCACACATAAGTTGTATGACATCACAACAAAACTCTGTCTGGTTTATGTTTATTGTGCTGCACCAACTGTTTTTCCTTTGAGTTCCTGTAGCATACGTACTTGCTTAAATAGTGGACGCTGATCATGTTGCGCGGACAATGAGAATGCTTTTTTTATTTGAGGTTAAGTAGTATGGATTTGTCACTTAAGTCTTGAGTATGATGTTAACAAGCTTAACATTTACGAGTAGTATTTTCATGGTAAATGAACTTAAGTGCTTTCTTTTCAGCCTGTCCGCGAGGCTCCAGGAAAAAATATGCAGAAAGCAAAGCAAAATGGAAAAGACTCTAAGCCGTCCACACCAGCATCTAAATCAAAAGTGAGTGAAAGTGAAGACAATTGAGTAAACCAAATGTGCTAACTTGTAGCTAAAACTAGCTTCTTGCGTGGAAGCTAGTTTTCTTGCCTTGCAATAACTTTAAATAATGGACTAATGATTAAGTAAGGTTTTTGGATTTTAATACGAAGTGAAGCATGCTGAGGATATTGTTCATTGCTTCATGTTGCCCTTTGAAACTCTTCAGAGATCAATACATAACTACAACAGCCAAGATTCAAAATAAGACTTAACTGCCTGTTGTATTAGTGATCCTACAGTTTTAAATACAAGTCTGTATTTTTTTATGTAGCTGGCTCTAGAAGAGATGATGCTGTGTTGCAAGCATGACCCGATCTGCCTGCGGTTGCAGGATAAACTGTAAAACTCTGCATGTCTGAGCTCTTCTCAGTTTCATTTCTGTTGGGAGAAAGGGCTATGTAGGCACCTGCCCAGAAGTGTAAGATAGTAGCTGTGCTAACTGTAGTAACTTCAGACTTAAATGTTATTCTTTTCCTTCTCTCTGAGGAATGTGTTAAAAGCACACATTTAACTCCTGTGACGTTTTGAAAACTGTCTGAAGTATCTATGTGATAGGTAATTCTTTTATTCTGTGTAAATTCTACAGTAAGTTTTAACATACGTGTTTATAGAAAACTTGTTCTTTTATACTAAGCAGCTTTAGGTATGTACAAGATCCTAATAAAATGAATAATTTTCAGACTCCAGATTCCAAGAAGGATAAATCTCTAACTCCAAAAACACCAAAAGTCCCTCTGTCGTTGGAGGAGATAAAAGCAAAAATGCAAGCGTCCATAGATAAGGTGAGTTTTCCGAAACTTACGGTTTGTCAGCCTTATTTTTTGAGTTCCACAAATGAGAAGAATCAGATGTTTTTAAGAAATGGTTACATGTTGCTGATTACTGTGCTGTTACCAGAGTGTGATGTCAAAGCTCAGAGAAACGAGAACTCATTTGGGATGAAAAGAAGCCTCTGTACTCAGGAGAAACAAAACCACCTACTTAGTTTTAGTATTTCTCCAGTAGTGGTGTTGAGTAATTTGGTATTTCTTAGTGAATTCTCTCAGTTAAAACTAAAAGAAAAAAAGCCACAACAGAACAACAAAAAACCAAAGCAACAAACTTGGGGTGGTATTTGTTATAAAGTTGTCTTAACTAAAATACACATTTTGTTTTGGGCAACTAGAGTAAAGCTGAGTTCTTCGCATGCTTGGAGTTGCTTGGTCTCTCTAAAGCAGTATCCAACTTATTTATGTGGATGCCTGTAAGGCTTTAGGACTTCCAGAAGGGGGAGATAGGTGCTTGTGATATTCATTAATGAAGACCTGAAAGCATTTGCTTTCTGAACTGAAGATCTGAGGTTAATTAAATGTCCCCTCAATGGATGATTCATCTTTTGAAGGTCCCAGGAAAGTCACTCATCTTTTAGTTGCTGTCAGCTTTGACTGGCAGTTCACAGTTACACATATGGGTGTTCTTCTTGGCTTCTATTTCAGTATGAAAAATAAAACTGCATTTTAGTTGTAGGCTGGCTGGGTAGAAGTGTAGCAGGTAATGGCAGTTCTTTTCCCGTTAGCCAAGTTTGGAAATGTGTGTGTTAGCTATGGGTGTGGTTGAGTATACAACACCTGTACTGCAGAATAGGTGGTAGTGAGGACCTGACATCTAGACTATACGAGCTCTGGTTTTACTTTGCTAGCTCAGGAGTGTGCTTATGGATCATATGCTTATGGATCATCTGTGACTGAACAGATTCTTTATTGGACATTTATTTTTTGGCTAAAACCTATGTGGATGTCGGTGCTATGAAGAATTATGGGTTTTTTACTTTGGTCTGAGATGATAAACTTTTTGCTGCTTACACTGGCAATCAAGTCATCTAAATAATACTGATCTTCTGCTTAGATTCTTGATACCTGGAGGTAGTTTTGTACCAGGAATGCAAAATAAGACAAAAAGTGTTTCAATATAGAGTGGATACAGAGTGAGCATTGACAGATTGGGATCAGGATTGAAATGCATATCCTGAAATTGTGAACCTGACAGTGATGGATGATATTGTTCTGTTAGGTCAGACTAACCTCTTGGATCTAGTGGATGCTAGGGTGGGTTTTTGCACGACTCGGAGGAGCCACAATTACTGTAGTTTATGCAGTGTAAGCAGAAGTGGCTGAGCTGCTCACAATAGACAGATGTCCTGATGGAGGGATGCCTGCAGACCAGATAACTGGCAAGTAGTGTTAGAATGTACTTTCTGTTGCTGAAGAGTGTTTTTACTGGGAAATGCTGTGTAAGCACAAATATGTAGAAGCAATAGCAGGCAGCTTAAATGAATGTTTTCCAAGACAGTGCTAGAGCATACCTTGGAAAGGCAAAGGTTTGTGTATTGGCATATACAATGGCTGGCAGCCAGCAAGTTAGCAGCTTTAAAAAATTACTTTATTATCTTATTAAATTACTAGAGCACAACTGCTGTATTATGTAGTAAGTAGATGTCGACAAGCTAATAGAAAAACATCAGTACTTGACAGAATCCAGGGGTAAGACATTGTCCAAATCCAAGGTTTTTGGTTGCAGCATTGCAGTTTCAGATATTCCTAATGTAGCTTTGTTTCCTTTGAACATAAAATTGCTGTCTTCTGCAATGTGCTGAGCAGGAGCTGAGTGTACTGTTGTAATAGGCTAGGTATATTTCACCTGATGAACCTGAAAATGAGAAATAATATTACTTGTGGGGCATGTGAAAGTAAATCGATGTCTCTTAATATAGTGTGCTGTGTTTTGTCCGGAGATGGGAGGACACATGAAGCTAAACCTAGATTCATGAATTACTGAGTCTGCTTTGTACATTTGAGTATGTGCAAAGACAGTTTAAGAGATACAAGCAAATGTCTCCAGAACAGTTTTTTGAATTTATAGAACTGGTGTATTAAAGTGAGTCTTAAAGGGTGCTGGGGAGAGGAGTTAATTTTTTGCTTTAGAGCACTGAAGTCAAAAACCTGTCTTAAAGTCTCAGGTTGCGTGCTGCAGTAAGAATCAATAAATATGGAATTAGCTCTAGTTTATCTGAATAGCATACAAACATTGACTACAAACAAGGTCGTCTGAAGTGGTGAATGCTTGCTCTTTATGTTTTTGAGCATGAGCAAAAATGCTTATACAGCCATTTTGATGTGTAGGCACTCCTGTGAGAATTACCTGGCTACTGTAGAGAAGCAGACTTATAAAAATGTTGTAAAAAACAGATTAATTTGGGATGGTGCAAGGTGAATTCAATAAAATTCCATGTGTATTGCAAAAAGTTTTAAGCTTCATAAGTTATTTATTGGAATTGTTAAATGACCTGCATATACTAAAGCTTGCTTTTTTCAAAATAGGGTTCTTCCCTTCCTAAGCTGGAACCCAAATTTGCCAACTATGTTAAGAATTGCTTCAGGACGGAGGATCAGAAGGTAATTGAATTTATTGGAACTTGATAAAGTCCAAAAACTTTTATAACCTGACTTAGGGATTCTTTTCCACTTCTTAATCTTTACAAGCTTTGGACTGTTTCAAAGGGTTACAAACCACGAACAATACTTCAAATTAAATAAATGGGAACGCTTTTAAGGGTTTAGTTGGCTAAGATGCGAAAGCTAATATTTTATTACATTTTTCCAGCTTTTATATGGTTGGTAAATTATCTCTTGCTTACTAAACCCACAGAATTTTCCTTTTGGCACCATATTGGCTAAGGAAATGAGCTGTGGTTTTCCTTGCTGCTGAATTTGGCCACCTAGGCCAGTCTGCTGTTCAGCCTTTTGTTGGGAAGGGTGTCTGGGATGGGGAACTGTTTTGCAGTTATGATTATGGCTTTCTTGCTACGTTTTCTCCCAAAGTCAACTGAACTCTTATAAGAGGGCAAGCCAAAAGGTGGTATCGGGAAGCAAATTTCTGAATTAGTTATTACTCAACATATACTAGGCTAAAATGTGTCTTAGATTTCCCTATCAAAATTCCTGTAAGGTGAAACTTCATTCCAGTGACAGAATTCCTTATGCTTTCCTGCTTCCTTCAGTGGTTCAGAGTAAACTTGTCTGATGGACAAATTGATAGGTTCTTGAAAGAATGTTTAAAAGCAGTTAGCCTCAGCTACTGGAGTTGGTCTGACATTAGCCAGGGTAGGCAGAGTTCAGCCAATATTTGCCTAGCTGGTCCACACCCATCCTCTCGCTTACCTTCACGGAATTCTTACTATTGTGACTTACAGTGAATAACAGTCTTCTAGCAGAAGGATCTAACATCTTGCTTTCAACTTTTCTCTGAAAGGACTGTGGTTTTTTTGTTGTAATACAATGTCAGTATTTTGTGGAGTAAGTGGAGATAGTAAATTGAAAATAATTAGAAAAATGGATTTCAACTTCTAACTTTTTGTGTACACTTCCAGGTCATTCAAGCTCTCTGGCAGTGGAGACAGACTCTGTAAGAAAAGAAAACAGTTTAAACAGTTCATTAAAATCTGCAGTTTTACTTCTGTAACCATTATTTGGCTGTCCTTTTTACAAATGCTGAAAGAGCTTTCCCTACCGTGTCTGATAAATGTCATCCAGATTACCTTGCCAAGAATGTGTTGTCCAAAATGCCTGTTTAGTTTTTAAAGACGGGACTCCACCCTCAGCTTCATTTTAAGTATGTATGGAATGTTTTGATAAGGCATGGTGGTGGTCAGACAAATGGAAATGGTGGGGAGACTAAATGTATGTGGAAAAAAAATAAAATTTAGTATTTTAATAAAGTACTATCGTTTCTTTTTTTATGGGTTGGGGATAGTCTGCATACTGAACCCAGAAGATAACAGGGCTTTAAAGCTCTCATAGGAACTACTGTTAAGTATTTTGTTACTTTTCTTTACCAAGTACACAGCAGATAGTCTCATTTATGTTAGCAGCTTTTTTTAAAAAAAAATCTTTACTCCAATTCCATGAGTTTTACAGCTGCAGAGCAGATGATTGGTGAGAGGACTTAAGTGGTAAGCGGGACTTTATTCTTGTCTGGGAGTGACCACTAATTATATAATTGCCTAAAACAGCCTTTCCTGTATCTCGATTTCTGACCTGCTTCGTTGCTCTTTGGTTGATGGTTTCCAACAACTGAGTTTGTAGGGCTTGTGACTCCACTTGTAAAATGTAATACTTTGGATTTGGGAATTGCTGGTGCTGCTCCTCTGAGGGGCCACAGTTTCTGAGGTTGTCTCACATGACTCCTGTGAGGGTTTTGTGGAGAAGAGAATGAGCTTGAATGCTGTTGGGTGTGCCTAGAGAGCTCACTGAGGGAGATCAATGCTAGTGGATAAATTCCTGGGAATGATGAGGAGCTAATCTCCAGCAAATCCCAAAAGCTCAGATGGGCAGGTAGTCCTGTTCCTTCAGTCTCTTGTGATTGTTGACTACCAATGATACCAAGAGGCCAAGTTAAAACAAATTTTTGGATCTTTCTTGGTTGTCTGATATAAACTAGAAATGCCAAGGTGTAAGGACACTTTCAGATGGAGGGGAAGGGAAGTGTGGATGCCATGCTTGGCTCTAAACTCTTCCTAAGGGCTCTTACCTAAATGTTGTTTCATTTCACATGCTTGAATGCTGTTATCTATGTGTAGTAACTGCAGTAATTGTATGAAGACAGAATACTTAAAACATTTCAGCAGTTGTATGGTAACTATTAAACTGATTTAATCCTTGCTATGTGTGAGAATTAATGCAACTGACTCCTATTTTTCACAGCAGAAAAATCTTATTTGAGAACAGAAAGGCACTGAAGCAGGCTTTAGCAGGTTGAGGTTTTTTCCACTAGAAGGACCTGCACAGTTGGGTGCTACAGTGATTGTCTTCACAAGACATGGTAAAAACCTTTGTTGGGTTGTGCTAATCGGGCATGGGGTCTTTTTTTACTGGGTGTTCTTTTTTCCAGGTTACTCTAGAAGCAGAATATATAATTTGGTTTGTAAAATTGTAACTGGAAATATTTTTTTTAAGGTTTGCTATTATAAAACCCTTAGTTTCGATAGTTGAGATTCTGGGCATGATGGAAACCAATGCAAGGCTCTAGAAGCAAACACTTTTTGAAAAAAAAAAGCCAAGCAAAGTGCATGGTAGAGAAGCAAAACACAGTGCAAGTCTAGTGTCAAAAATTCATTTAAGCTTGAGTATAATTGCAGCATGTGAAATGGCAGAGCATAAGGGTTTGAAATAGCTGTTTCAGTGGGGTTATGTCAATAGATGGTGTCATATGCACAAGTGAGACCAAATTTCCCTGGTGAAATAGAGCTAATGGCACAGACAGGCTTATTTAAGCAAAATTGCCCTCAATTTTGGCTGAAACAAGTGAAAATTGTACAGTAATTTCAGAAAGAGGCTATCGAGCCAATATTTGGAGTATTAAACATTTAAGAAAAGCCAGGGTGTTGTCTGTCTGTAGGTCACTGACCAAAGCAGGTCTGGGCTGCAGCTGCGTTCGGCACAAGGATTGCAGGGGGAAGATGGAGCCTATACAGGCAGTTCTAAAGGAAAATGCATTCCTGTGCTGTAGCCAAGGTATAATGTAAGTCAAATCTTTGTCAGGCTGCCATTAAACGTCATGAGGCATCTGCATCACGCGTAAATATGGTAACTTTACTTGGCCCTGGTTAGTTTGCTCACTGTTTTCTGCCAGTTCACATCCTTACAGCTCTAGGTGTGAAAAGTGGTCAGCATGGCAGTCCCCTGCCCTGCTCCTGGCTGTGCTGTGCTCTGCCCCGTCCCAGGAGGGACAGACCTCACCCGTTCCTGCTGTCATGGCTCCAGACACTTGGCTCCTGTTGGGACTGGCCATCCAATGACTGCTGTGGGGCTGCTGGGCTGTGCAGCTGTATCCTGTAGGATATTCGCATGCAGCTGCCAGTTCGCCCACTTCTATGAACAGAGCCACAAAGGTTGAATTAAAGAAACCTCACTTTAAGCTCAGGTGTGAAAATACCTGCTGAGGAGAAGATCCCAAGTGCCAGATTCGGGTTGTTGAAGTACTGTTCTTGACTTTCTGCAGAGTTGAAACATTTTACCACAGTAATAACGGCATGATTGCAACAAAATGGTAGTTTTGATAGCTGAGTTGTGTCATCCTCGTCCTTTAGGATGGCTCATCTGAGAGTAGGAAGGTACATCATCAAGCCCATTGATGCAGATACAGGCTTTCTCACTTTGCCATGGGAAAACAACTTGCCTTCCCTTTACAGGATGGTAAAACACCACTCCGGGAGGCCGTTCCTTGACCTTTCCTGTTGCAGGACCCTTCTGTTGGTTTTCCATGCTTTGTTGCCTCTCTTGCAATGAGCAGGTAACTGGTGATGTTCCCCTGTGCTGCACGGTGTCCGTGTGGATCTATTTTGTCTTCAAGTCTCTGGGCATTGATTTCAGAGGGGGTGATAATAGAAGGGTTTTGTCCTGCAGTAAAACCACCTTTTCCAGTTTCAGGAGGTCCTGGTCTGTGTCTTATCCTTGGGGTGTTGAAGAAAGAAAAGGGCTTGTGGCCACTTTAGGCCTGTCTCGGGGTTCTGTTTGCTCCTGTGAATGAAACTAGGTTGTCAAAATGGTATCTAGGGCCGCAAGTGCTGTGCTGAGTATGGGAATCTGTTGTTTTTGCCTGTGCTGAGCCGTTGTTGCAGCCTGTGGAGAGGAGCAACTGGAGCATGGCTGGCAGGAGGGTTGAAGGGAGTGTGTGTGGGCTGAGGTAATGGAAAACAGGGCCAGGATGGGTGGTGTTTCCGGGCTTCTTGCCACCCAGACAGTCCCTCAGGGGCTAAGTTCATGCTGGAACATGCTCTCTGTCCTCTCTGTCTCTAGAAATCTTACACAGATACCCCAAGCTATGTCCTGTCTCATTCCGATGTGCCATTACTGAGCAGCAGCCAAAATCTCCCAACTTTTCCTTCCCTCTTTCCCTCTGGAACAAGCACACAGACCCTTCTTCCTCTTGCTCCTTTCCCGAAGGGGAATTAAAGACTGGATCCTACTTTAAAAATGTCATAAAAAAGCTGCAAATGAATTGGGTGGTTTGGAGTGAAGGGTTCGGTGGAGCGCCTTTACTCCCTGGCCTTGACTAATGGGCAGTAGGTCCTGGCAAGCAGTGGCGAGCGCAATTGGTGGTGTTGAGTGAGGTTTGGAGGTTTTGTGATCTGGTATTTATTAAGGGTTGCTTTGTCTGAGCCCTGGTTTGTAATCTGGATGAGGAGAGCTGAGCTTGTGTGATTGGGTGTAGGAGAAGCCGCACAGGACTTTCAGGTGCATCTGAAGGGCCCTGACTTGTCCTTTCTGTCACAGACAGCAGAGGGAATCCCCTGCCCTCTGCTTGCTGGTTGTTCTTTATGTTTGCGCTTTTGGGGGCACTTTCTGTGTGCTCATAGAATCATGGCATCACAGAAGGATTTGGGGTGGAAGGGACCTTAAAGCCCATCCAGTGCCACCTCCTGCCGTGGGCAGGGACACCTCCCACTAGCCCAGGTTGCCCAAAGCCTCATCCAGCCTGGCCTTGAACCCCTCCAGGGATGGGGCATCCACAGCTTCTCTGGGCAACCTGGGCCACTGCCTCACCCCCTGCACAGGAAAGATTTTCTTCCTAGAGAAGAAATTACATTGGATCAGCTCTTCAGTAGCTGTCCGCTGGGTTGTCTGCTATGCAAGTGGATTTTAAGGGTGGATTTTAAGCCATGCCTCAGTTGGACTAAATAAATTGATCAAATATATTATGTTATTAAAAATTATATAAGCATGCCATGGAGACCACTGAACTCTTCTAATTGTATGCATGTGGGGCCTGTTGTATAGGGATGACTTGTGCTTCTTACTTCAGAAATTTTCTTTTTTTCCCTTCCGCCACTTCCATCAGCTCTCCCTAACCAAGCCAGAAGAGCCTTTATAGCAAAAGGATCCTGGGAGACAGCAAAGAATAAAAGAGGGCAATAAATAAAAAAAAGTGGTTGAGGGTCAAAAAGTGAGAATGGGAAAAATGGAGACCCTCAGTGGGATGCTCAGCAGGGGACCTCTAACAGCGCTGGCCGTGCGGGTGGTGGGGTGCTGCTGCCCGGAGACTGGGCCAGCCGAGAGGCTGGAAATGGGTGTACTGGAACAGCAGGTGGCAAACAGAGGGAACAGAATTGGGCCACTCGAAACAGAATTGGTGCTCCTGGTTCATCTTGGACTTCATGTTTGGTTTATGCTGGTACTAGAAACCATCTCTTTTTAAACTGAAGGCAATTTAGTTAGAAGGTCTTGCAGTCTTACTCAGGATCCCTTCAACTGACTGCTGGGGCCGTAAGCCTGCCAAGCCCCATCCAGTTCTGTTGGCCTACCTGGAATTTAAGAGAAAATAAGTTCCTATTGAATGAGGATATAAATTTTCAAAGCTATTTTCAAATTAAGTCTGAGGTTTTTAATTTTTTTTTTTAATGGCATATTGTAGTTCGTCAAGGTACTTGGTGTTTCCCTGCTGGAGCCACCTTCATCTGCCTGATTTGTGGAACTTTTCCCATTACTCCTTATGTTTGTCCCAAAGTGTGTAATTGTGATATTTTCTCCAGAATGTCCTTGATGAGAGAGAGCTTTCTGGTGACACAGATCACCTATGTTGAGGCAGGACGTGTTACCCAGCATAGCTTTGAGTGTTGCTTCCCAAAGCACCTGCTGCTGTAGCTGTTCCCTACATGTAAATGTGTGTGCGTGGACACTACTAACGGTGGACATCTACAGCTAGCAGGTACTTTTGGTTTAGTAATAAGGCTGTCTCTGGCCTTCAGGACACTCTTCCGTGTGCCTTAACTCTCTTTTTTCCCATACTTTTGAGCATTTCATTCAAATTTTCCACATGGAAATAGGTTTTAATAAATGGGATCACCATAATGAAGAGGACCCAGCCCTTGTCATTCCAGAGACCAGGACAGGGAGATTGGGGGTTCTTGGTTTCTTTTTTAGGGTCTCAAATGAGGAGAGGTGCTTCTGCTTGTTCTCTCCAGCTTTATGGTTCTCGATAATACCTTCCAGCTCACTCCTAGTTTCAGTCTCTAGAAGATCCTTGAACACCATTGTGAACATGGTGCTCCTGCATGAATACATCCCCCTTCTGTTGCTTGACCAAGTGTCCCTGAGACCACATCAGCGGCTGGTGCCCTCATTTTGGTCGCGGTGAAGAACACTGCTGGTGAAAGCCCAGCCCAGCCCTGCCTGCCCTGCTGCTGAACGTGGTGGATCGTAGAATCATAGAATGGTTTGGGTTGGAAAGGACCTTAAAGATCATCAAGTTCCAACCCCCCTGCCATGGGCAGGGACACCTCCCACTAGCCCAGGTTGCCCAAAGCCTCATCCAGCCTGGCCTTGAACACCTCCAGGGATGGGACATCCACAACCTCCCTGGGCAACCTGTTCCAGTGTCCCACCACCCTCATAGTGAAAAATTTCTTCCTAATGTCTAGTCTAAA
>WKFP01014814.1:782652-932684 GCA_011057875.1 Pterocles orientalis
CACTGCCGGCTCATGTTGAGCTTCTCATCCACCAATACCCCCAAGTCCTTCTCCTCAGAGCTGCTCTCTAACCACTCTCCGCCCAGCCTGTATTTGTGCTTGGGATTGCCTCGACCCACATGCAGGGCCTTGCACTTGGCCTTGTTAAATTTCATGAGGTTGGCACGGTCCCATCTCTCCAGCCTGTCCAGGTCCCTCTGGATGGCATCCCTTCCCTCCAGCGTGTCCACCACACAGCTTGGTGTCATCAGCAAATGTGCTGAGGGTGCACTCCATCCCACTGTCCATGTCTCCAACGAAGATGTTAAACACACTGGTCCCAGTACCGACCCCTGCGGAACACCACTTGTCACTGATCTCCACTTGGACATTGAGCCATTGACCACCACTCTTTGAGTGCGGCCGTCCAGCCAGTTCCTTATCCAACGAGTGATCCTTCGGTCAAATCCATGTCCCTCCAACTTAGAGACAAGGATGTCATGTGGGACTGTGTCAAAAGCTTTGCATAAGTCTAGGTAGATAATGTCAGTTGCCCTTCCTCTATCCACCAGCGCCGTGGCTCTGTCCTAGAAGGCCACCAAATTCGTCAGGCACGACTTTCCTTTGGTAAAGTCGTGTTGGTTGTCATCAATAACCTGCTTGTTTTCCATGTGCCTTAGCACAGATTCTAGGAGGATTTGCTCCATGATCTTGCCAAGCACAGAGGTGAGACTGACTGGCCTGTAGCTTCTGGCGTCCTCTTTATTTCCTTTTTTAAAAATGGGGGTTATGTTTCCCCTTTTCCAGTCTGCGGGAACTTCACCAGAGTGCCATGACTTCTCGAATATGATGGATAGTGGTTTGGCAACTTCATCTGCCAGTTCCTTCAGGACCTGTGGATGTATCTCATCAGGTCCCATGGACTTGTGCGCCTTCAGGTTCTTTAAATGGTCTCGAACTCAATCTTCTCCTACAGCGGGCAGTTCTTCCTTCTCCCAGTCACTGCCTTTGCTTTCTGTGACTTGGGCGGTGTGGCTCGAGCTCTTGCCAGTGAAGACTGAGGTAAAGAACTCGTTAAGTACCTCAGCCTTCTCTACATCCTGGGTCACTAGGTCTCCTGCTTTCTTCCGGAGGGGGCCCACAGTTTCCCTAGTCCTCCTTTTATCGCTGACCTACCTATAGAAGTTCTTCCTGTTACCCTTAAAGTCCTTCACCATATTTAATTCTGTTAGGGCTTTAGCTTTCCGAACCTGATCTCTGGCTTCACGGACAGTGTCTCTGTATTGTCCCCAGGCTACCTGTCCTTGCTTCCACCCTCTGGAGGCTTCCTTTTTTTGTTTGAGTTTGCTCAGGACTTCCTTGTTCATCCATGCAGGCCTCCTGGCATTTTTGCCTGCCTTCCTCTTTGTTGGGATGCATCGCCCCTGAGCCTGGAGGACTTGATCCTTGAATATTAGCCAGCTTTCTTGGGCTCCTCTTCCTTCCAAGGCTTTATCCCATGGGACTCTTCCAAGCAGGTCCCTGAAGAGGCCAAAGTCCGCTCTCCTACAGTCCAGGGTAGTGAGTTTGCTGTGCACCCTCCTCACTGCCCGGAGGACCTTGAACTCCACCATCTCATGGTCGCTGCATCCCAGGCTGCCCTTGAGTTCCACATTCCCCACCAGCCCTTCCTTGTTGGTGAGAACAAGGTCCAGCATAGCCCCTCTCCTGGTTGGCTCCTCTATCACTTGGAGAAGGAAGTTGTCATCAACACATTCCAGGAACTTCTGGCCTGCCTCATCTTCTCGTACGGCTGCAAGATGCTTGTGTGTGCCCCAGAGAATGGAACTTCCAGAGATGTTTCTGCTCACCTGTGACATTGGTTTTCCAGAAGAAGGCCATGCTTGGGTACTTTTTTGTGTAAAGAGCAAAGAAGATGACCCACCCATGTGTTACATTTTTTGAGTTCGTGCTCTGAAGCTCCTCTTCAGGATTAGTAGAAACATTTTTCAGCATTTACAGAAAGAGCTGCTCTGTGTCTTAAGACTCACCTTGAGTTGCTCCAAGGTTGCTCCAACTTGTTCATTCAGCTGTGTCATCACTGGACGATGGCATGTGGCATTGTGGCTCAGGATGTCACCAGTTGTTCAACACTGGCAGCTGTGAATGCATCAACCCTGAACTGCCCCGGGATGGCAAATGACACTTGTGGGGACATGTGGTGCTGCAGCCCCCAGGTGGGGTCCTGCCTGTGTGATAGCACCTGGAGCAGGGCAGGGACAGTGGGCAGGAACCCACTGCAGTGGTGTTGGAAGGGGATCAGCCATCCTGGAGAGGAGGCGGCTCCGCAGATGGGTTGAGATGGTGAGTTGCTGGAGACAGCTTAATTCAGGAGACTTCAGTCAAAGAGGTTTATGTTTAAGAGCTGTCGAGCTGAAAAGCTCCAAGTTAAGGAAATACTAAGTTTTTGAAGCTTAACAGCTTGTGATTTTTTTTTTAAAGGGAAAAATGAAACCATGGAGGAATATAAATCCAAGAAGCCAAGCGCTAGGATTTAATGCAGTGTGAAGGCTGGAAAATGGAATTTCCCACTGGTTTGTGTAGGGTTGTCTGCAGAGGTTTGCCTGTTCTTACCTCCCTTCAGAAGCATTCACGCAGCTGCCACGTGGTTTCGGGGAGGAGCTCCAGTGCTCCTGGGTGGTGGGACCAAGGGGAGCCTGTGGGCATCCTCCCCGTCCAGGACAGGTGGGACACCAGTGCAGGGTGGCCAGGCTGGGGGACGTGGGGTTGGGGTATGCGCTGGCTGGGGGGGCCCTGGGCAGCAGAGGTGGGCTGCTCTGGAGAGCAGTGTATTGGGCTGCTGCACTGGTCTCTCCTTCAGCTTGAGAAGTCCCATCATTTCCAGTGATTTCATCTTCCTCATTCCTCTGCTGATAACGCACTAAGATTTGTTGAAGGAGTGTGCTGAAGTTTTCAGAGGAATCTGAAGTTCTGGTTCCCAAATCCCACTGAAATTCAAGAGGTGTTCCATGGGAGAAAAACCTTTCAAACCCTGAAACCCTGGCTGCTGAATAAGAGGCTTTGTTAGAATTTTTATTCCCTTATGAAGTAATGATACACATCAGAGGGAAGATTGTAGCGTGCTGGGTTCTCGTGAGACACGAGTATGATCTAGAGCTGGAAGAGACACTGCTCTTGCCCCTGTTCCCAAGAACTCCACGAAGGACCGTTGGCTGTGGAAGCTCTTGGGAGTATCCGTGCTCCGTCTGGAGTGGGCACGGCCTGGTTGCAGCGCTGGGCTGGCTGGTGGCAGCTTTTGGGATCTCCTGGCCACCTCCATCCTCCCAGGACTTGGTGTTCTGCCCTGCCCCAGCTCCCTCCCCTTCCAGTCTGTAGAAGGCTGTCCCAGGTTGTTGTCCCTCTTTTTAAAAATGCTTGATACTATTTTATGTTTATATTTGGCATGCATGATGTGCTTTTTCAGTCTTCCTTCTCCAGGGCAGCAGTTCTGGGGGCCAAAGGAAGCTTTCCCCAGGGAAAACTCCAGCAGAGCTGAACTTATCAGTTCATTTGTGTGAGCTCTCACTCATCGTTAAGGGATTTCAGGTCTAAAGGACTTCAGATCATTCCTCAGGGCTCTTCTCTCCTTATTGCTGAAGTGTCTTTATCCAGGCTCCAGATAGAGACCTTCACCTCCTTCTGGCTGGGCTTCCCAGCAGCAATTAGCAGCAAACGCTTCTTGCTGAGCAGATGGGGTCATGCCACACCGGCTTCTCAATGGTGCCAGTCTTGGGTCTCTTGACTAGGACCCTAACCCACGCAGCTCTGGGGTCACTGCGGGGGATTGATGCTCCTGTATTTGCAGGATTGTTGTCTCTGGTTCCTGGTGCCATCCCTGCTGGAGGGCATGGCATGGTGCGGTTCCCATGTTCCAGGTTGGTGTCTGATTTGTGGGGTTATAAAGCACAGCTCAGCAGTCACGAGGTAAGAACTCGGTGAGCGTAAGGCACCCAGCAGCAAAAGCGCTATTTTGGTGTTTTTTTTTTTAGTGCAGTGAAGTTCTGTCATGCGTGTTCTGATTTAGTGTTTCAAATGCTTGCTGTGGGAATTCAGCATTTCTGCTTTCCCTCTATTTGTGCCTTTGTTGGGTGTTTCAGTCTATTTCCGATGGCTCCGTGCATTTTCAAAGTCCAGGCAACCCGCAGAGCAATTGCCGACACGCGTGGGGTCTGCGCTGATCTCCCTGGCTCTTCGTCTGTCTCGAGGCTTGGTGACATCCCAGTGTAAAAGCTGGGATGTATGGTTTGGGTTGCTTTTGTTCCTCTGCACGTGGTTTGTTTATGTCCAGGCAGAAACTTCAGCATGCTAAAACCTGCATTCCATCTGGAGCTAACTGATAAGTGAGCCTTCCCTGCGCCTTTCGGCATGCAGGGAAATCCGGGAGCTTTGGGGGATGAGCACCAGCACCCAGCACCTTCCCAGCCTCACAGCTGCTGTTTGATGGCCTGCAGTGAAGCGAGATGCTGGGGACCAACCACGGCTGCAAAGCTCCAGAATTGCTGAGAACCGAATCATCACACGCTCTCCTTGTGTTCAAACCATGCTGCTGCAGAGTGCCGAGCTTTTGCATTCTGCTGCTGCCTGTACACTGCGGGGGAAGCATCGCGGGGTCCGTTAGCAGCGTCAGGGGCTGAAGAGGGCTGCAGAAAGCCAGCAAAGCTGTCCAACGGTGCTGCTCTGACCTGCCCCGCTCCGAGCACCTTTGCCGTGTGGCTCCTTGCAGGGCTCTGTCTCGGGGATGCATTTTCATCTAGAAATTGCAGCTTTGCTTGTTAACCTTTTGTGCAGCCTCGCTGTGTCTTCTCCCATTTGTGGGTATCAGCAGGGCTGTTGGCCATGCTGCCATCTGCCACAATGATGCTGATTGCCTGCAGAATTTTCATACAATCATAAATATATATATATATATATGGCTCTGTGCTTTGTGCTTCCAATGCTTCAATATTTTAGTCCGGTGCTTGGTGGCTGAATCCAAGTCCTGACTGTTTGCCCCTCACTGTGTTCCTCCTGCAAAGTTGTGGCTGTATGTCGTGGTGCTGGAGCATAAGTCCTGTCCTCCTGGGTGTCAGCTCAGGGTTGTTCTGCGGTGGCTCTTCTCTCAGAGGGCAGTAACTGCAAAGCATCCCCTCCCTCCCTGCCTGGCCAGGCTATGGGGCAGAAATGTTTCTAAAATCCCTTCTTATCTTGGGATCAAGTTGTGCGTAGACTTGGATAAAGACCAAATATGCACCACAGCCCTTTTAAGAGTTGTCTTTCCTTTTACTGAGCGTTTAGAATATAGGAATTGCCTATTGAAACGCCCCAAGGCTGGTGGTGCAGAAGATAGCAGGAGCAAACAGCACGTGGGTTTACTTGCCAGCAGCAAGGCTGAGACGTAGAGCTGAACTTGGTCTTTGCAAAATGTCAGCCTGGGCTTTTTTCTTTAAGTCTTGGATCTAAAAGAGAAAAGGCCCTGGTGGCACGGTGAGGCCAGATCTCGTGCCAGCCCTTGCTGCCAGCTTCCCATTCACGTTCCAGAGGGGTGACTGGTGAGCGGGCAGGTTTCCCATTCAAGTGTGCTGCTAAGTCCTCGGCCCCATTGAGTGGGTTTCACGCTCTGCGAAATGTCCGCACGATGTGGACCGCTGGAGCAGGGTGAGGGGAAACTCATTTCACTGGGGGCACCTTCACAGCCCTGCGAGCGGAAGGTCACGCTGCTCAGGCTTTGGTTGGAGCTGCTGAGGAGCAGTCGCTAATCCAATAAGGCACCGAGGCGCTGTGGGACATTGTTCAGGCGTTTGCAGGGTGAGCGCAAGGCGGTAACCCTGGGAGATCCCGGGAGCACAGACCCTACCTGCCCCGCCTCGTGCTTCATAAAATGTCATGGACATCGAGCTCTTGGGAACGCACCTTTGCACCCTGAGTATGCCATGTGAAAAACTAACAGCTTAAAATAAAGGTGTCTATCTGCCTGTGGGCATGGGCTGTGCTGGCTGGGCTTGGAAATGAGACCAGCTAGCAGCCTTCAGCAGTGGAGCCATAGGTGTGGGTGCAGAGCTCTCCCTCCTGTGTGTATCCATACATACACACACATGTACATCCATAACAATGTGCAGCTAAGGGATATTTCTATTTTTCCATGGGTACATATGAGCTGCTTCATCTCTTTTCTCTGCTCAGCTGTGATTCTGCAAGGCTGGTAGCCCAAGATTCACTCAGTATGGGTGTTATTCTCCAGGTAACCACTGGGATTTTAAAGATTGAAGGGCTTTGTCGGACTGCTGGGGCACAAAACATGGGTCTAGTTTAAATGAAGAACTCGTGTGATTGCAGATGAAGTGTTTCCATAACTGAAAAAAGAAAAATCCAATGTGCCCTCTTTAAAACACCCCCCGGGTGCTGGCCTGGTAGTTGTCACAGTTTCATGTGTCCAGGTGCCTCCTGCTCGGTGCGGATCCAGGCCCTTTGGAGCTGAAGCCCCAGCTGGGATGCGGCGGTGGGAGGCAGCCGTGCTGCTGGGCTGGCATTGCCTGGGATGAGTTTTTCCACACACAGCTCACAGCTCTGCTGTAGCTGCTCTGATTTTCCCTGCTGTTGGGGGAATTGAAATTATAAACGTTAGGGCAGCTTCACAAATTATTTTTCTAGCTGTGCTGCTTCCATCTGGGGTGCTGGGCAGTGCCATCGGTCTCTGTCTGCGGAGCCTTTTCTCAGAGGCGGGTGATGGGGCTCCCAGGACGCAAAGCCCTGAAGCAGTGGGACGGGTGCTGGTGGCTGCTGCAGGCACTTCCATCCCTTCCCCAGTATGTTGCCAGTGGCACTTCTACATGGGACTGGTTTAGGAAGGCACAGAGTAGAAAAGCTTGAACTTCCCTTTAGATACCGTTTGCTGGGGTGTGCAGGTGTAAAACATCATCCTCCTGAAAGATCCGAGGTCCTGGAGGCCAGTACACGTCGGTAACAGAAAGCAGCTGATGTGCTCGGGGTGTTGAAGGCTCTGCTCGTGTGGGAGAGGGGGGCGGGTCGTGGTGGGATGCTTTGGATTTGAATTCTCATTGAGCAATCCTGACTTCATATTACGTTTGCTGAGTGTTTTCTGTTCTTGTGGAAGGAGGAAACATGGTGCTTTCAACTGGCACAAAGTGTCGCCTGCATGATAGGTAGAGCTTTAAGGCTTGGCAGGATGAACCTCACCGTGACAGTGCAGCAGCTTGGCACCATCACAGCAAGGATGGGGACCAAGTTTCAGGGACCCGTTTTCTGCCTGGATCCTGCTTCCTCAATGGGGCTGGGATGAGAGAAAGGTGACATGGGCTGTTGGTGGAACAGGAGCTTTCAGCTGAGGATGCCACCCTTGGTGTGGTGTGCTCTGCCGTGCGCTGGCCATCTCTGGGAGAATTGGTGACCATTTGGGAGCTCCGCTGGGCACAGAGGACATGCAGCCTTCCTACAGTCAGCTTCTACTGTCTTTCCCCTTGGCATGTGATTTATGGCAGATTGATTTTACAGCCTTGCATTTGTGTCTAAAGAAGAGTTAAAGGGGGAAAAAGGTTATCCAAGGAAAGGCAAAGAAACCCATGGGGGCCTGACTCCTGCCCTGGGACTGTTTCTAGGACAGTTCAGGTTAATTTTCTGCTTGCTCTTGAGTTTCGATGGTCAGGAAAGCTGAGAAGGAGCAATCAAAGCTCATGCTTGCGGGTGACCACGAGCGGCTGTGAGAGTTAGGGAGGAATTTTGCCTTCTGGCCTTGTAGAATGGCCGTCTGTTGTGCAGGCTCTCCTTGGGTGGCAGGGTGATGGGCTGGTGCACATGGAAACGCTTGGCTTGGCCCCACACCACACCCATGGGTGACTGAGCAGTGCCCAACAGCACAAGGTGGTGTAGGCTGGATTCCTCCCCCACCCGAACTGCTTTGAGGAAGAGATGATGGTGATCATTTGGAATATATTGAATATTTTCACATCCAAGCTAAATGCTCTTATCCTGCGAGTCCCCAAATTCTGTTTGTACCACTTCTGCATGGGCATCTCAGAGAGCTCAGCTTGCAGGGCTTGGGAAAGTGGCTCTGATAGTCCTGGCATCCTTGGAAACAGCTGTCAGCTGGGGCAAGGTGCCGTGGGACCACTGTGATGGGGATGCTTGGTGCCATTGACGGCGGTGGCATCAGTAATTGACAGCAGTTTGAAATGATATTTTGACTTGTGAATCCACAATACCAGCAGTGTAAAGTCCGTTAGATGTATCACACACATGTGTTAGTGATGGAGGTTCACTGTTTTCAAACTTAATGTTTTCTGTGCCTCTTGGGCCTGAAACTATGGGCTGAGACCCACTGTGAGTTGGTGTCTGAAGGGTCCCCTGTGCTGAACTCCAGGGATTAGAGACGCTGCTTGATTTGTGGCTGAGAACACAGGGGGAGCGAGTGCTTCGGTCCCCGCAGAGGTGGGAGCAGTGGGGCCCAACCTGCCGCGCCGATGTGCGCTGCTATTCGAGCGGAGAATTTAGAAGGCTCCGAGTTATGAGCTATGGTTATGTTCTCACTTAATAAGGTGTTAACTGACGTTCGGCTCTCTTCGGAGAGTTCGGCTATGCGCAGGGGTTCACAGTCCTGGCATTTTGTCTGCTCCAAACGAGCTTTCAGAGACGGGGAAAGAGTTACCGCACGATCTTACCGTGTGAATTATTTTTTTTTTACCTGAAAACAAAAAAAAATAAAAAATAAGGAGGGGGAAGACCCGCTCGGTGTTACCCGGGGCTGCAGGAGCGGTTCGGCGGGTGCGGCGCGGCGGCGCGGCCGCTAGGGGGCAGGCGAAGCGTACCGGAGCGGCGGCACCGGCCCCGGCCCCGCGACGGGGGGAGCCCCGACAGCCGGGCCCCGTGGAAATGCCCCGCGGGGGCAGCGGGGACGGGCTCGTGGGTCCGGGCGGCCCCAGCCCGAACGGCGGCGGGGGCGGGTGCCCCGGGCCGGGGGGGGGCAGCGCTGCCGCCCGCCCGGGGCTCGCCGCCGACGGGACGCGCTGCGAGGTAAGAGCGCACCGGGACCGGCCCTCGCAGCCCCCCGCGACCGAGGGGGGTCGTGGCGGACACGTGTCGGCGGAGGGGCGCGGGGAGCAGCCGGTGGTTTTTTTTTTGGGTGTGTGTGTGGGGGTCCCTCGCGTTTCTGCGCTGCCCGCTCCGTCGGGGCGGGGGCGCGGAGGCGGCCGGATCGGCGCAGCCCCGCTCGTTTCCCCCCTCCCCGGCTTTTTTTTTTTTTTTTTTTTCAAGCCCAAGGAATAACAGGCTGCGCAGGGCTCGCAGCGACAGCACCCTTTGCAGCGAGGAGACTTTTTTTTGCGCGTGTGCGGTAACTGAAGTTAATCAGCCCTCCAGCTCCCCTTCCCTCTCCCCCCTCCCTTTGGTGCTTTTAGTGAATCAGAAAAAGTTTGGCTGGCTGCCTGGAAAGCACTTGCTAAAATCTGATCTCTTACTTCAGCAGCCTTAAAACTTGGGAAGTTATTGGCATTTATACAGTTGGAGCTTGCAGGCTTCCAAAGCAATAAAATAATAAAAAAAAGGGGGGGAAAAAAAAAGCAGCTCTGCGCTCTGGTGCTATTACAACCATACTTGCTCCATTTCGTGCTGATTTTTGCAGTGTTTTGCGGGATGTGAGGCAGGGATTCGCTGCGGATGGGCACTGCGAGGTGTCCGGGGCCACGGCTGGCGGGACGGCGGAGCTTGCTGGGTGTTACACCGCAAGGCGAGCGCTCTTCGGGCGATTAGCGTTGGGAGCCAAAACATTAGATTAGTCATACTCAAGGGCCTTCGAGTGAGTGTTTACAGTATTAATGGTAGATGAAAAGATGTGAACGCTCTAAGTTTTTATTGCCCATTTTGTTACACTTTCTTTCTGGATTTATTCATGGGATTACATGTTTTGAGCCTGAATGGGAGCGAGGGATTATAGGATTTCTTTTATAATGATCAGTTTGGGTAGGAGTTAGCCTTTGGTGAACTGGAGTAAATTAATGCATCACTTAGGTTTAATATTTATTTAGGCTGAAGGAAGTTGTTTAGTTTTGCTTAAAAGGCTCTGTGTTGTATTGGGGAGATTTAAGAGCGCCTGAAATGGATTATATTCTAAGGCCGCCTTTCGCCCTCCTGTGCAAGCCGTGATCAGCGGGTCGTCCCACGTGTTAGTCTTAGAATTACGCTCCTCTGCTGCTGGCTGTTATCCTGTGGCTCAAGGTAAAACTCCCTCCAGCGTTTGTCAGGGCTGGAAGTATTCTGGGGCAAAACACCATGGCTTGAGTATTTTGTGTCTTCTATTAGTGACTTGCATACAAAGGCTGAGGTGGTACAGTAGCTCAGCTGCTGGCTACAAGCTTTCTGGCAGACCTCGAGCCCCTCTGCAGCTGCCTGGGGGGGTTTAGCATCCCCTGTGGGGCGTAGCATCCCCCGTGGGTGGGTCACAGCAGCACTGGAGAGGTATTCCCAGAGGCATTCCCTGGCCTGGATGTCTAGGAGGTCAGGGGGATGGGAGTTTTCAGGAGCAGGATTTGGACTCCCAGACAAGTCGGATGCTGCTGGGGCTTTGCCATCAGGTGACAGTTCCACTGAGGGACACCGGGGAATAGCACGTGGCGGGTGGGAGGGGAGCGCTGCTGGAGCGCAGGAGCTGGGCTGGCGCAGCCACGAGAAGAGGACAGCTCATTCTCCAGTCCCTTCCCTGCTGTCAGCGATGTCCCCATCTTGTTTTCTTCTCTTGCATCCTGGGAAGTTCCTCTGCTGCTTGGGATTGCTGCAGTCCCAAAGGCAGCAGGGACACTGGGTATCCTTAGGGACACTGGAGAGATGAGTTTCTTTACTCAGGTTGTACTTGGGGATGCCCTTTCATTGCTGGTGACTAAATTCTCCATCTATTACTTATCTGTAGCATCCTTCAGTTTAATTCTCCTGCTGCCCTGTCACATTTCCAGGAGCAACTTGTCCATGCGCTTTTTCCATCCATTGTGTCCTGGAGCAGTTTTGGGTTTAGCTCTGGAGTCAATCCCTGCTCTTCTCATGGGCGAGAAACCCCAGGAGCATCTTGGGTGGGTGGAAGGGATGCCCTGTGCCGTGCCAGCTCCATCAGCCCCGGTGGCCCTTAGGACATCGGGTTTTGGGACACGGGACCTCAGGACCTCAGAGGTCCCCCTTTGGCAGGGCAGGGGAGGCTGGGGGCAGCTTCAGTGCAGGCTGAGCAGCAGGATGTGATGTTTTGGCTGCTGCCCTGGTTTGCAAGAGCTTCCAGTTCTTCTGCCCCTGGGCCACCTCCATCATCAGCTGGAGAATGGGGTGATGCTGGCGTGTTGTCCCAGCCGTGCCGTAGAGGGGCAGCTGGTGCTGCCTCAGCCTCTTCCCTGCCCTGACAAACCTCGGCGTGTTCTACACGAAGTGCATCTGTCTTAAATTATGGAGAGGTCCCTGGTAGGGCCAAATCCTTTGCTTTTACGGCTCTTGTAGGTTAAGATCCAGCTTTGGAACCTGATCCAGAAGCAAACGGGAGGTCAGAGGAGCGCAGGAGGCAGCACCGGGCTCTTTTCACATCTGCTGGTGTTGTGTAAGAGGCGGGCTGCTGTGCACCATGCCAACAGCAACTGGTGTTCCTCCTGAACTCCTGTGCAGCGACAGACAGTTCTTGTTTGGGGCTTTGTAAAGTGAGACACCGAGAAGCGTTGCTTCCACGTGTTCAGCGAGCCAGATCCTGCGGTCTGGCGGAGCTGCGCTTGGCACATGGTGGGGGCGGGAGCCTCCAAGATGCTGCCTCTCCTCCCATCCACGCCTCCGCAGCCACCTCCCGGGGCGGTGAACTGAGTGCCACGGGATGGTGCTGGGGACACTGCTGTGGATGAGCCAGAGCGTGGTCCTTGTCGCAGCCCGCCTGATTTGCCTTGCCATGGGGCTTCTGGCTGCCCTTGTTGTGGGGACTGGCACCGTGGGCAGGGGTCTGGGGGCAACAGAAGGCTGGGGGCTCCAAAGGCGGGGGGGCTGGCATAGAAGGCAGGGTGCTGGACCGTGTGCCCCTGGTGGGGTTATTCTCCCATTACCCCTCCCTACAGGTGGGCACCCTCTGCCCTCACCCTCCCGGGGTGGCATGAGCATCTCTCTCACTGGTGGCCAAGGCTGCATGTGCTGCCAGGGATGGGGGCTCTGCGACCTGGGCATCGCTGCATCACACAGCCCTCGCTGTGGGGTGGTGCAGGTGCTGGTCTGATGCAGCACTCTGCTCCACTCCTGGCAGCAAAGCCCTGCGTGCTGAGATCTGGTGGGGGCATGGAGCCCTGCGGCTTCCAGGCTGGGAGATCCTGTGCTGCCATCTCCGCTCAGCCTGGACCGGGACCACCGAATCCTCGGCTCAGCATCCCTGTGCCAGCACCTACCTCCTGCTCCGTGAGGGTCTCTGGACCCCCTTGGATGATGGTAGTGCTCCTCCATGAGAACATCTGGAGTGAGATCTGCTTCCAGCCTTGTCTTGCTGCGGTTCTGCAATACCTGCCTGAGCCAGCCCATCCTGAGCCGTGCGGGGCTGCCAACGCACAGGTTGTAGAAGCGATGCTGTGAAAGACAGAATACAGCAAAGGTGGCCTGGGAAAGGCTGGGAAGTTTGCTGTTGAATTTTTCTGATCACAGCTGACTCTCAATTATTAGTCAGTGAGAAGACAAGAGGACTGCATAAGCAAAGCCTGGTTTAATTAGAGGAGGAGCTCAGTGATGCTGATGAAGTGCATGACCCCGTCACGGGCTGGAGTTGATGAGATGGTCCAGGACTCGGGGTCTGTGCTGCTGCTGGACTGGCGGCAGTGGATGCAGTGCCGGCTGATGCAGCTCTGCTGGTCTGCAGGGTTTGATTGTGTATTAAATCATTAGGAAGAATTTTTTCCTTTGAAGGTGGTGAGGTGCTGGCCCAGGTTGCCCAGAGAAGCTGTGGATGCCCCATCCCTGGAGGGGTTCAAGGCCGGGCTGGATGAGGCTTTGAGCAACCTGGGCTAGTGGGAGGTGTCCCTGCCCCTTCCAACCCAAACCATTCTGTGATTCTATGATTTGTTCCTGTTTAAAACCCTCCAGGAAACAACCATGCTGCTTGCCGTGAGGGATTTTTATTCACCACTGCTTTCTCCTTGCGCCAGTCTCTTGTGTTGTGTCCTGAAGCTGCCCCTCGCACCCTGCTTCTGCCTCCTGGCCTTGGGAGAGCCCGGGCTGGTGGAGGAAGAGGAGCTGGAGCCTTCTCCTGGGCTGGGCAGGGAAGCTGGGTCCCGCTGGGCAGCAGTGTCCTGGTGCTCATGCCGATGCGTGCTCTGGTTCTCCCGTGCGAGAAGCGAGACCGAGATTAGCGTGGGGTGAGCGCAGATTGGGTCTTGCTCCTGCAAAGGTGGGGGTACACAGCCCGTGTCCCCTCCCCGGCAGCTGTCGGCTGCCTGCCCTGGGCACATGCTGCCTTTGCTTCCCACGGCCCCCCCGTGCTGGGACAGGTTCTGCCAGACAACCCCTCAGTTACACGTTTAGCAGGAAGGTTTGCCAGGACAGAACTGGTTTCTGGTTTCCCATCCCAGAGAAGCAGAAGCAAACATGAACTCCTTCGGTATTTGGGGTTTGGCATTTTCTGGGTGTGTTGTGGCAATGGGCAGCAAGGCAGAGCTGCTGCTCGGGGGCTTCGATCTGCACACCCACCCGCATCGCAGTTTGCCTTTGCAAAGCTCTGGAGACGTGCAGGGTGCTTCAGAGAAAGAGAGAAGGACTTGAGGGGAGTGTGAGAAGGGTACAGTAGGTGTGGGGTTCAGATTTCCTGTATTTGAGATAGCTGCGTGCATTGTGGATGTTATATTTAGTTTGTATTTGCCTTCTGATGATCTTTAAGGTCCTTTCCAACCCTAAACCATTCTATGATTCTGTGATTTTCTTCTATGAATCCATATTGTACCTGCCATGGCCGAGACTGGATGGAGGCAAGCGATGTGGGGTTTGGAGCAGAGCTGGGTTTTGCAGGAGGGATGCTGGCTCAACCCTTGCCTTGTTTTCAGCTCGTAGAGCAGCTTGGCCATAGTGCACCGAGGCAGGAGAGAAAAGAGCAGAACGGGCACAGGGGATGTTGAGCTGTGGCTGTGCAGCTGGTGGTGGTGGGCACTTCGGGGAGGGAGGGCAGGGTTAACCGCTGAGGGCTCCTCGGGGCTCAGGTAGGATGAACGGCGTTGGGGGGACTCAGGTGGCCACTCAGAATATTGCTTTTTCTGTAAGCTGATAGTGCCGAGCTGGTCAGCCGGGTGAGCGGATGTCTCCCTGCGCTGCAGGAGACTGAGCTCAAGAAAAAGACTCCCCTGGGGCTGAAAATCATTTTTTTGGATCTATAAAGCTACTTCCCGGATTCTTAGGAGTATTTTTATGGGTCTCTTCCTTTCCTTAGGAGCTGGGAAAACCCCTCTCACGCTCTCATCTCCTCCCTCCACCCTCACTGAGCAATAGCTGCTTTTAGTTTGACTTGCTGCAGATACAAGTTGTGATAGGAGCAGGTGAAAAATGTATTCGGGGAACAGCGTGATTTTAAAAGGGGAAAAGAAGGAGCGGCTGCTGTTGGTGCCTGGGCAGGGGTATGTGAGGGTGGATATCTGCTGGAAATCACTCCAGTCCATTCCACACATGTTGGGGGGCCGTGGAAGCCTTGGGCACAGGTACCTAAACACCCTCCTGCCCATGAGCCACAGCCCTCGCGATGCTTCGGAGAGCGGTGCTCTGCTGCGAAGTGTGACCTCCCATGCTCCGCTGCTGAGACCATGCGGAAACATGGGAATCTGCAGCCCCAACAGGTTGAAACCTTTTTTTTTTT
Source organism: Pterocles orientalis (assembly GCA_011057875.1). Taxonomy (NCBI): domain Eukaryota; kingdom Metazoa; phylum Chordata; class Aves; order Pterocliformes; family Pteroclidae; genus Pterocles; species Pterocles orientalis. Next base: position 797,486 of record WKFP01014814.1, read on the forward strand.
TTTTCTTTCCCTCCCTGGGTTTTTGCATTTTGATCACCTGCTGTGCCATAACAGCAGGTACAACCAGAAATTATGCAGAGCTGTGTGTGACACTGCCTACCTGGTATGTGGCTTCTGTGTCCTGGTACCTCTCCAGATGTCCATGGAGGATTAGGCATCCAGCGAAGCAGCTGGAGGGAAAGGAAGAAAAAAAAACCCCACCCCTAAAATAGAAAAGACTGTCTGGCTCTGCCAAAGTATTTTCCTCTTGGCATTCAGCAGCCTCGCCATAGCATGAAGAGAAAGAAAGGGGAAGAGAGAGAGAAAGGAGGAGGCTTAGCCTGTCATGGTCTGCGTATTTCCCTTTGTGAGAGCTCCTCGCCACGCTGGGGGCTGCGGTGGGTGGGGGTCGAGGTGCCAATCTTCCCCGTTCGGCCAGGGGCAGGCTGTGGGGCTTGTGCCCCCCACTCTGAGCTCGCCAGCTTGCTTTGACGCAGGGCTGGGCTCCCCGGCAGTGCTTCCGCACCTCCCTGCCTGGTGTGCCCGCACAAACAGCTGGATTTCGAGCTAAACCACCGGGCAGCAGTTTTCCACCCAGTGACAGCACGTCCTCCCCCTTTGCCAAACTCCACTTATGCCCCACATTTGCTTTTTCACGAGTTTATCTGCTTTATTCTGCTGCGGCCAGCGGGAAAGGGGTTGTGGTGCTGGGAAATCCGAAATACCTTAACGGACTGACCTTAGAGTGCAATAACAGTGTCTAACAGCACCCTCCTGTGTATAGCTCCTGTCTGGGTGCTGCACGGCTACAGCTCGGCGCATGCCCTGTGGAGCCCACTGGCCGTGCTGGCTGGGGCAACCGCTGCTCTGGAGGCAAACTGGGAGGAAAGGGGGAAAATGTGGGGCTGTCCTGTTGGCTAATCCCAGCCGTGGAGCAGGTGGGATGGGGTAAGAGGCGGGCAGGGGGGAGCAGCTGTGCACCAGTGGCAGGTCCCGCTTGCCGCCATACAGCCGTGATGCCAGGGATGAGGCAGAGCCTGGCCGTGGGCTTGCCTCACGCTGGGATGGAAGGTGGGGCAGTGCTCTCCTGGGTCCATTGGGGCAGGCTGGGGGGCCAGGGCAGCACTTCTTTGGGGGGCAGAACCCCACAGGGTGGGCAGGAGGAGAGGCCGGATCCTGCAGACAACAGGGGGATGGCGTGGGGGGGAAGCGGAGTGGCAAGGGGCTGGGTGTGCTGTGCGATTCCTCTGCTGACACCTTATAACCCAAATCCCGTTGAGACTGATGGATGCTAAGCCTTGGTGAAGGTCCCGTATTGCATCCATACAAGTACCGGTGTGCAGCAATTAATAATGGATCGCTCTTCCTGCAAGCTATTTCCAGCACTCCTTATTCCTCCCTGTTCCTTTTTCTCCTGCTGCATATTTCAAATCCCTTTCTTTCCTGCTAAAATACTATCTTTGGCATCATTTTTAAGGACAGCTTGTTAAAAAGCTGTTGTATCTTTTGGAATACCCTGAGCTACTCTTCTGCAGAAATCCAGAATTAACAGAAAAACGCAGGGAGCGGTGGTGAGCCTGGTAACTAACTGGGCTTGCAGCGTGTGTGCTGGGTGACTGTGGGCATGGCTGGCAGGATAGGAAACCCCGGGAATATACATCAGAAAATGGGATGAAGGATGATATTGATTGAAGGGCATGTTGCTGCTTCTCTGCTATTAATCTATTTGAAGAGCAAGATGGTCCCGAAACTTGTCCCTGCAGTGCTGCCATGGTGTGGGTTCCCTCACCCGCAGGTGGGACTGGGGTTCCCCTCCCTCCCAGCAGCCCTGGGCATTCCAGGAACCCTGCTGCTCCCTGGGCTCCTGCTGCCCAGCTGTCGGGTACCAACTGGGACAGGTACCCAGATTTATTTTCCCGAGTTGGGTTCACGCTGTAGGCAGAATTTGACTCAGTTACATGGATGTACAAACAGGGGTGGGGGATTCACAAGGCTGGAACGAAGCTGGGTGTGACCCCCTGAAGCTGCCAGACCTTGAGGTTACAAGCCTGGATGAGAGGAGCATCAGCCCCTCGGTGCAAGGCTCTACTGTAGGACTGCGGGTTCAGCGCGATATTGATTATCTGTAAAATAAATTATGATGTATGTCGTGCAGGTTTCTGACCCCCTGGTCACGACCTCGTGGTGATTGGGGAGACTTCCGAGCAGCTGAGATCAGCATAGCAAACACCCCCCCGGCAATCGATAGAGGGGGCAGCGGGGCCGGTGCGGGGCCTCTCACATTAACGGTGTTTGATGCTACGTGCACGCGTTTCTGCATCGGGTATAAGCTGGTACGTCTGGGGCTGGAAGGGAGGATGTAAGCAGCACTGGGTATCCCCAGCCCCGGTCTGCAGGGCAGGCATGGAGGGACCGCCCCGGTTATGTTGAACATTAATTTTGTGAGTTTGCAATGACATTATCTCAGTCCCTACAAGAGAGCTCTTCTGACCTGCGAGCCAAACTGACCAATTGGTGGCAAAACTGTAGGGCTGGGTTTTCAGAGATGTGCAGGTGCCTGCAGATGCGGATGCAGGCTTCTGCACCGTAGAATCATAGAATCACAGAATGGTTTGGGTTGCAAAGGACCTTAAAGATCACCAAGTTCCAACCCCCCTGCCATGGGCAGGGACACCACGGGTGGATGAGCCGCCCACTCCAGTGCTCTGGTGGGGTTGCCTCCCAAACCTCTGTAGGTGCAGCTGAGCCACCAAAGCGCTGGCAAGGTGGGGGACAGGACTATGGCTGTCTGTAAGGCACCCCAAGAGCATCGTCCTTGCTCCAGACCCTGCTGGTGTGAGCATCGCGGCGGTGCCTCCAGCTCTGCAGTCAGCCCAGCTGAATGAATTCTCTGGTTGCGAGAGGGGGCAAATAAGCAGGAATAGTGAGGCAGAGGGCTTGCTTTTGTGCTGTTTAGGTTGAAAGAGTAGATAATATGAATTTAATTGCCATTTGAATTTAGCAAACCAGAAAATGGAATTTCTTTGCATAGTTTTCATTTCTTTCTGGGAAGCTGATTTCCCCGGCGTGCACCATTGCCGTGCGTGCCAAGAAGCTGAATGACACCAGGTTAAATCCTGGAGTTTCACTTCTAAAGAAAATCTGTGCTAACTCTGACGTGGGGCCAGGAAGGCTGGGCTTTGCAAAGCTGCTCTGTAAGCTGGGTGGCGGGCCCAGAGAGGTAGGGAGCTGCAGGCTTTCCAGACTGAGCAGGGAGCTCCTCAGACTGTTTCATTGGCACCGTTTGCGTGCCGGGGATGGTGGGGCGCTGGCCCGTTCCTGCAGGTGCCCTTGCAGAGGGATGCTCGGGGAGCAGGGGATGGGGATGTCTGGACCGAGGCACGGTGCCTTGCAGCATCTCTGTGCTATAGGCACAAATACCGGTGGTACAAAGAAAGAGCTGTTGGGGAATCTCCAGCTTCATGCCATAAGGTCTCCTTTCCATGCTTGCCCACAGATGGCTTGAATTTCCCCCCAGCAGCATTTTTACCCACTGGTGATGGATGAAGCAAAGTCTGTTTTTGCCCTCCCTGGTACCCGCAAGCTGCGCGGGGACGCAGCAGCCCAAACCTCAGAAGGTGCCTCAGTGATTGTAATGACTAAAAATGTTCTTTTTTCACCTGTTTCAAATGTTTCAAAAAGGATTTATCTTCTAAAACTGTTGAGATTTGTTCCCTGAAAATGGGAAACCTGCAATTGAAATTAATTAAACCCAAATAAAACTTTTCCCTAGCTCAACAAAGCAGAAAGATAAGCAATCCTGTTTATCCGGCGTTTGCAGTGTAAAGATTTCTGCTCAGGAGCACAGCTCATAGAGATCGGTGCAAATCTTCTATTAGAAAACAAACCGTGCTTTTCATTTCTGGCCCTAGGCTCATGTGTTTGTTATATCTGATCCTGAAGGCAGATTGACAGTTTGGTTTGGATTAAATTCAGCACATGGCTCATGCCATACTTTTGATAAGGCTCAATATTAATCTGATTTTTTGTGTGTGTGTGTGTGTACAGTCTTTAGTACATGAGCAACAGCATTGTCCATTCCTAGGAATATTTTCACAGCGAAACCATCGAGGAATTTATTTCTGGAGGGAAGATAAAATTACTGATTTTTAAAAACTCTCAAGATCCCAAGGAAAGTTGAAATCCATTAACTGCAGGCAGTAAGCTTGACATGACCTGGGCAAGTTTCGAGCTGTTTTATTAACTGATATAAAGAGCATTTTCTTTAAATAGCTTTGGAAATGCAGCAGAGGAGGAGGCTGGCTTGTGCAGAGGGACTGGAGGAGGTTCCTGTGCTTTTACCACCAGCATCAGCTCACAGGTCTGGTTAGCCAAGAATGAAGATTGTCACCGTTTGCACGTGTATGTGCTTGTGAGCTGGGGTTTCTTCGTAGGAATAACGGGCTTTGCCCCTGTCTGCTGGTTCCCTGAATGACCTCCTGTGCTATGTCCCAGAGATGGGCTTTTAGGTCCATTGGCCCATTAGGTACAAATATTTATTGGTATAGTATATATTTATTCTGTTTATAAATGGGCTTCCCCCTCCAAAGCCGGTGTCTTTTGTCATTGCTGTTCCCTAGGAAAAACATGGGGGGAAAAAAGGTCCCAGAGTTGTGAGTGGGGACAGAAGGAGGAGAGGCAAAGGCGAGTTGCGTTTGGACTCTGGCTCAGCAGCTGTGTGCCTGCAAACCCGGCTGCAAAGCTTTGTGTCCATCCTTGCTGTTGTGGCTAATTTTGGGGACACCTCCGCCTTGGATGCAAGCGTGGCAACCTGTAAACGTGGTTATTTTATCGGGGGTGAAGCTGGTTCCGAGACTTGTCCTTGGTGCTTGGAGATAACCGCTGTTGGTAGGACATAGTGTTTGGTGGTATGGTGCTGAAACCGGGTGCTTATCCCAACTATATGTTAATTTAATGAAAAATGAAGTTAATGGAGCTGGAGTTGACCATGGCCTGGGTCTGTGTTCATTTTACAAGGGCATGCAGTGACCGGACGAGGGGTAATGGATTTGAAACGGAAGAGGGCAGATTGAGATGAGATCTGAGGAAGAAATGTTTTCCTGTGCGGGGGGTGAGGCAGTGGCCCAGGTTGCCCAGAGAAACTGTGGATGCCCCATCCCTGGAGGGGCTCACGGCCAGGCTGGATGAGGCTTTGGGCAACCTGGGCTGGTGGGAGATGTCCCTGCCCATGGCAGGGGGTGGCACTGGACGGGCTTTAAGGTCCCTTCCAACCCAAACTGTTCTATGATTCTATGATTTGAAGCTGCCTCCAGCATCAAGTGGTACCCAGTGCGGTGCTATGGGGAGCTCTCCTGAGCGATGGAGCTCCTGGGGCACGTGTCCCTGGGTGGATTCCGTGTTTCTCAGTGAGGCAGTGCGAGTTCCCTGTATCCATCCGTGTTGGGTGAGCCGGAGATCTCCAGCCTCAAGCGGAAAATGTGTGTTTGCACAATTAGCGTGGCCCCTTCCTTCCCTGGGAGCAGAATGGTTTATTGATTTCTTTGGCCCGCTCACCCCCACCTATTCAGCAATAATGACCCTTCCACCCCAACTCTAAATCATCCCAGCCTGCCTCGCCCGTAAGCCCTCTAATCTTTTTGGGTTGTTGTTGGTATTTATGCTCGTGGAGGTTTATGATCTGTCGGCGCTGGCTGCTGAAATGCTTTATTTATCCATACGCCGGGCCACACAGGGAGCGTCCTTATTCTGGTATCATGTTCAGGATGCTGTAGTTAAGGTTTGTGTCAGCACTTCCATGCACAAACCTTGTTATTCAGGGGTTTTGCAATTCGGTGGAAAAGAAAACCAGCGACCTGGCACAGCGAGGGGAGGCTCAGAGGCACGCATCAAAGCCCAACAACCCACTGCCCATTTAGGGATTATTAGATGGGCAACCTCTTCCCTCGCGGAAAACAGCCAAAACCATCCTCCTCCTTTGGTTTGAATTTGTAAAAAGAAAAACCCTCTTTTGTGTGCTTGGATTGGTGTCGGGTGGGGAAAACACAGCGAGGGAGGACCCAGGCTGGAATCCTCTCTGGATACGTAAAAAATAAACGTCTGGCAGATGCAGAACAAAACTGCCTTCTCGTCTGAACGTGTCCTGTGCTGTGGAGGGTTTGGAGGGGACAGTGGCTGCTCCTGCTCACTTTGCTTTGCTCACCGGCAGGCTCAGCACCGCAGCCCTCCGAACAGTAGGTGACGGGGAATATAAACGTGATTTATTGCCCTGTTAGCGCAGGAGCTTGTGGGCTTATAAATTACTTGAAGATTTCTCGATAATAGAAGGAGTGCAGTATAAACAGGAGAGATAATAGGGCTTGAGAATGTATTTCAAAGAAGTTTGGGGGAAGGAAAACTTTCCTGGCTGTTGGCGGATATGGGGCAATGGCTGGCTGCGGTGGGGGAAGAGCCTTTGCAGCCCAGCCCAGCTGGGATATTTTTTTTAATGCTCCCACTTAATGGCCGATGGGTTTTGTGGGCACTCCATGGGGTAGGCTGGAGTGGAGCTGGTAAGTCTGAGTGAAAATGCTGGTGGAGCCCAAGACAGCAAGGTGGGGTTTGCGCTGGGGGTGACTTGTTTAAGCAGAATTGATCAGCTGCTTGTGTCCTCCACGGGCAGGACCACGGGGGGTGATGAAATCATAGAATCACAGGATGGTTTGGGTTGGAAGGGACCTTAGAGATAATTGAGTTCCACCCCCTGCCATAGGCAGGGACACCTCCCACTAGCCCAGGTTGCTCAAAGCCTCATCCAGCCTAGCCTTGAACCCCTCCAGGGATGGGGCATCCACAGTCCCCTCTGCCTTCCTCAGAAGGAGGACACTGTGGCAGCAGGGTTTTTTGAAGGGAAACGGGGAATACTGCATAGATGCTTGCCCCTTTTGTGAGCAGGTACCGAGCTGGTGCGACTGGCAGCACTAAGTTCTGCTCCAAAGCCATTTTTCTCATCTCCAGGACAGTGCCAGCAGGTCTTGCAGCACATCACCACGTGTAGCTGAGGGGACTCTGCTGTGGCGCTCGGCACCATGCAGCAGGCTGGTGGTACAGGAACATCCTTCTGAGGAGGGCATGGGTGAACGGGGAGGTGCAGAAATACCCCTCCTCAAACATGCCTTCTGGCTGGATCGGGGGATGCCTGGTTTTTGGCGCTTAGCTCCCTCTCTGTCCCCAGTTTGCTGCCCGCCTCTGGCAGGGTGTTGGGGAAAGGCTGGCAGCTTCTGCAAGCTGCAAGAGCACTGGGCTGGATGGGAAGCATCCTGGGTGCCAACACTGAAACAGAGGTGTTTCCTCTGTCTTTCATTTTCCCTTGAAGCTTTTGAAGCTGGCCATACATTTTGTTCACTGAATGTGAACTTCTAAGCCACTCTTGAACATCTTGTTCTTGTGTTGGGGATGTTTTTGGTGTTAATCATGCTTTGCTGATGGAAGCTCTGCAGCATGTTACTGTGTGGCATCTCAGTCCGTGGTTTCAGGTAGGGCCACCCTGGAGGGATGATAGGAAATGGAAAAGGTTGTTAATGATGTCTTTAACGGAGTTTTGCTAAATCAAATCAGGTCTTCCCAGGTATGTTGATTTGAAGAGATTTATGTAAAGTTCTGTCCTCTTCCCGTGGTGGTGTGTTTGGGGTTCAGGGCACATCCAGAGAGCTCCATCCTGCCTTTATGGTTCATGAAATAGTTTTTGCAAGGCAAGGAAAGCATAAAGCAGCATCAAAAGAAAATATCTCCCTTGCAAGAGACGAAGGAAATTTTGCATCTTGTGTTTCACATAAGTGAATTACTGATCAAAATAATCTCTGGAAATCCCTGTTCCAGAAATAGTTTGCAAGACTTCTGTAAATAAAGATGTTTCTCATGTACCTGGGAAGAGAACCATGCAGGATCAATTCTTGTATTGCAGGTGCTTGGTCATGGTAACTTGGGGAGAGGAAAAGGAAACTTGTCAGCCATGTGTTGGCAAAGCCTGCGACTGAAATGGGGAAAAGCCATTTGAAGGTCGGGGGGGTGCACATGGCTGTGACTTCATAAACTGCCATTTATTTTTAGGTAGGTTGCTGGCCTGCTCCACTTTTCATCCCGACTGCTCTTTCTCAACACCGTCACCACGGGACCTTGCCTTTAGCAAGTCCCAGTGGCTTCTGAGAGCCTCAGTGGCTTGTCCTTGGGAGCTGCTCTCCTGCTGGACTGTGCTGCTGTTCTCCCAGTTCCCGACTCTCTCCTGTTCAGGAGCTTCCAACATCATTTCCAAACCTAAGCCTTCCTTGTGGAACAGGAGCACTGGACACCTCGGGGCCCCTGCAAGAACGGGGCAGATGAATCTGATGTCCCCTCTGTCCCCTTGCCGTGAATGTTGGGTTTTGATACAGCTGTGTACTTTGTTTTTTAAAGAAAGAAGGTTGTGCCCCTTGGTCTTCCAGCATTATCCCAAGTCAGGGCTCGTCTGATGGATTATTTGGATACGGTGGGTGAAGCCCAAGGTTAGACACTGTCACCGGGTACTGCCAGCATCACTGGCGGGTGGGAATGGGCAGGAGAAAAGGAAATGCCCAGTCATGGTTGGTGTCTTGTTGGGTTTTTAGAGCAGAGGAGAAATCACTGTGAATCACAGGTTGAAGTTGGCAGAGATCTTCACGTCCAACTCCTTTTTCCTGTTCTGACACTGGAAGCTCTGGATCAGCCTGGCAGCTGGGGAAGGGCGGATCCGCGACGACCCCTCATAACGCTGCCATGTGACAGCACATGCAGTGACACTAGCCCTGCTGTCACAGGCTTTTTTGCCTTGGGTCAGGCTGGAGAGCCCAGAGGGGCTCCTTGCCAAGCTGGGCGTCCCCATCAGGTGTTGGAATTAGGCTCTGAGTGAGAGATCAGCCCAGAGAGACGGCGCTCTTCCCCCTCAATAACTAATATTAGCAGGCTGGTGTTCAGGAGACATGTAACCACTGGGCTGCTGTGTATTTACCAGTTTCCAGTGATGTTTTGGTAGTTTCCATGAGTTTGATACTTGCCCCGAACCTGCAAATGTTTCCCTCCAGAGCAGAGCTGTTGGAGATGGTGGGACTGAAGAAGATGCTCATTGCAGGCACCCGTGGGTCCCCGGTGATGGGGAAGACAAACTAACTTGGAGGAAAGAGTGCAAGCTGTGGGAGGGATTTTGGGTCTCAAACAGTTGATGCCAGCCAGTACTAAAAGCAGGCATGAAAAAACCGAGACTGGAGGCTGGCTAGTGGGAGTGAAGGTGAGGCAGAAGTGAGGCAGCACAGACATTCCCAGCGGAACGACTCCTGCAACTGCAGCAAATCCCCTGCCTGGCCTCCAGTTATTGTTAGATGGATTAACCTCCCTTGTTAATGGTCATAACCATTTTCTTCTGTCCTGGCACTGTATGCTGCTGAATCACGGGAGTAGTGACACCTGAGGACATCCCCTTCCCTTGGCACCATTCCCATGTGGGGTCACTGGGTATTATCCTGCCAGAATAAGCAGGAGCAGGACTTGTTGGAGCAGAGGGGAAACTCGATAGAGGAAAAGCAGCAAAAGATAATTTGACAGGGTCTCCAGGCACTTCTGCTGAATCAGCTGTGTGCTTCTGGAGGAGCCACCTTTCATGTGAGATCAGAGCTTGGGAGCTACAGCCCAAGGATATGTTAGCCACATCTCTTTTCTTTGCAAATTTAATGGAAAAAGGTGTTTTGGCAATCCTGCCCTGAACTCGTGCGCTGCTCGGCAGTTGCCATGTTTTACCCTAGAGGGAGTTGCTTTTCTGCAGTGGGAGCAGGGATCTGTGTGTTCCTTGGACGATGTCAAGGGACTGGGATGAAAGGAGCTACCAGGGTAAACATCAGATTGCTGCTGCGGTGCTGCCACTGCAAGTGTTTGTTTCTTTTATGGGAAGGTCGGTCTCTGGTCTGTCTCCTTCTGGCGGTGTTTTCCCAAGTATTGCTTGAGTTTCCCATGTCTCATGCTTTTACTCCTGTTTCTGTGGAGGTCCCGGCTGAGCTGGTGTCAGAAGAGCCAGAGGTGTCACCTTGGACCTGATGGTTTAAACTGGTGTTGCAACTCCTAGGAGTAAATGACTCTGCCTTTCTCCAGGGTTTGGAAAACCCCTGACCTGATTTGAGGGAGCAGGCTTGGGGTTTCCACTCTGCCTTGCTGCTGTGACCCAAGGGGTTTGCAGCTGGAGCATCTGCCCAGGAGGAAGCTGCTGTTGATGGGGGGGAAGGAGAGAAGAGGTCAGGAGTGCTTTGAACCTGGCAGATTCTCCAGTAATTGAGCTCAGGTCTCATTTGACAAGACAAAGAAATTGCTTGTAAGTATTTTGAGTGGGGTGCCTGCAGTTTTTGTCCCTGAAGCACCCCACTGGAGGGCTGCCCTGGGCTCCACCGTAACCCAACCAGCTGGCAACTCCTCCACTGCCGCCCGCCAAACAGGACAAGGAGCAGATGGAGATGGGGGCAAACCCTGCGCTTGGCTGGCAGTGCCCTGGGGACGAGTGGGGACCCAGGAGGGGCAGCCCCCTCGCCTGTGTTTCTCACTGTCGTGGAGCTACCGGTGCTTTGCGCAGAGGCTTTGCAGATGTTTGGGAACAAGCTATCAGCTGCTGCAGGGTCTGTTGACCTCTCCGTGGGTTGCGGTGCGGGCGGTACGTGCTCAGACATGGGTCACTGTGCTGCTGCCTTGGCCAGGACTGGATTAGCTCCTCAGCATGTTTTGGGCTGGAGAGACTTTACGGTTTCTTCTCGAGGTTTTGTTCCTTGAATGCCCATTTCAGCTGCTCAAAAAATAGTAATAGATGACTGCTTGCAACAGTTTGAATTGCTGAATGGTTTTAATTCCTGCACATCAGGGCAGTTAATTTCAGCAGGAGGATTTTCTCCATGAAGAAAAGAAACTTTTTGTTTTTTGGTTAAGGTAGTGAAGGCAGTTGTAGCGTGCCAAGCTCCTTAGATCCAACTGCATCCATGATTTCCCAGAGGTTGGCTGGGGCTGTTCCACAAAGCCCTGAGTTTTCTTTGCAGTGATACTGGTGCCATGAGGAGGGACACAGTCATCAAACTACTTCTGAAAAATTCTGGCCTGGTGCTAGCAGTGAGGAACAGCAGCACAGAGTTGTGCAGGGATCCTGGGTCACGCATGGCTGTGCGAAGCCTGAAGGACATCACCACCATTCAGCAGAGCATGTGGGGAATTAATGAATATTGAAACTTTCCCCCAAGAAAAGAGTGCATCCCTTGGGAGGCATGTCAGGAAGCAGGGGAATTGTTTTGGGTTTTGTTTTGTCCTCATTGAACTTGGTGGTGTTGGAAATAACTGCAGTGAAGTGGCAGCTGTGGGAGCTTAGCTCTTCCCCAGCAAAACCATCTGAGGAGAAACCACAACAGGAGATTTCAACCCTAAAGGGGAATATTTTGGAAAGCTCAGGCTTATGGAAGCAGGGATTTTTGCACATCAGGACTGTTGAGAAGGCTGTTTTAGTGTAACACATCCTCCAGAGCCAATCGTGTCTTCTCTTGGTGCGTGGGTTTGATCTCCATGGCAGGACATGTCCAAAGCAATGCACGTGCAGTGAGGTCTCAGGCAATATTTGGCACCAAAGGGGATGAGGCCTGAGCAGGTGGCTGGAGTGGGAGATGAAAAAAAAAGAAGAAAAAAACCCATGTTGTACATTTTGGAGACTGTGATGCAGAACATTGGAACAACCTTGGAGCCCTGAAACCCAACCTATTCAACTTTTTTCTGGTGAGTTTGGCAGCTATGGCATTAACTCTTGTAACTTCCTGCAGCCCAGGCTGCACAGAGGTGCCCCATGGAAGCCTGACGTGACCTCGTGAAACCACTGTGGAAATTCAATGTATTTCAGTAAGTAAGGGAGAAATTTGTTTGTTGAGCTGTTTGGTTTTATTTCAATAAGCCTCCATATTTTTTTTCTTATCTTTTTGAAACTCCCATTCTTACTATTCTGGAATCATCACCGTATTTCTTAAAAATACAGTTTCACTAAGATGTTGTTGAATTTTTTAAATGCAAAAGCAGCAGATCTTGTGAGACAGAGTTATAGCACTTGAGTAACGCTAACCTGCTGCGCACCCACATGGGCCCTAAGTCTTCCCACATCAGTGCCTCTTCCTGAGACAAAATCAGGTGGATAAACAGCAGCTTTGGGTCAGGATTGCTGAGACTGCCTTGACCTGGTGTCACAGGTGTCCTGTGAGATCACAGGGGTGGACATTTTAAAGCTCTGTTGTACTCTTGAATCCCAGGCTGGGAACCCCAGAAAGGAGAACCAGAGTTAACTTGACAAATGTGAATTTCGTCATGTCCATCTACTTCATGGAGAATCTCTGCTTTCCCCCTTGAGACCTTGGTCACTGGTGCTTGGCCAACAGTGGGAGTTGTGGAGCCGAGCACCTGCAGAGCCTGTTGAGTATGTGGGGACCTGCAGCAGCCCTTCGAAATCAGCCTGGGGGAGACGAGGTGCCAGAGCTGGAGTGGTCACATCTGTGTGGCATCGGTTGGCTTTGGTCAGACCTTCCTTCCACTGCCGACCTCCCTCGCAAGCCCTGGGCAGCAGCTTTAGAAGGCGATGTTTTGCCAGTCGCGGTGAAAGTCAGAAGGACCACCCAGTTCTGATAAGGGCAATTTAGAAAGGAAGGGGAAGATTGTGAAAAGAGGGGCAAAGGGGCACAAAGGGAAGGAAAAAAAACCCCACGGCTGAACAAAAATGAAGATCAAGACTGCTGTTAAACACACTGCCTGCGAGGGAGGTCTCCACCGTGCCTTTTCTCATCTAGAGCCAGCAAGGATTGTATTAACAGCTTCAACGCAATGGAACAAATTAATCCCTGATGTAATTGAAATCGGTGAGGTCTCACAATAGGTGAGTTTGACCCAGTGGGATAGAAATAGAACAAGTCTCGGAATGAAGGAGTGAAACGAAGTCACACTGTTCAGCCATTGGCATTTCATTCCTAGAAACAAAGGCCAGACAAATGCAGAGAATACATGGCTCTGCTGGGCATGGTTGAAAGCTGCTCAATAATATCAAGCTTTGAAGGGATATTTCTGTGTAGAGAGGAAGTATGTAGCAGAGATATAACAAGCATTAAAAAGAAAGAAAGACAAAGAAAGAAAGGAAGAAAGAAAAAGCCCTGCTTGCTCGTTGCCTGATTGATAGCTGTGGTAAAATAATACCAGCCCTGAATTTATAAAAAAGGTATATCACAACTGGAGAAAAATAAGAAAAAGAACTAAGGTCTGAATTGGATTTTGGAGAATGAAAACTGTCAAGAGCTCGTGGCAAGAGGCAGCATCCTGAGGATGCCCCTGCAGCCAAGATGTGCGGAGCTGGTTTGCTTTGGTTAGCGCAGGTAGCAGGAACTGGTCCCACTGGGAAAGAGGGCTCTTTCGGTGCTGGGAGAGGGCTTGGTCTCGGCCCCTTTGGTGCTGCTGCATCGTGGCATGACATGGGCTCCTGCAGGGGGGATGGTGAATGCCGGAGGGGTGGGCTCTCTCTTGCAGGCTGTTGATGGTAATTATATTAATAATGTGATATGGAGGCTGCAGTCAGTGACCCAGTTCTGAATCATGAGAATGGGCAGATGCAGGTGGAGATGCAGAGGACGGGGGTGTCGGAGCCCGTTTGCTGTGTTGCAGCCCTTCAGCATCGCTCTCGTGCGGGGCTCTGCGCGGCCGGCAGCGCTGGCAGGAGGTGCCTGCCTGTTCTCTGGTTGCACGCGAGTACAGCTGGGGTTTTGAAAGTCATTAATCAAGGCTGAAACCCTGCTCTTCCCCAGGCTGAACCATTTCCCAGGGTGGAACAAGTTTAAAATGTCACCGTCTTGCAAGTGGTGCATTTTTGCAGTTCTGGCTAAGGCTCACTCCATCATCAAAAGGAGAAATTTGGTTTTCTTGAAAGCAGCATCATCTTTCTCTAAGAAAATGGCCAAATACTGACTGATGGGCCATAAAACATTCGTTTCCTCAGACTCTCTCAGGTTCCAGTTTTTGGCACTCCCTCCTGCCTTCCTCGTGGTTTCATATGGGGCTCAGTAACTCTGGTGTCTGCTGTCCAGGGGTGATGGGCATGTTCCTTGAGGGGAGCCGGACAGTGGTGGGACACAGCTTGGAAAGCTGGTGGGATGGTGGGGAGATGCTGGGGGGTCTGGCTGAGCGATAGCTGTATTTCTCAGGGGCTGTGTGTTTCGGAGAGAATGAAGGTCTGTTTCTGCCTGAGGAGATTTAATGTATGGCCTCTCGGAACGCGGCAGGCAGCTCTCTGGAGAAGAGGAGGCTCTGCTTGCAGAGCAGCTTTTGGATCCAAGTATGTGTCACCTCGCTGAGCTCTATGTCCCCTCTTCCAAGCCCTGGAAATGTCTTCTCTTCAGGTCTTGTTTAACATTTCTGAAATCCAAAGGGATGGGCAGGCTCGACCCCCTCATCACCCCGTTTCCTTCTCCTTTCCAGCTCCGTCCCTACATGCACTTCACTTGGAGTGCATTAAACAAAGAGCGAACATCATTGAATTTCACCTAGTGCAGCAACCTGAAAGTGCTCAAGTCAAAGAAGTGAGGGGTTTGATTTCTGAGCACGTCTGTGCAGGAGCGGGGAGAGCTCTGGGTTTCTCCCTACGATGGGCTGATGTCTCCTGCATGCGTCCATGCTGAGGGAGAGCTTGGCACCCATCCTCGGAGTGGGCAGGGGCTCCTCTGCGACCAGGGGGTGGTGGAGGTGGTCTGGTGCTTGGCTTCTTCCTTCCCCAGTGTGGGGACATGGAGACTGGGAAGGGAGTGGAGAAAGTGAATAGCCTGAACACATTGCAAGGAGAAGCACAAGGGGGAAAAGTGTTATTCAAGCTGAAGGACGCTGATAGTACAGGAATAAACAGATTTAAACTGAATGTAAATATATGAGGTGGAAAATTAAGGCAGAGAATATTAGGGAAGTGTTTCTGAATCAGCCTTCTGAGGAAGCAAAGACAAAAACTGTTTCATGACTTGATTTATGAATGAGATATGGAGTGGTACAGGTCTTGTGGAGAGAGATCTTTTGGCATTTGGGTTTTCAGTAGGACATTCATGCTTGTCCAATTAAATATTTTTCTCACCAAAAAAAAAAACCCTATCAAAAAGTGTTTCAAGTAAAATATTTTGTAAGTGCCATTGGTGGAGTCTTTCGTGGAGTCTTGTGGTGAATCCTTTTGAACAACCGCTTCCATGGTGCAGTGTGTTGCCCTTTCTCACAGAGCATCCTGGAGGGTACGCAGTCATCATCCGAGGTGACATTTCCCAAGACTGAGAGTGCAACTTAACTTTTCGGATGTTTGTTTTTTAAGGAAAAAAATATTTTTCTGTGGATAGCAGGAAGAAGCAAACACCAAAACAAAGGTCAAAGTTCAGTTATTTTGAAAGGCTTGGTTACACTTGTGCAGTTCTGGCACTGTCACGCCGTAGCTTCTCTCCTGTTGGGCACACGGAGGTTTGCTCGGAGGTGCCCCTCCCTTTGCTCCGGGTTCCTGCTGCACGGCTGAATATGGAGCCGCTTTGTGTTAGACGAATTTCCAAATGTGCTTCTAAGCCCAAAGAAGTGACTATGTTAAAGCAGTGTGCATCCACATCTGTCTGGCTTCGGACTGAGCTGAAGGTAACAATATCCTGGCGGTGGGTTGACTTTGCAGTTCAGGGGAGGAAAAAGCCACAAATAAGGAGTGCATTGTGTTTCACTGCATGTCGAGGGTGGCTGTCATGGTGAGCTAGCAAATCCCGCTGTAATTGGCATAGAGGAATTTTGCCAAAGTCATGGAGGCAAAGTGGTTTGTTACTTGCCTTTGCGGACTTGAGAGAGGTCTGTCTTGGATATCCTCTTGTTGACCTTATCGAGTTAACTTTCATGTGTTTAGAGGGTCATGGAGAAAATCATTAATATTGGGTTGATTTGATGGCTGAAAGGTAATAAGTATTTCCTGCTTATCAGATGGGGTTTGAAAGGAGTTTGAATAGCTTGATTTGTTTATCTTTTGCAATCGGTATGGCCCTTAGTGAGAGGGATTTTGTATTCCTAGTTCGGTTTGGGGAATGACATATGGTTTGCTCTCTGATGAGGCTTGGAGGCTCTGTAGGATAAAAAGCAAAAAAATCAGGAAATTCTGAAGTCCCGCTCCCAGCTAACTTTGCTGTGCTGTGGGCCTTGGACATCTCATGTTGTGATGCTTTGTGACATGAACAGTAACAGATTAACATCCCCTTTTACTGGAAAGCTCGAAATAGAAAATTCCAAGTGCACAGAGGCTGGTTGGATGGAAAACCAAAACCCGTAAACGCAACTTGGCACTGTGAGGGTTCCACTGACCCTGCCGGGTCTGCGATTGCTTCCTGCTCACCACGAAGCATCCAGATATCATTTCTGGTTTCTGTGGCTGGTGGAGAGAAGGTGTAGGACTAAATGCACCTACCTGGAATGACTGGGCAAGTACAACAGAGGAGGGAGAGCTGCTGCTCTTCAGGAGTGAGGCATTTGGGATGCATCAGTTGCTTGAAGTGATGGTTCGTTTTGAAAGAAAGCTCCATATTGCCAACTCTGTTTTCAGGATGTCTTTGTAGCTGTGTATTATCACTGGAAGATATAGTGATAAACAATAAATGGGTGAGGAACTGATTGAAAAGAAAAAAAGGAAGAATAAAAATGAAACCAAATTTGATGCTCTGTTTTAACAACTGGGATTTTGCAGGCTAGAAGCCATTGGCAAAGGAGATGGAGTTGTGTGAAACCTGCTGTCCTGAGATGCTGACATTGTCCTGTATTGACAGTGACCCGTACTAGTTGGATAGATTTGCAAAATAGACCACAATACAACTCCAAATCCCACCAAAATGCTGGAGGAGATAAAGTAATGCAGGAAATCCCATTTCTGTCCCTAGAGAGGGCTCACTGTGGGTCAAGAGCTAGAAGGTGCAAGCAGCCGTTCATTTCAGAGACGAGTTGTGCTGAACTCTGGATCCAGAGCCTGTAGATTTTGCTGCCTATGGCATGGATGTGTGGATGATCGGATTGAAAAGCCAAAAAAAGGCGGCAATTTTGGGCATGATGTTTTTATATGCAGTAACAATATATTGATTAAAAAAAAGAGAAAAAAGTTACTTTTGCTTTGGTGAACAGAAGTGAAAGCCCTTAAGTTTTCATGTGCAGCTGGGACTTAAAGACACTTCTGCATTGTGTGGTTGTGATTGTTATGGAAACGTATTTGGGGGTGGATGGACTTGGTTTCAGGTGACCTTTGTGAGTGAGCGCTGGCGATCAGTTACCGAAGGAAGCATATGTTACTAATTTTTGTGAGATTTATGAAAAAGAACCTCTCTTACAGTATATATAAATGGACTTTCTTATCTCAGTAAAGTTGGCTGCTGGAGGGAGCATACTCGTTAGGGCAGCGATACAGTGAGAATGGGTTTCAGCAATGATCAAATAGGTTTTATCTCATGAAATCGACACTGCATGAAATTTTATTTTAGAGTATTGATACTCTCTGCTGCAGGCCAGATGCACCCTGGGCTGGCACGGCTAATTCGCCTTGGCCAGGGTCCAGCAGAGCATCCTGTTTCCACAGGGTGATTACGCGTGTGCTTGTCTTTAAGGCAGCTAAATCCTGGTGGTTTCACCACTGCGCTGGCCCAGGGCTTCTCGACCAGGGGACAGGTTAGTGGCAAGGAGAATCTGTAGGATTTCTGCCCCTGGGTTAGAGCTGGGCTGTTACTGGAGAAGCAATGGAGTGATGTGCACCGGGGCTGACTTTGTCTCGGGGCTCGGTGTCCCCTGCTGACCCCGCACCAGGCTGCTGCTGGGCTGGGATGAAGTGTGGGGCTGTGGGTGATGCTGGCCAGGCTCTCAGCTGAGGGATGAGGAGATGTCATCCCTTCAGGCTGTGGTGTGCCCTTCTTGTGATGGGAGGAAACAATTTCCATTGTGGGCAGGAGAGCGGTGACAAGCGTGTGCTGGGAGCTACCCACGGTGCAGGATGGCTTCACCTCTGCTATGGAGTGGACCCGGGCACGGCAGCTATGGCTGGGGCCTCTGCGGTGCCAGGGCTCCACAGACAATTAAAACGTGCTTTGGAAAATAGATTACCTTTTCTGTTTGAAGTTTCCAAGAAAACAAAGCAACTTTACCCCCACTTTCCATCCTACCTGTTTGTTTTTTTTTCCCTAGAAAAATGTGAAATTCATTAACATGTGGTGAACGCAATGTAACAACGTCATCTTGATTTAAAAATCTGTTTTAAATCTTAAAATGATAGAGCCAGAATCTCAACTGCAAATAGCTGTGCTTTTGTGGGTATGGGGCAGACTGTCGGCATCACTTGAACATCTCTATTTTTAGTAGTTTTGCCACCTTTACAACAATATCATTTGAAAAGAGAGTGAGATGTAGGACGAAAAAAAGCGATTGATATTATTAATGTTAAAAGCCAGGTCTTGCTTACTGTGCTGAGATGTAGCTGTGGTGTGTTGGGAGAGGAGAGCAAGCAGAGCCCGGCTTGGCGCAGGACATGAGCTCAGTTGACTTCTCCTCTTGCATCCTCGGCTTTGGGTCACAGATTCTTGCTATGCTGTTTTCCGAGGGTGGGGAATATTGCTACGAGAATTGTGCAATTTTTGTCCGTCGCCTCGAATGTCTGTTTAGACCCAGCCTTGCCCTGAACCTCTCTGGCACAGCCTGTGGGGTTAGCTCCTGCAGCCTCCTCCTGACTTCTGACAGTAAAATAAAAGAGTTAAATGGGTTTCTCTCTCCTAGGACTTGGGATTCAAATAGCATAATCCCAGCATTTAATAAGGGCAGCAAAGGCAATCCCGCAACATCCCTGGGAGCCTCGTTGCTGTTGCCACTGTGTTGAATACCGTGTTTTTGTTTGGGTTGCTTAGTGAAGCTGTGGTGCTAAGCAGCACAGCCTGCCCAAAGTTTCAAAAAGTTCTTTTGAGGTTTTGACTTTCAGGGAGTATTTGACTTAAAAATATTTGCAGGAGGCTGAAGTGAGGCTGTTTTGCCTGTTGGGGCTACTTGTTCTTGTGTATTTTAACCTGGAATGGACCTGAACGAGGATTTACTGACAATTTTTCATTTGCATGGCCAGCTCCATCCCTGCAACAATGTATTGGAACACTTCCAGGCTAGGAGGACAAGCGTGCCATAGCAGGAATGTGTTAGGAGGAGAAGTAGTAACTCTGCTAGGAGTAAGTGTTGTTCCTCTGCCGGTCCCAAACCTAGGCATCATTAAATTCCCATGGGATTCTTATGGGCATCATTAAATTCCCATGGGATTCTTATTTGTAGTGGATTTTGTCTCTTACATGCAAGTGGGGCACGGCATTGACTTCACCAACAATAAGTAGAATTTGAACGGTCTTTGTTTTAGTCAAATTAAAAATTGCCTATTGTGTGGTAGTTTTGTGTGTATGTCACTCAATAACTGTTTGCTTTTGGTTTCTGAATGATTTATTGTCCTGTGAAGGGAGTGTGCCACAAAATATTGTCCACGTGTGAGTTTGGAGTGAGCAGCCTGGATGTTGTGGTACAAACGCTCTCAGAGGCAGATCGTGGAGTGAGTTCTGGGCTTTCGTGTTGTTCGGGTGCGACGTGCTGTTGGGTGCGTGCTGCCCAGCCTCCCCTTCCAGCGGGCATCTTGGGGACACGTTGGTTGTCTGGTCCTCTGACCTTAGGCAAGGAGGGACAACTCTTTGGAAGCAAAAGCAGGAATCCTGTTTTGGTGTTTCTTGGGAACTGTAAGTGAAGATAGGAAACAAGATCTGCAGAGCAGGGTAGATGTGTCTGAGAAAGTTTCCAGTAATATTTAAAAGCTGTAGTGAACTACGGCTAATTTAATCTATTGGCCAGAAAAAACAGATGAAGTGGCTCAAGGGATGGGACCCCTTCTGATACTGGCCTTGTGGCTGGACATGCTGGTTTGGCTCTTGCTGGTCTTCGTGATCTCTCCCCAAGCCATGGCCCTATTGAGGCTAACAGGGATGCATCCGTAGGCAGTACCAATGAGCTGGCTTCACTTAAATGCAGAGCTGGCAAAAAAGTGAGGCTGAAGAGTGCCTGTGTACAAATGACACTTTTATCTTTGTAGATTTTATGCCTGTGCATAGCTGAAGCCCAGTCTTCTAATATCAACATAAATGGGTTTTTCCCTTGACTTCTTCCCTACAGTTAATCTGGGGAATTGGTGCAGCTGCTGAAGGTGAAGCACAAATTCTCTGAAACGGAGTTGTCCATCCCCTTTGTCCCATACGTGTCCACGTAACCCGGTAGAGCCTGTGCATATGCAAAGGAGAAACTAGTGTACAGCCAGCGTGGCTGACCAGGATTAAAGCAGGACCAAGCAGAAGTTTTTACTCGCCCCCCCTCCCATTTTGATTGTAAAACCCAGGTTTGGCTTACAGTTGAGCCAGCTCTGGGTAGAATTACACGTTGAGAGCCTGATACTGTGGCCACAGCTGTCAAGGGAAGGGTAGCCAAAGCCGAGTCCCTTGCACCAGCCTGATGTGCAATGTTTCCAAGATGCTTGTTTTGTTTCATGGTCTCTTCTGTTCTCTCTCTGCCCTCCCTGTCTGCTCTCAGATGTTTGCTGCCGAGGAGAATGTAGATTTTCGGATACACGTGGAGAACCAGACCCGAGCGAGGGACGACGTGAGCAGGAAGCAGCTTCGGCTCTATCAGCTCTACAGCAGGACAAGCGGGAAACACATCCAGGTGCTCGGCAGGAGGATCAGTGCCAAAGGAGAAGATGGAGATAAATATGGTAAGAATATTTACTGGCATCCCCCAGACTCCAGGTCAAAGGCTTTAATCCTGTTTGTTGGGCTGAGAACCTCTTGGGAGAAAAAATAAGAGCAGCAATAAAAAAACAGGATAAAAGGGAAAAAACCCTTTTCAGGTTAAGATCACGGGATTTGTTGTGTTGGAGCAGGCGGCGCGGCTCCCAGCTGCAGGCAATTCCCACGGTAGTGTCATGCCCCCAATTTATTCCTGTATGATGGTGCTTGAAGAGAAAAATATTTTTCTGCCCAATGAGCTCAGAGTGTGTCTACTGGAATTCATCAGCGATACCCAGGTTGGTGACTGGGGATGTTCTTTCCCCATGAACTCCGGGCTTGAGTTTGGGTGAATCCAGTGCTTCAGTGAAGCACTCTCATCTTTCTAGGTGAGAGGGATATTTGGTTTGAGTGGAAATGAAGCAGACTTTGGAGCTTTGAGAGTACCCCAGAACTTAAGATGAATCTCGAGGCATGTGGATCCTGCAGGAATGCAAATAATTGACCTTCCCCCAGGCTGGCAGTGTGTTCAATTAATCTCCTTGTGATTTGCACACAAGCAACATGCTGGAAATGCTGCTGGCAGGTTGAATTATGAAAAAACTCTAATTCTGGTACATTTTGAGATGGTTGTGGCAGAGCTACTTTTGCTCAAGTTGGTCGCTGGAAGGATTTCAGGGCTGTTCAGAGAACTGCTCCTTTTCCCCTTGTGAATGTACAGCCCTGTGCATTCAAACATCCCTCCAGAGGTGTGTGTGTGCTTTGGGGACTGTGACCATTCATTTGAGGTTGCTTTCATGTGCAGCACTGGTAAGGTGGAGGTGGGTTACGATGATGGCGGGTCAAAACCTGGGAATGGCTGTTCCCTTGGGGAGCTTCATGCAGGACGAGGTACACTGAGGGGAGCTACTGCTGCTGCCAGTGTGGGTGGAGGAGCAGGATGAGCTGTGCCACAGGGTGTGACAGCTAGGGAGTGCCTCACTGGTGTGAAAAGAACCCCGATGGCCATTGTGTAGAGTCATCCAAGCTCTTGGAGAAAGCCCTGCCCTGAGTTTTCATCAACCTTGTCCTTTGTCGTTCCCAACTTTCCAGATAAAACAGGAGCAGAAAGTGCCGCTTGGCTGCTAATTATTGTGTCATTTTATTGCATTCATCCTCCAAAGATTTGATATGTAAACTAGTTGCTGCCTGCTCGCTGCTGGCTTCCCAGGAACCCCTCTTGCCCACGGTGGCTGTCAGGTAATGTGATGGCGTTTTCCTCTCCATAAAAGAAGGCAGCATTTACAGTGGGGTGCAGCAGGGAAGTGTGCCCGTGAGCAGCTGACAAGTGCTAATTTATGTGTCAAAGCCCATCTTGTCCCCTTCATGCATATGCAATTGTGTCTGAACAACAAATCCTCGCGCAGGAGCGTGCTCCTGACCGGTAGAGATGCTGCAGGGCCTGAGATTTCCCGTCTGGGAAAAATCCAGTGCTCCCCACCAAATCCTCTCTGCTCCTGCTTGCTGTGTCCTTCTGACAACCCGGAGTGTTCCGGGTGCTGACACCCCTGCCTGCTCCCCCCCTGCACCCCCCGATAAAACTCCTTGATGCATCAGGCTGCAAAGCCTTCCTGTCCCTGGCCGTGCTGAAAGGTTATGGAAATCTGTTCATCATCCTGTTTGGCACGGGAACACTCGGAGCATGATAATCGGGGAGACAGCGAGGTGGGGCGTGGAGGTCCAGGATGCGGCCGCGCGGAGCTCCTGGCTGTGATAATGAAGGGGGGAGAGATGTCGGAGTTACTGAAGTGAGAACCATCTGCGTTACAGCCAAAACTGGGCACAAAGGCAATGACACAGGATTCATTATGTGCGGGGAACCCATCCCCCCGCCGCATTATGATGGAGGAACCTTTGATCAAGACCAGAGAGAGGCTTAAACCAGGTCTGGGGATCTCCACAGTTGTGAACTTTTCATCCACATCTCCGTCTTGCTGGTGGGATCTGCCCTGGAAGGAGGACCCTGTTCCTCTCCTGTGGCAGACGGCTGGTTTTCTTCCTGCCCTTTTTCCCCTCTTTTCCCTCTGGTGCGGTGGGTCGGAGCCTGGCTCTGCTCTTGGCTGTTCAGCCTTGCAGACTGTGTGGTCTCCCGCGGCTTCTCCCCTGTCCCACCCCTGTCCCCATGGACGGGAGATGATGGTGGAGGTGATGTGATCGGTGTCCTACAGGTTACAGCCCAGGGAAAGGCTTTGGGAGGACAAGTGAGAGCCAAGGTCTGAGAAAAAGGCAAGAGATGTGGGAAAAGGTGCCCGTGGAGGTGAAATGCAAGCTGGCGCCAGCCCCAAATGCTCCCAACAGCTTGGTCGCATTAAGAGAAGGTAACATGAGGCAAGGGCAGCGCAGGCTCGGGTGTTAATGTCGAGCTGCCTGGCTGTGGCTAGGATCCATAGTGCTCCTCACCAGCAATTAGCACCAGCCAGGTTTAAGGATGGGGGAGCTAACAACATTTTAGCACCTCCTTCCCCTCTCCTCCCATACATTCACAACTGCTTAAAGAACAGAGTGTCCAAGTAAAGAGATGCCTTTTTTTTTTTTTTTTCTTGTTGTTGCACATATACAGCTTCCAAATGGCTGGCATGGGAGAGTTGTCCTGCCTTTGAAGGGAGATTGGTTTTATTGCGAGCTTTTATTGACTTCTGTAAAACTTCTCACCTCTTGGTTGAACAGAATGCCCAGAAAAAAGGGGAAGTGGGAAATCTCAGGCAGTGAATTGCTCCTTTCCAGGCAGCCATCAGGAGTACAGCAAAATAACCAGCCTGCCCTGGCTCATGGAGAGGGGGGACCGCAGGGCTGGGGGGATCCGGCTGGAGGAAGCCCCCTTGAATGTTTTATCCGGGTTCGCAAATGCCACGTGCAAGGAAAAAAAGCATGCTCTGCAATGTGTAGTTCTGCTGGTATAATAATTCCGGTGTGTAATTTTTGGTTTGTGCATACTTCAGGGCCAAGATCTGGCCCCATGTGTCAAATTATTAAATGGCAAATTAAGTCAGTTAATAGAATTAATTGAGTCGATGTAATCCTTTTAATCAGATGGATTTGATCCCTTCTCAGATGAATTAGAATCCATTAACAGATAAGTCAATTATTGGACTAAATTAAATCTAATAATAATGCCTGCTGCTTGCAGCAACACTAATTAATCTAAATACATTTACCTATCTCCCAAGGTTGGGTGTTTTTTTTTTTTTAAGGCTTAATTGATGTTCCTAAAGTGCTCTGAGATCTTTAGATAACAGACGATCTATGTGAGCAAAATATTATCTCTTAACAGACCATAAACTAATTAAAAGACTGATCTATTTACAGATTGCATTTTTACTTTAATCTCTTCAACCTATTCAAAAGGAGTTTGCACTGGCCGAGAAAAAACAATATTCCTTGTTATAAGCTTATTATTACTTTACAGGTTCCTAAGTGGTCCTTTCATTCAGAAAATGAAAGAGGGAAGGAGAAAAAACAACCATTAAAGTGCTAACAAAAAAAAAAAAAGAAAGAAAAGGACCTGGAACCTTTATATTCTACCTCCGATAAATGGTACAGATAGGGAAGAGAGGGATCAGTGACCTGAAACCTTAGATCCGTTCATTTATTTTCATTTCACAAAAGGCAGAAGACATTCTATCCTGTTTGTTCACGATCTGTGTATCCGGCGCAGTTGGGCAGACAGAGCTCTCTGGGGTGGGTGAAGGCATTTTTTGCCTCATTTGTATTTCACAGCCATGTAATTTGGGGTTTAATTTGTCCCTGGCTACCGCTGTCCTGCGAGGCGATGAGAAGCGATAGCCATCAGGAGAGGGGCGAGGGGGCGTGAGGGCTCTGTGGGCTCACCCTCTCTGGGGAGGTGACTTTTATTTGTGGTGAGGACTTTGGTGTCCTGCAGGCTGGGGGGTAGGTTATTAGTCAGTGTCCCAGGGTGTCAGCTGGTGGTATTTTGTCCATTGACTTAGTCTGTTGGAGTTTAAAAAAATCTCGAGTCTCCTAGAAGGCTATAAACCATCCATCTTTTAAACCTTCTGGTTTTCAAACCTAGTTTCTAGCATGGGAGGCTTTGTATGAGGACAGCACCCAGGTGTGACCTGTCGTCTTCTCAGCATCCCATCACTGCCAGCACCTTCTGCTGCCCAGAGGGATGGACCCCCAACCAGTGAAGTCCTCTTGGAGACTTGCCCTGAGTTAAGTGGGTTTTAGCTCAGGGCTCCTCGAGACAGGAGATTTGGGGGGGGCTAACAAAGCCAAGGGTTTGCTAACGGTGGGTTGGCAAATCTGGGGTCAAGCAGACCAAGGAGGGAGGCGATACCTCCATGTGTCATGGACGTTCCTGGTACAGAACATCACACCCTGTCCAGATGTGCTCTTTCAGGTGGTATGGGGAAAGTGGAGCGCTCAGGGAGACGGGTACCTCCTTCCTGGTGCCACCCTAGCCTGGGTGAGGTGCTCTGCAGTCCCCGCCGTCTGTTCTGGCTGGAGCGTCCCAGCGATGCCAGTGGACAAGCCCACGGAGAGCACATTACAGCTGTCTAGACATCAGCCACACTCCATCCTGCCAGAGATTTCATTTGTGGTAGAAGTGGGCTCCGTTCCATGAGGAGGTGTAATATGTGTGGAAAATATTATTACAGCAAAATAGCCTCCTTTAATTGACTCTACATTTTGCAGGATTCCTTCCTAGGTTCGGGTAATCCTGTGCTCTCCAGAATCAATGAGCTGACATAGCACTTCTTCAGGTTTGGCAGCCTGACAGCTAATTTAGAACTCCCTAAACTCATTTCACTAATGACTCCCATTTGTTCTCTCTCAAAGCCTGGAAACAAATGCAAAATACCAGTGCCATTGTCCCATCTTTAGCAAGTCATTCTTTCCCCTGGGTGTTTCTGGCACCTTAACAGGCAAGCTGCCTAGGGAAACCTGATTAACCCTTTCCCTTCCGAGCACACTTAAAATCCTTTCATCCCCCTCCTGGGAAGATCAGGAAGAAAAGACTAAAGTCATTGTGGCTGGGAGGCGCAGAATTAACCTGCCAAGAAAAGATGTAGCCCAAATCACCTTGGGCTGGTTAAATATAGTTGTATTTCCACAAGCTGGACTTCCAGAAACCTGCTTTTCTCCCCAAAAAGCAGGTATGTGCAGAAGGGGCTGTGCTTGGCCTGATACCCTGTGTGAACTGTGATTTGCTTTGTAATTTATTCTGCTGAACCACCGGGATGGCTGTTTCCTATTTAAACGATGTATCGCAGCCTCCAGTCTCTTCCCATTACAGTTTTGACGTGACAACAAGACAAATAATTTTTTTAAAAGACCTTTTATCTTCTGAACCATTTATTTTCACTTACTTAGCCTGGGGGCAGAGCTGACCTCGGCGTAAGGGATGATCACTTACCATGGCAGCTGTACAGTCAGATGGGTCCTGGGGACCTGCCCGAGATGCTGAAGCCTTCGCCATCCAGCTGCCATGTTGTCTCTCTGGTTTTTTTTCCCTTCTTGACCAATATCTGCCAATTGCTTTTTTAAATTTTTTTTTTTTAAATTTTCTTAAAATGTCTCCCCTTCTCATCTGCGGTGGGGAAGCAGCAAAGTTTTCCTTTGAAAGCACGTGTGGGATGAACAGAAGTGCTGCAGCTGGCTGCTGTGTTGAACTGAGCATGGGGCTGAGCTGGGGTTGAACTGGGACTGAGCTGGGACTCCCAAGCTGTGCTCGACATGGAGGAGCCAGGGCTGCCCTCACCTTCCAGGTGACTCTGAAAGGTTTGGCAGCCATTTGAAATGCGCTATAAGCATCTTATAGGAACCATCTGTATGTTTAAGACATCTTCATTTTTTTTCTGCTGTATTCTGCACCTGTGCCAGGGTAGGCGAAGCTCTGCTTAGGCAGGATGAGAAGTTTGGAAAGGAAAATCCAAACCTTTTGCTTTTGGTTCACGACAAACCTATTTAAAACACTGCATTTTTTTTTTTTTTTGCCAGTTTCGTTTACTTTTGGTTTTGATAGCTGCTACCCCCTCAAAGTCCCTCTGTGGCCAGCATCACACCTGAAGCCCAGTTTTTGCTGCAGCCCCTGTTCTGCACCTGCAGTAACAGCAGAAGCTGTTGTTTATTTTTCCTCTGACACGACAGTGATTTTTGATTTCCCTACTTCTGGGCCTTGAGATATCTTAAAGAGCCTCAACTTTCAGGATGGAAAACCCAAAATAATCACCTTTCAGCTTGTGTCCAAACTTCGAATCCCCGTAGTCATTGATCAGGGTTTGGAAAACACAGGTCTGTCTGTCTGTGAGTATTAGGGGCCCAGAAATAACGAGGAGAAGTGGTTTTGAGGTCTGCTGATAATTTGTCATTTTTAATTTCTATGTGGAACAGAAAGTGAGCTCCAAACTGAAAAATCTTTATTTTCATGCATGTTTTAAGGTGTTTTTTGTTAACAGTTTGTGTGTACGTAATTCTGTGCTGTGATTTAAGCGTTCCCATTAGAAATGCAGAATAGGAAATAGGATCCCATCTGTGAGCAATTTAAGAGGAAGTGAGACAATGGAGTCGATTGCTGCTTCAGTTTAGATAATCAATACAAATATTATTAGTATAGTGATTTATCTTCCGAGGCACTTTATGAAAATGTGAACGCCAGGCCCTGAAGACAGGTCAATATGATATTGTCTGTTCCTGCCTTGCTGTGATTATGGTTTTTTCCCATGAAGCTCGAGCAGCTGCTTTGCTACATGTTCTTCCCTGGCCACCATGAAGTAACACAGAAACAAAGTTAGGGCTTCCCTTTCTGCTCTGTGACTCTAAAAATGCACTGGGCGTATTAGTACAAAGATTAATTTTATTGGAAATTTCACAGAATCACAGAATGTCAGAGATTGGAAGGGACCTCGAAAGATCATCTAGTCCAATCCCCCTGCCAGAGCAGGAACACCTAGATCAGATCACACAGGAACGCATCCAGGCGGGCTTTGAATGTCTCCAGAGAAGGAGACTCCACAACCTCTCTGTCACCCTCACTGGAAAGAAGTTTTTTCTCCTATTCAAGTGGAACCTCCTATGTTCCAGCTTGAGCCCATTGCCCCTTGTCCTATCACTGGATGTCACAGAGAAGAGCCTGGCTCCATTCTCCTGACACTCACCCTTCACATATTTATAAACGTTAATAAGGTCACCCCTCAGTCTCCTCTTTTCCGAGCTAAAGAGACCCAGCTCCCTCAACCTTTCCTCATCAGGGAGATGCTCCATTCCCTTCATCATCTTCGTGGCTCTGTGCTGGACTCTCTCCAGCAGTTCCCTGTCCCTCGAACTGAGGGGCCCAGAACTGGACACAATATTCCAGATGAGGTCTCACCAGGGCAGAGTAGAGGGGGAATTTATACCTGGGGAGTGCTGGGTGGACACTGGGAGATGGTCCCTTCCAACCCAACCCATCCTATAATTCTGAGATGAAGTTTCAGAGGAAGTTTGCATAATTTTAAATATATTTCTAGCCCACAAGTGATTCCATGCGCAAATATTGAGAGAGCTCCTTTGAATTTATTGCAGTTGGTTAGTTAGTGTCTGTTACCAAGCCTTCTATTTCGGTGTCTGAGGTTTTCCCATATCTGAGCATTCGACTAGTCATGAATTCAAGTCAGTTCTTGGTACACAATTAAAAGTACACCCGACAAATTTGGTGGCCTTCTACAACAGGGCCACAGTGCTGGTGGATAGAGGAAGAGCAACTGACATCATCCACCTGGACTTGTGCAAAGCCTTTGACACAGTCCCACATGACATCCTTGTCTCTAAGTTGGAGGGACATGGATTTGATGTAAGGACCACTCACTGGATAAGGAACTGGCTAGACGGCTGCACTCAAAGAGTGGTGGTCAATGGCTCAATGTCCAAGTGGAGATGGGTGACAAGTGGTGTTCCACAGGGGTCGGTACTGGGACCAGTGTTATTTAACATCTTCTTTGGAGACATGGACAGTGGGATGGAGTGCACCCTCAGCAAGTTTGCCGATGACACCAAGCTGTGTGGTGTGGTGGACACGCTGGAGGGAAGGGATGCCATCCAGAGGGACCTTGACAGGCTGGAGAGGTGGGACCGTGCCAACCTCATGAAATTTAACAAGGCCAAGTGCAAGGTCCTGCACATGGGTCGAGGCAATCCCAAGCACAAATACAGGCTGGGCGGAGAGTGGATAGAGAGCAGCTCTGAGGAGAAGGACTTGGGGATATTGGTGGATGAGAAGCTCAACATGAGCCGGCAGTGTGCGCTTGCAGTGCAGAAATCAAACTGTCTCCTGGGCTGCATCAAAAGCAGCATTAGCAGAAGGTCAAAGGAGGTGATTCTCCCCCTCTACTCTGCTCTCGTGAGACCCCACCTGGAGTACTGTGTTCAGGTGTGAGGCCCCCAACATAAAAAAGACCGGGACCTGTTGGAGAGAGTCCAGAGGAGAACCACAAAATTAATCAGAGGGCTGGAGCACCTCCCCTATGAGGACAGGCTGAAAGAGTTGGGGTGTTCAGCCTGGAGAAGAGAAGGCTCCGAGGAGACTTAATAGCAGCCTTCCAGTACCTGAAGGGGGCTACAGGAGAGATGGGGAGGCACTCTTTACCAGGGAGTGTAGTGAGAGGACAAGGGGTAACGGGTATAAGCTAAAAGAGAGTAAATTTAGACTAGACATTAGGAAGAAATTTTTCACTATGAGGGTGGTGAGACACTGGAACAGGTTGCCCAGAGAAGCTGTGGATGCCCCATCCCTGGAGGGGTTCAAGGCCAAGCTGGATGAGGCTTTGGGCAACCTGGGCTAGTGGGAGGTGTCCCTGCCCATGGCAGGGGGGTTGGAACTTGATGATCTTTAAGGTCCTTTCCAACCCAAACCATTCTATGATTCTGTGAATAGGCTAGTCTACACTTCTGAAAGGGTTTTAAAATTGCTTTTACTTTGGAGAAGGGGGAAGGAAAACGTTGACAAATTGAATTGGAAATTTTGGCTTTGGTGTACATTACTGTGCATGTTTTTGAGCAGCCGCTGAGATTTATCCTTCATAAGAAATATTTGGAGGAAATGAAAAATGTCAATAAGACATGCCTAATTAAAGACAGGATGGGAAATTCAAAATTTGATATGTAAGGAGAATGCTTCTGCTTGAAGGTAGCATGAGATCTCATTAGGTTGCCATTTGAGAGACCTAAAGTCAGTAGCTTGCTTTGCTGGAGAGTTAATGCTGGTGGTGTTAGCTAAGGCGCTCAGCTGGAGCATCTCCCACCCTCTACTGTGGCCAGGTTGGGTGGTGGGACACTGAGGCTGGACTCTCGAGACAGTGGAGAGAGAAGGACCTTTGCTCCTTGCGTGTAACGAAGTGGCAGTTGAATTCATCCTCTCAATGTCCTCGTGTGTCCCTCCCTCCAAAACAAGGGTTGCACTGTTCCCTCACCTTGTAGCTGTGCTGTCAGGATAAAAGCATCACAAATGGAGAGATGGTGGTAACGGAGACCGCATCGGCAGCCTGGATAGAAATAATTATTTGGTGGTTTTGGATGCTGTGAGACCATTCCTGTTTCAGGTTGGGGTTTCCTCAAAAAAAGGTGTTAGACTTTATAAAAAAATAAGGCACTTGAATCACTCAGATTTCACCTCAGCTCTTTTAAAAACCAGATAGTTGGGAATTTCCACAGCTGCGAGGTGGAGCACAGCAAACATTAACAGCGCCAGTAGCCTTGCGTGGCTGTCCGGAAGAAGAGGGAAGAGCCCAGTCCCCTGCAAAGCTGCACTGAGCCTTGGGCTTGGCGGAAAGGTGAAAAATAATGAAGTTCCAAAGAGGAGAAATTGCTGATGCATGACACTTGGAAATCTGGAAGAGTCCAAAAAAGGAGCTGAAAATACCCCCTGAAAATGACTATCTGTGGCTTGAACGGAATAGTGTCCGATCAGCATTCAGAAACCGCTGAATCCAGGCCGTTCCAATACTGGCATTTTCCAGACTGCCTGCCAGTCGGATGCAGAGGAGAACACGTGTAGAGCGTCTGCGGTCTCAGCGCTCTCAAGAAGGGGAAGGCAAGCTGGAAGTAAAGGGAGTGAGAAGCCCCAGTAAAAATACCCTTATTTTTTCTTACTGCGAGGATGAGAGGGAATGTTGGGGTTGGAGGGAGATGGTCGCGTGGTTGCCCTTGGTGAACATCCCTTTTAATGAGCTGTGCTGGCAATAAATAGCGCGAGCTTTGGTCCCTGATGGGTTGTAAGTATTTTCTGAATGCCCGTAACAGACAATTCATGCTTTTATGGTGACGTAGTAGCTGAGACCTTCTAAATGTCTTCTGAGCTTTGTGTCCCTGACTTCTGCTGTAGTCACTTTGGGGATGTGCCTGTCCTTTGCTGATGCTACCTGGGGTGGTCGAGCTTGAAGAGTCACTGGGGGCTGCTCAGATTTATTTTGCCCTCATCTCCGAGAGCTGAAATGAGAGCCTAAAAGGCCACATCCTCCACTGCATTTGCAGCTGTCAAAAAGGGCACCTTTCTTCCCAAAGCAATAAGAAAAAATCCTGCCATCTGCCGTGACCCTACCTTCTTCTAACTGTAATGAGTTTTGGGTCTTCTCCAACAAGCAGTTTCCCAGCGATGACAAGTGGATGGTAGCTGTGCTGGCTGGAAGGATCTGGCCCCAGGCAGTGCCATGCGAGAGGAATCCTTGTTCTCTGGTGATGCTTCACTGTTTCTGTTCCTCAACCAAGAGCTGGGCTGGTGGGACGGAACAGGAGGAGTGGGTGTTGCACCCAAGTGGCATGATGGTGACATTGGGGTTTGAGCATCTGGTAGGTGATGTACGTTTGGGATCCTGGCTTCGAGTTGGCGCGGTTGGTGTGGTTTGGCTTATATCTGATGTTCTCAAGTGCTTTTGGAAGGACAAGCAGGAGAGGAAGCGGATGGTTGGATGCAAGAGGGGAGCTGCAGCAGTGGGGGACATCACCCACAGCCATGGGAGGCAGTGAACACCTTAGTGTGGACAAGCAGCAGGGAAAGGCTAAGAATAGAATGGCAGGAAAACACCTGGTTAATCTGAAAAAATAATATCCAAATGGCCTCAACGCTTGGCCAGGGACAGTCGTGAGGGTCACAGCATTTCCATGCTCCTTCTGTGGTATGGGTGTGAGGGGTATCCTTGCCACAAAACCCCTGGCAGATTTTTGAAGGGATGAGTGCTGAAGCAGACTGAGGGGTGCTTTGGGTTCCTAGTTTCAAATCACATGTTGTGTTGAGGAAGAGGATGAACCCTGAAAACTGGTCTTGTCCTGTCAGGATCAGTGATGTTGTCCCAGGTTCCAGCAGTAAAGGAGCTTGCCTGAAGGTAACTTCGGTCTAAATCCCAAATCACATTTCTGCTGGTTGCATGGAGGGATCACAGGGCTGGATCTCTGTTAGAACCGAAGCCTGATTATCCTCTTTCCTGTACTCATGAAACTCTACCGACTTCAGCAGAGCGGTTCCTGGAGCTCCTGTGTGAGCCTGAAAGGAGATTAAGTGCCCAGCAGTGCCTCCCATTCCTCCTGTGTCTTGCACCTTTGTTAAGACCTTGCATTTCAAACCATTTCAGCCGGTGGGAGGCAAATCAAAGCTGTTAGGTTTTAGCCGGTGACAATGGTGGGGTGCTGCGCGGTGTGCCCAGCCCCTTGCCTTTGTGCAATGTTTGCTCAGCAGTGATTCTTGCCTTTATTTCATTTGCTTCTGCATCTGCATTTGTAACAGGTTTGTTTTTTTTTTTTTCCCAAGTGAAGTTTCTGACTGGTGACTCATTAGGAGTAAATAGGCAAAAGGATATTGACTTTGCACCTACTAATTTGGGGGTGCTAACAAGTGAATGTAAGAGCTGTATAGTCACCCGGTAAATTGTTCCACCTGGGAGGACATGGGGGAGGGGAGATTAAAAACACTGCAAAGAAACTGCACTTTTGTTGCTAGCTACTCCCCTTGGTTGTTCTTGAAACCACAATGAGTTTGGGTGAACGTTTGACGGTCACCATTGCTGTAACCTGTTTTGAGCTTCACCAGGATTTTCTGGTGCTGGAACTATTAGACCTGTGTGGGCACAAGAAGCTAAGATCCTAATTAGAAGATGCAAAATATGTTCACTCAAAAATGAGGTGCCCTTTACGGCAGCTGGTGGAACAAACCCTTCTTCCTGCAGCATATGTGAGCGCAGGGCGGCGGATGAGTCAGGATGTGCGTTGTTGCCAGTGCTGGCATGCTGCACGCGGAAGGGGACTGAGAGACACGTAGTAGCTTTAATACAGCTACATAGGTACCGACGGCAGCAGCAATCAGCCGTGTGGGATGCTTATTCATGGAATCACAGAATGGTTTGGGTTGGAAGGGAATTTAAAGATCATCCAGTTCCACTCCCTGCCATGGGCAGGGACACCTCCCACTAGCTCAGGTTGCCCAAAGCCTCATCCAGCCTGGCCTTGAACCCCTCCAGGGATGGGGCATCCACAGCTTCTCTGGGCAACCTGGGTCACTGCCTCACCACCTGCACAGGAAAACATTTTCTTCCTTGTATCTTTAATGTGAATAGGTGTGGCTCCGTAGACTGCTGCTTTCAGGGATGGTCATGGCCATAGGCAGCCCACTTCTGCCGAGGTCTGTTTTCAGTTTTGCTGGTGCGGAGGCCCAAGTGGGCTGCAGATGTGGCTGTTGGTCTCCTACACACCCGTAGGTATGCTTGGATCAAGACAAGGGTGTCAGCTTTCTTGGGAAGAGCAACCTGTTACAAAAGAGCTGGAGCACAGCTAAGGAGCGATGGTCTCTAGCCCTGATGGTCCTGCCCTGAGCAGAGGTTTGAGCTGGATGACCTCTGGAGAGCCTTCCCAGCCTTAAGTTATTCTGTGATTTGATGAGTGTCTTTCAATGCTGATTATCAGAATGGAACTGGCAGATAGATTCATCAGTGATCCGTTGCTTTGAAGGCAGTGATTCTCCTTTGGATGCATTTGATGAGACCCTTAAGAAGTCTCTTTTCCTGGTTTGTCCCTCCCTTTTCTCCTTGTGATTTTTGTTTTGAGATTTTTAAGAATGTATATTATTTAAAAAGTTGGATGTAGGCCACGTTTTCCATTCTACTTTAGTCCTTCTGCCCTTTTCCTCAGCTCGGGTTGACCCACTTGTCTCTGTAAAGATGATACCATCTGCACAAGGGAATATAAACTGCAGTTTTTTGTAAAAGGTGTGTGCTGCAGAGTGGAGAGGCACATTTTGTACCAGTGCAATAACCAGTTATCACCTCTAAACCTTTCTGCACATGAATTCTGTTTACCGTCTACTTGGAACAGGAGGAAGGAGTCCCCAGTCCTGCTGTATCTGATGGCAGGCTCCAGCTCTGCGGCTGTGACTTCCAGCCTCCCTCCTCCTCCTCGGTGCCTGACCTGGCTGCAGCCAATATCTGTCTCTCAGCAGGAGGAATCTGAGGAAACGCAGCAAACTTCAGCTCCTGGGGCTAAATTGTTGTGCTCTGTAGCAGCAAACTGTGTTGAACTAATTGACAACCAGCTTTAAACAGACCCCAATCAAGCAAATACATTGATTTATTTTTTCCTCTCTTCCAAAGTGTTAAGCGTCTTCCAGCCTGGTTTCCTCCCCAAGACATGGGTAACTCATCTATTGTGTAGTAAAACTGATGGGCAGTTTTGACCTCTATACAATCCTTTCAGTATGTTGAGGGAGGAAGGAGTTTCTTATACTCGTATGAATGTTTGACCACTTAGAAAAAGCAAAACAAAAAAAAAAGCCCAACCCAAAACCACACACAACAACAAAAGATGATCCATTTTCTCTGGATGTCTTTGAAAGAAGCTTAGTTTAGAGACAGACTGGAGAGAAAGGCTATTGATTTTGTTTGACCTCCAAACAGACTGCGGTCAGTATATTTTCCCTGTTGGAAGCGGTTCAGAGCTCTGAATTTCCGTGTCAGCGTTTGTATTCTGAAATGCACTGGAGCTTTTGCTGCTTCTTCAATAAATAGCAAGCTGGAGGGAAAGGCAACACTGATATATATGTATTTCCCTCTGGATCTGCCCTTCCTTTCTTTTTCTTTCCTATATAAATTGGTCGTGTCGCTGATGAAGTTTTTACAAGTCCTTTCACTGAGCATCATGCAGGTTAGTGGCTTAAGCCAGGACTACAAGCAACAGTTCTGTAATTCCCATCTTGCCTTTTCCAGTGCTGAGCCAGGTTCTTTCCAGCCTCTTGCCTGCACCAGCACCCATTGCTGTACCAGGCGTGAGGAGAGAGACACCTTCCTGTACGCAGTAATAAACCCTCTAAAAATGCCATTCCCTCTTCTACCCTGATTATTCTCAACCTTTGCGTAGGAAAGCTGATTCCTGATTTGCACTCAAGTCTCATGCAGTGGGATGGATTCTGTCGGGTGACTCCAGTCGTGCTGGGAACGCAGTTACCACTCTGCTCAGTACAGACTGGTATAGTTTGGTAGACGTTCCTGTAAAATGTCTTGTGGCAAGTGCTGTGCCCTTTCTCTGGCAATTGCCTATCGAGGAGGGGCCTCAAGGGATGGAAATACCTGTGGGGCGTGTTGATTGTCAGGTTTCTAAATGAACTTCTGGGTGCTCCTTTGAGATGAGCAGTACCAGTCAGTATCTCTCCATGCCAAGGTGTCAATGGCATTAGCTCCTCCTAATTAACAATAATGCTTCACACAGGGTGTTTTTGGTTTGTGTGATTCTGCTGGCTCTGCGGCAAATTCAACACAGCAAATTTGCTGCTGTCGGCACATCAAAGGGCACCCAGATAAACCTGCCATGAGGTAATCGAGCTGTAGGCAGAGGGTCTCTGGTGCTGGGTACCAGTTGCTGAGCTCCTGTGTTGGCTTTGGCAGCATGTGCTTCATTTCTAACCCTGTGCACAGATGCACCTCTTGGTCCTAATGCTGGCCCCCTCTTTAGAGAAAGGGATGGTCTTCATTGTCACCGCTGGCCTCGTGGCTGCTTCTAGCCGTGCTTCAGGTCAGGGGGAAGGCTGCTGGTACGGATGTGTGAGGGCCTGTGGCATATGTGGTCTGCTGACAATTATACAGCATCAGTTTCAAACTTAAGCATTTAATTTCTCAGAGTGTAGCGCACTGCATTCCTAAAAAATACTGAATGATGGAAGATGTGCTTGCGCAGCCTGTGTCAAAGTCAAGCTGAGGTTGCAGCCTGCGATGTGGGACTCTAGTGACTCCCCAGAACAGGACTTTAAGGGTTCCCCAGAACATTTCCTTGCTGTCTTTAGCCCCCCCCCCAATCTGAATATTCAATTACATTAACCCTTTGCAAATGGCTCAGCAAATACCTCTGAGAGCCCTGAGAAAGAGACTTGTAGGTGTTAAGCCTCTGCACAGACATGAACCCAAGGAGCTGATGGAGGGAGATGGCGGGAGGTGATGGGCTCGCTCCCAGTGCTCCCCCAGCCCCAGGCAGGGCCTGAGCCTGCCCAGCACCTTCCCCCTGTGCATCCCCATGGATGGAGCTGCTGGCGGTGGGTCCCATGGGTGCTGCCCGCCAGCCTCCCCACTACCCAGCCATGCTGGGTGCTTGTGTCTGCCCTTGGTACTGATGCTGCTGGTTATCCCTTAGCTTCAGCTTCCAAGACCTGATTTAGAAATAATTAGTAATAATACAGCAATAATATTCATCAACCTGCTGCTTGCCTGGGGAGTAAGTAGTCCTGGGCTTGTAGTCTGGGCATAGACTGGTCTGTTCAGGTATTACCCACCTCAAGGATATAATGAAGCTTTGTTAATTACTAAGCAGAAAGTTTTGCCAGAGCCTTGAGCGGCAGGTGATGTATCAGTGAAATGTTGTTAGAAACATAGGTATTCCCTGGGAAAGCAGCAATGCTGTATGTTACCCTATTGCTGGGGCTTCCTTAGGTGGTCTGCAGTACATTGTGGTGGTGGGTCAGAATATGACAGTTTCTTTTTAATGATCTAAATCAAAAACGCAACGCGCATGGAAAAGCCAAGATGTCCTTGTGTTTTAAGTGCCTGTAATCTAAGAGCTGGGTACCAAAATATCCCTTTGATTCTCAGAGGTAATTGTACCTCTTAATTAGCTGGAGAAAAAAACCCCACAGCCTGAGATCTTGCTATATAAATTATAATTAACCCCTTGGCACTGGAAGTTGAGATTTCCTGCCCCCGAGCACAAATGCAAAACGCATTAGCAGCACTTAACGTCAGGCAGTCAGGCACTCTCGCCCACCGCAGCCGAGGGGTCAGCTCGCTGCCCCATAAATACCTCCGTGCTCCAAGGCCGGGAGGAAAGCGGCAGGGAAGCCGCCGAAACCTGAGGGGAAGCACTAAATACACCATTTGAGGATGTTTGACCTGCTCTTTTTTCAGAGCCGCGAATGCCCCAGCGGGAAGGACAACATAGGAAAAAAAAATATAAAACAAAACAAATCCTGGTGAGGTGATGGGAGCAAGGAGAGGGATGCTTCCCGACAAGTGGTTTTGTTCACCGACATGGCTGGTTGCTTTGCCGTGAGAATGGCTCTCGGCACTCCCGCCTCACACACCTCCAGCGAAATAATTGTCTGGTGCCAGACACAGTTGGCTGTGCCTGTTGTGTGCGGAGCGGCCGGCCAGGGGCCCTGGCCACCCACTGCCCCCATTCACCAGCCTCCGGCTTTTGTGTCTCCTTTTCATCCCGCCTGTTGGGGGATGAGCTTTAACTCTTCACACCGGAGGGGGACCTGCAGCGGGACGCCTGGCCGGGGCAGCAGAGACAGGGGGAGGTAGCGTGGCCATGGGGAGGCCAAGGAGGGCAGTGTGGCCATGGCTGTGGGGGGCTGAGGAGGCAGTGTGGCCGTGGCCATGGGGAGGCTGAGGAGGCAGCATGGCCATGGGCGTGGGGAGGCTGAGGAGGCAGTGTGGCTGTGGCTGTGGGGGGCTCAGGAGGCAAGCGTGGCTGTGGCCATGGGGAGGCTGAGGAGGCAGCATGGCCATGGCTGTGGGGAGGCTGAGGAAGTAGAGTGGCTGGAGGCTGGCCACTGCAGCTCTTCCCTTCCCGCTCCCCTGACCTGTGAAGGGTCTCTGCTCATTTTGTGACCTCGGTGGAGGGCCAGGCCTGGCGGGCACCTGGGTTTAGGGAAAGCCACCTGCTTTCTCCAGCAGGAGCTCCTCAGTTCAGGTCAGCTGGTTCCTTTTCTCCTTTGGGGTCTTTAATGGAGAAATGACTCTTCTGCCGTGGGTCAGTCCTGGGGTGGCTGCAGCTCTGCACAGCCTGTTGTTTGCCAAGGGCTCTCTCTTGCCCCGGGGGATGTGTGGCAGTGTTGGGGAGGGGTGTCATGGGCACTGGCAGGCCCCCTGTAGCAGCGGTAGCCAGCTGAGCTGGGGTGGTGGCACCAAGTGTAGAGTGCCTTGACTACCTGGGCTGGTTTCTAAGGTTGTTTCGTCCTCCTGTGGCAGAGGGGAGGGGCAGTCCTGCTCCTTGGACTAAGCATGGAGATGTGGCCGTCAGGTCTGCCTGTAAATATTTCAAGTCTGCTAGGAATAAATTGTGATGGGGAATTTCCTTCTCCCGTCTGCTCCAAAGATTGTAGGGGGAGATAAAATAGGAGAGTAACAAGGTGTCCCAGCGGGAACAAGGGACATGCTTGCTGGCATGGGGTAGTGAGTGCTGGAAGGAGGGTTTGTCCTTTGGGCTTTGTCCTTTGCCTGTATGTCCGAAGATTTTTAAAGTGAATGATGTGCTAGTTACAGAGCTGGCTGAAGAGCTCTCCAAGCTGGCCAAGCTCTGTCTGTCTGTGTTAGGATGGGTGCAGGCTGGACATCTACAGCTGAGGTGTCACCTGCCAGCGGGGCACCCACCACCTCCAGAGACATCCCCTGCGCAGGTCCGCAGGGCCACCCCTGCGAGGGTGGGGGGAGCAGGCAAGGATGCTCCAGTACAGGGAGGAGAGAAAAGGGCTGAGGAAATTGGGAATGGAAACATGGGGCTGAGTATGAGATTTAGAGGTGACCTGAGTCTCTAGAGGAACTGAAATTGGATAAGTAACAAATAGTATAATCCAGATTTTACACTGTCTGTGCTGATTCTTTAAATCCAGAATACCCCAGAATAAGCTATTGGAGATATCACCTCTTTTCTTTGCTGCTCTTGTTTATACTGCTGCAGATGAGGACTGGCTTAGTTCTCCACTTGATTTACTTTTTATATTAAGGTTTAACATAAGATCTCCTTTTCTTAATCCAAACACTTATGGTTTGAATGCAGAATTATATTTGAGATTTTTAAAGTACCTTTATTAAAACATAAAACTAATTTTACAGTTCTGACAGGTCTTATTGAAATACCCAGTGCCAGATGCCTTTTGTCCCAAATGACTCTAGGAAAAAAAAAAAAAGGCTTTTAAAGCTTCTCATGCAATTAAAATGCAGTAAAAGGCAAATAAATAGTCTTACCTGTGCTGTGCACTGGGGTTAATAGTTTAAGAAGTGCCCCATGATGAATGTGTTTCCAAAAATAAATATATGAAATGAAAGGTGCTAAAGGCAGAGTTAATGTGCTATCTGAATTTTTATTGTTTTTTCTGTTGCCGCTCCGCTGAGAATAGTTGAAAGAATTGTGCCATGTCTGGACGGAGAGACCTTTCCAAAGGGACTGATGCAAAGGACCCTCCTCCAAGGTGCTTCACCCAAGGGACCCGCTTTGGCTGCCGTTGGTCCCAGAGGATGTGTGTCCCCAGATGCTGTAGAAGATCAGTTCTAGTCCAGCTCTTTAAACCCTTACCCCCAAATAGTCAAACTCTCATACTCCTACCTAAGAGTGATGATTGTGTGTACTTCATTAAATAGTATGTTATCTTTTATGTGGCAAAAGCGAGCATCAGCAGCACAAGCATTAAGAAGTCAGGTATCTTTGAAATTGCATTTGTGTCCATTTGTAAGAACAAACCCTGTTTAAAATCTTAAGACATAGAGGAATTTTCTCCATGTGCCACAACATTTCTTCTGCTAGGTTTTACTGCTGCATTCACTCCTTTGGGCTCCAGAGCCACAAGAATCCCATCAAAAATACTGGAGCATCCTGCAACTTTATTGTCAGCATATTTTTTACTTGGTGAAGGAAGGAAAAGTTACAATGAGCCCCTTTGAGAAAACGCACGAGTGTGGTTATATTCCTATCCCTAAAATGAATTGTCATAATTTCAGCTTTTATTGGAGGGCACAGAATAGTAAAACCTGCATGGCAGAACATAGCATTTTTTTTTTTTATATCAGACACAGGTGATAATTTTAAATTCAACTAACACTGCAAATACATTA
Source organism: Pterocles orientalis (assembly GCA_011057875.1). Lineage (NCBI taxonomy): Eukaryota > Metazoa > Chordata > Aves > Pterocliformes > Pteroclidae > Pterocles > Pterocles orientalis. Next base: position 837,633 of record WKFP01014814.1, read on the forward strand.
AATGTTTCTCCTGATTAGCCCCATTTTGGAGCACTCACAAATACAACAGTGGAGCCTGGATGGACTGACTTTTGGAGTGTGAAACCATCGTGGTGTTGGCATGTGGGAGAGATTGATATGTTTGGGACTCCTGGGTAAGAGGACGTGGTGGTCTCCTCGGTAAGAGGGTATCACACCTCCTTCAGGGCAGAGGATGAGCAACCAACCACCAGGTTGCCCAAGAGAGGTTGGTGAGAGCTTCAGAGTAAACGTGGTCTGTCCCAGGCTGCTGGCCGCAAATGGAGCAGCTTTGGAGAAGCAAGAGTACGTGGGCTTCCCATCGCTGTCATTCTCTGCTTATTGTTATTTTCATGAACATCAGTATTTTTTTTTGGGTTCAGCTGAGACTGGGAACAAGAGAGTCAAAATAACTTCAGCAGGGTTTGTTCTTGCAGTAATTCTAACCCTCTGCGGGATGGGAAGGGTTCACGCGATTTCTAGACCCAAGAGACTCCAGCGCTTTGGATGCGTTTCAGCTGGGTGCTCTGGGCCATGTTCTGAGGTCCTTGTTGGTTGGGCTTGACTATGTCAGTAGGAGTTTATTGAAATGAGAATGATCAAAGACATCAGGGTTTGGCCCTTTTATTTTTCATTTTAGGTGCTTTTTCAAGCATTACAGGGCTTCTGAACTTTTTTTGAGGCTCTTCCTTCACTAATTCCAGACTCGGAGCCTGGCAGCTTGTCAAGCACTTTTCCTGCCTCTGCAGCAATACCGTCCACTCGAGCTGTGTTTGGAGGCAGCAAGACACCCTGGTGAGATAGAGGAATTTCTGTGCTAACGTTTTTAACATTTCTCTTTCCAGGCCTAGTTCTTAGTCATTGCAAGTTTGCAGGTGGCAAAGTTCAGTGCAGAATTTGTTCGCTGCCGCTCCCCGCCCAGGAGTTTTGAAAGCACACAACCTATCGCCTCCAGTTTTACTGATTCTTGTCTAAATAAGCTTATTCACCATCGTGGAAGCAACTGCCAAAATATTTTTAGTGTCTCTTATGGTGAATTATGTATAAAACATCTGCAAGAGGCCAAGTCTGATTCCCCACTGCTTAATCCTGTTTTCTTAGATCTCCAAATGGGTGCAAATGGCTCTGTGTCAGGATGACAGTATTTTACATTCATTTTTCATGTGGGTAAACGGTGGCCAGACTCTGGGTAGTGCAGGCTTGGCCCAGTGACATGGTACTTACAATTTTAGTATTGTCCTTAGATATTTTTTATTTTTTCTTTTTGACAGAATCACAAGTTCTGTGATTTATTCACTTTTTATTGAAGTTGGTCAAAATCTGTCAGACCTACGTTTGTATTTATTCTGGTCTTATGTCAGCTAACTTATCAAAAAGTTTTTGTGTGTGTAGACTGATTAAAGACCTCAAATTAGTGAATTTTCATTTAAGCTTTTCCCAAGATGTGGTGAATGGAGTTATTTTATAGGGACCATGTCTGGAGGCTTTGTCATCTTTCAGGAGCCAGAGTGGGCAATCCTGAAAAGAGTACTTTGTTTCAGAATCTCCTTTTTTCCTTGTTATTGCCATTCTGGCATAAGCAACACATGTCCTACAGGGTGGGGAGGCAGGCTGTCCCCAGGATGGTCCCTGAGATGCTTGGGGAACACCAGCAGCTCAGCATCAGTCTCTGTGCGTGTTTTCTTAACCACCACTGAACTGACAGTGGAATTTTTTGGGTGGGTGTCCCTACAGGTGAGACCACTGTAGTGCTGTGACAGGTTGAAACAGCGGAGGTTTCACTAGCGTGTGGGTGATATTTAATATTCGTTTAATACCTTGGTCTGTGCGCCCCGTGGGGTTAAGCGCTTGTGCAGCGTGTCCTGCTTGCACATCTGGCTGGGGCTGGGTGCTCAGGCTAGTGTGGTTGGCACCAGCACAGATATTTCCACATGTCTTGGCCTCGTGTTGTGTAGACGTGCCCAGTGAGCCCTGAGGGGACAGCTCAGCATCCTGGAAATGGGACAGGATGCCTTCCTGGCGTTAGGTTGTTGTTTGCAGATGAGAGTGCCTTGAAGCATCTCCCAGTACCCAAGCTGCTATCAGCTAGTGCAGAGGTGAAACCCAGAAGAAGGTGTCCCAGAGTGTGCCTGAAAGAGGAACTTTAGCCCTTGTTTCTCTGTTAGAAGTGCTGTGATCCTGCATTTTTCTCCATCCCATCGAGTCCCTGGGGCAGTTGCAGGTAGGCAGGATGAGGAGCCAGACCAGGGTAGGGATGGGGAGGGGGGAAGCTCACACATCTGTGTTCAAAGCCATGCTCCTGGTGTGTCCGACCATGCAGCCGGTAGCAGAGGTGGGACTCTGAAGCCGTGTCGGGGTCTTTATCAGCACTTGAGGGACTTCCGATGTGTGCGAAGTCCTTTGTGTGGAAGTATTTGCAGGATCAGGTTGCTGCAGTGTAAGTGCCTTTGAGGTCTTTGCCATACTATAGATTTCCTTCTGATGTCTCCCATGCAAATATTTAACCTGTCTGGTTCCTGAGAGCTACTGAGGCAGTTACACGGGTGGCAGGTTGTCTCTGCAGTCTTTGTTCACACAGAGCTCTCTGTCCTGCTCCCCTTCCCGCCCCAAAATCGGGTGTGGAGAAGTGCTGCAGGGGACTTGGCACTCAGCATGTTGATGCGGGGGCTTGTGTGCCCCAAATCATGTCTTTTTCCTTAACTGCAACCAGCTGACCAAGTGAGAGACAGGGTGTTTAAATGAGGTTGGAGAGAAAACCTCATTTAGGGAGACGCCATTTGTAAAACCTGGGTAAGGGGGGGGTGCGCTGCTCCCCGTCAGTCCCCCAGCCCCTGCACTGGGCAGTTCCCTGGCATGTGCCGAGCGACGGCTTCAAAATGAAAATACCTGGAGCTTGGGTCCTGGAGCTGCTTTTACTCCTCCTCATGACCATCCCTTTTAATAATCTGACATACAGATCTTATGCTTGCTCAAGACAGACTCTCTGAGCTGATTGCCATGGTATGTGGGTCAGAGCTCTGCCCTCCTGAGCACCAGCCTTATTGATTTCGGTGATGACTCCTCATTTGCACCTGAATAATTGAGAAGGGAGTTGGGCTGCATGGGTTAGAACTACATAAAACGATATAGTTTGGAGGAATATACAAGTGTGCAAACACAGCTTGAGGATGCAGCCTGGGTTCCCTCACTTGTTTGTAGCCCGCGGGCTTTATTAGGCCCTCCAGACTTTACCTAATTTTGGCGTTATTCCCTTGTCATTACATCATGAATGTGAAGTGGAGACAGGGTCATTCTCTCCTATGCTGTGGTCGTGTAAGGGATTCACGTGCTTTTGGTAGGGGGTAGGCTGTGTTTGAACAGGTTTCAGTTATTTTAAGCACCTTTGGCCGTGCTGCAGTTCTCGCTGGAAGATTCAGTCTGACCAGAGAGTGAATTTTACTCTCCCATCAGATGTGACACGTGCTGTGAACTGTGGAAAGGCGCTTTGTCTGCGTTCATAGTGGATTAACTGAACTGGGAAGCTGCTCTCCATCACATCTGCTGTGGTCCCAGCCTCGGTGTACCCATGCATCCTTCCTCTTGGTTACCTGGCAATGGGTTCAAGGGCTGAGAATAGTTTCCTTGACTTTGTAATTGCATCACAATAAAAGTGTGACAAAAGCAGCAAAATCTTGGTCCCCCTGAGAGCCTTTCCCCCAGGAAATCTGTTTGAGCTTCGAGATGCCCATGGGCAGTGTGAGCGGCTGTAGTTTCTTTCCCTCTGCTGTTCCTTTGGCAGGATTTTTACCTGCCAAAAAAAAAAAAAAAAAGCAATGGTAGATAGTCTCGAAGTATCCAGTCCTTCTGCACCTTCCTTGTGCTTTCCCCTTTATCTCTTTATTTATCTGAAGCTGGCTGTGCTTAGGATTTTGTGATAGGTACGTGTAAACCTCACACTTCTCAGGTGCCTTCTTTCTCCTTTCTTTCCCTGTGCTTTTCTGGTTCCCATCCTCCCACTCCTGGGAAATATTTGAAAGATAATTTGGCATATTTTCTGCCACCTTCACATATCTCCCTGGCTTCATGTTTTCTTAGCTGGAAGATAGCTTTTCAACATATATATATATATATATATGTAATCCCTTTCACCTAGACATGTGAGGAATTCCAGTCTCTTCCAGTGGGAGTTTTCAGGAAGGTTTAGGTTAAATGGGCCAATAAGGCAAAAGCATGTAGCAGAAGATCTCACCCTCCAAAGACATCTTTTCTCTTTCTCCCTTTTTTTTTTTCCCCCTGGAAAATATATCAGAATATCTATCTGTCAAAGAATTTAAACAATAATAGCTGATCTGAAGGCTAGAGTGCAGGGCTTTTGAAAATAAAGATGGTGATTTCTCTACGGTGTATCCGTGGACTAACGGAGCTGGCAGGAAGGTGTCCGGAGCCGCAGCCTGCTGTGGGGACACTGCTCCAGCTTGGTGGTACTTAGTTTACCTGAGCTGTCAATGGAAATTCTCTTGGATTTTCCCTGGTGCTTTCACTGTGGCCAGAACATCTTCATCATAGAAACAAGACAGCAAGCCAGGCCCCTTGACACTAACTTAAATCCAAGTCACCACTGGTGGTGACTGAGCTCTTCTCCTGCTGCATGTGAGTTGGGGGAGACCTCAGCACCCCTTCTGCTGGGCCAGCTCCATCCCCCAGAAACTCTCGTTGCACCTGGATTCATCCCAGCTGATTTTAGCTGACTAGATGTGTTATCCAAGGTCCTTGTCTAGGCTCCTGAGAGAATGTGGGGAGATGCCTGTTGTAAAAAGGAGAATCAAGAAGGGGTGCCTTGGGCTGGAAGGCAGCTGGGTTATGAACCCAACCCTGAAGGTGTACTGATCTCTCTTGTAGAAAAGGAAGTCAAGGATCCCTAGAAATAAAAACCTGTTTCCAACATCTTAAGGCTCAGATTTTGCAGCAGTGGGTACCCGTGGGTGGCCTTAGCCTGTGTGTCGGCAGCTGGGGTCCCAGCGGGGAGCAGGCAGCGTCTGCTGAACCTCCTTCCCTCTGCTCCCCACTCCCAGACATTGGGTGTGGGATGATCTCTAGGGCTTGCAAGCCTCCTCGGGGTGCTGGGGTATGTGTACTGGTGTATTTACTGGCATGGGTGTCACACCGGGTGCTTGCCTATCTGCTGCTGCTTGGTTCGTGCTGTGGCACTACCCGGGGAGGGGTCTCGGCGGTGGCGTACCTTTTGCAGCCCGCAGGAAAGGTGACTTCCATTTAGTTCTAAATTATGACATTATTTTATGAGATCTTTAAACTTTATTTAAATTCTTTATTTAAAAAGGGGGAGGAAGGTATCATATTTTAATTAGTAGCGGTGTCAAAGGAGACCTAGATTAATTATTTGAAATCACTCCAGCCAGATGGTTTTCATTTTCACAGCAGGGAACCGGCATCTTTTTAAGGTGATATTTTTCAAATTAAAATCAGCTTGGATATTACTCATACTGGCTGCAGAGCGAGGGGGTGGGGAACGCCAGCCGGCATGCCCCGTGTTTGTCCATCTGAGCGCGGGTGCTGGGGGGGACCAGCATTGGAGAGGTGCGGGTTGCCGACTGTCTGGCGGGATCGTGGATCGAGGCTTTCGCATGGGAGTGCTTTATCAATGTTAGCTCCTACTCTGGCTGGCCAAACCCCATGGCTGATATTCAGCGTTGTTCTCAGCAGCTTCAGTTGCAGCGCTGAGGCTGGAATGGACGGGGAGGCCTTGCAGCTTAGAGGGGAAGGTGCTGTGTCCTGTTCTTGCCTGTGTGCTAGCTGGGGAGCCCTCATTTGACCCCTTCAGTGGGTGGCCCCATCTCAATTTGCATGGAACCCAGGGTGGGTTCAACACTGTAGATCTGTGGGCTGCTCTTTGGTGCTTTGGGTGTTGGCTGTGGTCCTTGGGACAATCTTGGGGACCTCTTGTGCTGGCTCGATAACCTTCCTTTGTCTGCAGGTGACCATTAGTCCCCATAATGCCCTTGCCACTTGGGGGTAAGACCTTTCACAGTCACCCCTTTAAAGACAGTCATACCTTTGGCTATTCCCTTGTCTGTTAATGCTGCATTGCATCTGAGCAGCCTCCCTGAATTTATTGAAGCAGTGAGCATTCACCAAGTGATACACTGTGTTTGTCATCTTCCCCTTAAAGACCCTTCTTTACAACTACCTGGAATGAGGTTGTGGTGAGGTGGGTGCTGGCCTCTTTTCTAAAGTAACAAGTGATGGGACAAGAGGAAACGGCCTCAAGCTGCACCAGGGGAGGTTTAGTCTGGATATTAGAAAAAATGTCTTCACTGCAAGAGTGCTCAGGCATTGGAACAGGCTGCCCAGGGAAATGGTGGAGTCACCATCCCTGGAGGGGTTCAAGAAAGGTGTAGATGTGGTGCTTCGGGACATGGGTTAGTGGGTTGGGTGTTGTTGGGTTGACAGGTGTACTTGATGATCCTTGAGGTCTTTTCCAACTGTAATGATTCTATGGTCTTTGACCCTGTGCCATCCTTCCCCATCCTGGCTTTTCTCATCTTTATAACCTCACTACAATGGGATATTTCTGGTTCACGTGGCCCTTCCTTGCGGAAGTGGTCACTGGTTGGATGCCACCTTGGCAGGTGTGGAAAGAAAGCCTGCAGCACCCGGCTGTTGCTGGCAAGCTGTTCTCCATCACAGAAACCCAAACCCTTGATGTATTTCTGAAAGACTGAGATAAATATCCATATTTATGCACGACTGCAAGTAATGTTCTGCTATAATTCAGGAATTATCCCACTTGCTGTCAGAAAGAAGTTATTCTTTAAATATCCCCTGTGATAAAGGCTTAATAAATAGATCTAAATAAATGTAAGCAGCTAGTAACTGGAAAACCCTGAGCTTGCATAAGTGACTGAGGCGCAAAGGGAAAACTCCATTTGGGGCCCTTGTGAGTTAAAGGTTTGTGATATTTGCCCTGCTGCAGAAGCCAAAAGCTGACTTTACAAGTGGGAAAAATATTAATGTGTTTAAATGAAACAAACTCCTATTTCTATCCCCATGGTAAATCCTTACAGTGAACATATTTGCTCTTAGAGGGTTTTAAAGTCTGAAATATGAAGGCCAAAAAGAATGTGACTTTTTGCAGCACAGATCAAACATTCTCCAGAGTTTGGCAAAAGCCGTGTTTCTACGGTTAAGCTCGAGTCTTACAAGCGTGAGTATTTCCAGAGCAGGAGCATGGATTTGCACTTGCTGACACTTACACATTCTTGCATTGTGTTTCGACCGTGGCTCCTTTCTCCCCCTCCGTATCGGAGATGGATCTGAACCAAAATGTCCAGTCTGCGTGTTCCTGCCTCTCCAGGGAAACTCCTGGAATCCGAAACTCGAGCATGACTGGAATTCGTGTTTAGATCAGAAAGGGAATAAAACGCTGCATTCGGATGTGTCTAGCTTTTTGAGATGCTGATGGCACGCTACACATCTGGGTGGCAGCTCGGCCACTTCTGCAAATACAGTTGTGTCGGGGCAGGTGGTTATGAAGCTGCAGCAGAAATCTGTCCTCTGGCGTGGGCCTGGCAATGCTGTGAACCAGCTCTGCCCTCGGTAAATGTGCGAGGCACTATGAGATTGGCCATATTTCTCCCAGCTAGAGCCGGAGTCACAGACCTGGCCTGCCAGAAAGCAATTAGTGACCTCCTGGGAGCATAGCTAGACACACAGAGGATGTCTGCAGGGTGGCTGTCCGTCAGGCAGAACGAGCAGTGCTGAATTTCTCCCCGATAGCCATTGCAGTGGTCTCCAGGAGCTCACTGCAGTGTTTCGCACCATGAGCGTGTGGCTGGACCCCTTCTGTGAAGTGCTGGAGGGCTGCTGGCTGTGAGGAAAGGAGTTTCTTTCTTGTCATGCTAGCCTTTTATTTTCATGAGAATAAAATCCATGCTCTTACCCTCCAAAAACCCTCCTGCAACTTGAAGGGGAGCATCAGCATTGAGCTTTATCTCACTAACAGGGTGGTGGTGTTGGTGCAAACTGATGGAGCGCACACGTGTATGTGCATATTCTGTCCTAAACTGTCCCTAAATCTGGAGTATCTGCATAGGAGTCAGTGGAGATGTGTCAGATCTGCACCTGCGACCAAGCCTGGAGCTCAGCCCCTGGGTGGTTCCTGGGTTGTCCCCTCGCAGAGTGTCCCAGCGTGGTGTGGGTCAGTAGAGGTGACGGGACAACACGCTGATGGCTTAATGGGACCACATTGGTAAATGCTTTTTTTTTCTTCTTCCTTTACAAGCCCAGCTTCTAGTGGAAACAGACACTTTTGGCAGTCAAGTCCGGATCAAAGGGAAGGAGACAGACTTCTACCTTTGCATGAACAGGAAAGGCAAGCTAGTGGGGAAGGTGAGTGTTTCCTATTAATTCATTTGTAACATGAGTGTTACCTTTCGCAGCCTCCTCCAGGCTGTAATGATGTGTTCGAGCTTCACCTGTCAGCCTCAAATGAAAAGCAGGATGGAGGGGATGGGGGGTCTGCAAGGCAGCCCCTGCCCTTCCCAGCCCTCCCCCGTGGCCGCACAGTCCAGCCTGGGGATTCTCCAGTGGCGCTTTGGATGCAGATGGGCTTGTGCTTTACTGTTGCATTAAACTGATGTGAGATATCATCTCAGCATCCCAGTGTCGTGGCCACTTGAATAACTTTGTGACATGATCTTTCTTTGGTGTGAAATTCAAAATAAAAGAGCAAGTGGAGCACTGTGCTGGGGACGTCGGTGCTAGGGACATCAGTGCTAGGGACGTTGGTGCTGGGGAGGGCGGTGTTGGGGAGGGGGAGGTAGGTGGCATAATGCTGCTGAGTGGTGAGCCAGGGGATGGTGTGGCACAGCTAATACTGGAATCTGAACATCATACTGGGGCTGGGCCTCACGGTTCTAGCATTACAGGAATATTTTATTACTTTGGATCGTCGCGCAATGGAAGCATGTAACAAATTACAGCGTGTTCACCCATCTAGCTTAACTGCTTTGCTGAAGTCATATTTTTTATGTATTAACTTGTTTTTGTAACTTAGGCAGTTTTCTGTATTGTTGGCGAACCTAGAAGCTTGCTAACCAGACAGGATCTTGCTCAAAGCTAAAATATCAGAAAAAAAAAAAAATCAGAGCCCCGAAAGGCCCCCTCCTCCTCTGCTTACACTTTGCACCACCAGGAATGGAAATCTGGCATCTTTGCGGCTGTGAAAAAGGGAAGCTGAGTTTTGTTTTGAGTCAACACGGCGAAAGCCACTCTTCCAAACAGAAACCACAAACCAAACTGCTCTGTTGAAACATTATTTACTTTTGTGGTCCTGAGAGTGATGTTTGCGGGGCAGGTGTCTTTCCCGGAGCATCCCTCCTGCCACTTTGGTTTTCCTTGTAGCAATGCAGCCTCGTGGCCCAAAGCAGCCGGTTGTCCCTGCTCCCTGCACTTCTGTGGTGCAATTACTGCTCTCAGTAAGGCGTCGTTGTTTGTTCTTGGACAAGGAAACTTGTTTTCTAACCACACTTAGACCTCTTGGGATATACATGGGTGCTTTTGAACATTGCACTGAACCCAAACCTGGCCCTTGATTTTTTTTTTGTGCCTTAATTTTCCATCCTTTAAATGTGATAATAGCTTTTTTCCCTGAAATGTTATAAGGATAATTTTGTTAATGTTTATGAGGTGTTGATACCACAGCAGTGGAACCCTTAGAGGCTTCTGAATTCAATGGGGTAAAACGAGCACGAAATCTTACCTTGGTCTCTTACAGACCTTACCCCAAGGTGGATCAGGGGTGGTACCCACTGGTTTCCTGGTCTGCGCTGAGTGTCCAGGAGTGTCCTGGCAAAGGCAGAGGCTGTTTTTCAAAACTTATAGTATATTTTGGCAATATTCATCCCTTAATTTGGCCCATTGGGCACCAAGGCAGCACAGTTCTTTAGTTCATTACCTTTCATGCACCATAAAGCTTTTGTTTTTTCTCTTGATGTGCTTTTCATAATGTTAAGTTGTCAAATGGCTTGTTATGAAAAAAAAAAAACCAAACCCAAACCTATTCTTGTAAGACTGAACCTTCCCACCCCAGCCTGCTGACAAGTTCACAAACCAGCCGACCTGAGCAGGAGGGGGTACGGAGCACGGCGTTTGGAAGGAAAATGTTCCAGACGCGTTGCACATATTAACAGCTTCTCATGAGCGAAAAAAAGAAAAGAATAGCATGTCTTCTTGATACCAAAGAGTGTGGTTTTAATTAGTATCATAGTTTCAGCATTTTTTGTGGCAAGAGTTTGAGGGAATGCTTTTTAGCCTGAACGCTCTAAACAGCTAGTAAACCCCAAGGAAAACATCAGATAAAAGTTACGCCTGGACTTATACAAATATTTAAGTTCAGTCTGGGGGTGGAGGGGAATGAAACCCATAAAGTGATTGTTTCATGGTCACCCCAGTATGTTCATTTGGCAAGAGAGGAGCTGTGGGACCAAACCAGGTCTTTTTCTCTGCTCATTTCCTATTGCCTTACGCTGCATAATCCCCAGCAATACCAGCAGATGCCATCTGGCTTTGTTCTCCTCCTCAGTCAGCAAGTTTGGATCCCCCATCCCCAGCTGAAAACCTGCTTTAAATTTAGTCCTTTTTGTTTCCTGTAATCACCTACAAAGGGTATTGCAGACCGGAGCAGGTTGTTGTTGTTGTTCTCAGCTGGTGATGGATGCAGGAGCTCCAGTGCTGGCACTCGCTCCCTGCGTCGGGGCTGGTTGAGTGTCAGGCGAACAGACTAACCCACCGGGCTGAGACGAGCAGCCTTTGTGTTTTTTAATTTATTTATCAGAAGTTGCACCTATACCAGCATTTCTGAGCGGAGGTCACCTGATGGAGCTTTCTCAGGAGCCCCAAACCTTGGGTTTTCTCCCTTGCTTGGTTGTGCGCTCCCAGCCAACATTGGCCAAAGGGCTGGGAGGTGTTTTGGGCAGACTTCTAACTTTATTTGTTGTCACAGCATGCAACTGCTGCGGTCACCGACGCTCGACGTGCTGCTTATGAGAACTGCAGACAGGGCAGGTGTTGTACAGGGAGTGACTTTTCTATTCTGGGCGACCAGCACCGGGGGAAAATAAATTGGATGGTGTTTCTTCATTGATTCTTGGTGTTATGTTGAAGAAGGCCTGAGAAAGGTTTAATTTTATTTTTTTCCTTCTGCCCATATGTTTTTTGCCTGTGGGTTTTTGGTGCCTCTATGTATACACATGTAGAAATGGTAGGTCCTGAGTTTTCTGAATTTGCTGAAGTTTTCTATGGACCACTGAACTTTGTAGTGGCGTTATAGTACAAGGAAAGAGATTAAAATAAGAAAACTCAAAACATGAATAGTAGGCACTTTTGTTAATTTTTTTTTTGTCTCTTCTTAAAATTATTGCTGCTGTTTATTTATCTCAGACTTCTTACAAACATGGGGGAGAAGGAGACTCTGGGAGGTTCAGCTCTCCTTCCAAGGAGAGGTGCGATGTGACTTGCCCACTTGTGACAAGGCACAGTGTGACTGGTCACCTGGAACACAGGAACTCTGGATATTTGCAATAATTCAGCGTTAGGGGATAATTAAGAGGAGCTAATGGTCTCTTTGGAGGAGCTCTGAGTTTCTAACTGTGGCTCTCCTGGTGAGTCCTCCTGTGGTTTTGCTCTCTGCCCCAGCTTCTCTTATCTCCTGCATTGAGATAAGGACATCAGTGAAGGGGGGACTTCATGTTTGTAAAAGGCTATCAAAGTCTTTTAAGTCTCTGGAGCAAGGAATAGCAGCCAGAGGAGTCAGCCGGTGGCTGTTAATTAGCTTGGCCACCTCTCACTGCTCTTGCTGTGCCTGTCCTTACAGCAAATTTGTGTTATCTAGAATTGCAGGATGCTGCAGAGATTTCCTTTCCCTGTCCCGTCCTGGTCCCCCCGTCAGGAGATCATTTGCAAGAGGTCGGCAATCTCTGAAGCTTAAACTGGGTCTGTCGGCACTGTTACAACATGACCAAAGCCCTGTCCCTTCCTTTAGGCACTGCCAGGGCTAGTGGCTGCTACATGGAGTCGCTGCTACCTCCTAATCCCCAGGCACTGCTGCCAGGGAGTTTCCCATGCTTCTCTACCAGCCCCCTGTGGGATCATACCGTCTGGTCGGTGCTCACGCTCAGGTTATGGCAGGTGTCTCTCAGGGGAATGTTTTGCACTCCCAGCTCTAGAGGCAGAGGAGAGAATAAGCTTATTTTTCTGGACTGACCAAGGGCAGAGGAGAGTGGATCTTGGCTCCCTGCAAAGCTGCCAAGTGGGAGGAGAGGCTGCTTATTGCAGACCATCGCAAGGGAGACATCAATTTTCAGAGCAAGATATAGAAGCAGGGAAGGTAAGTAATGGCTGGAAGGAATCCAGAAGATTTGAGAAGAATGGGGAAAGAGCTAAGCACGTCTTCGATTTGATCCAGAATTTTCTTCAGAAGATGCTCCAAGCAATCCTAGTAGTGCTCTTTCATGCCATCAGGTGGATTACATCTTTTCCACACCCAGCATGGCAATATTCCCTGTTGGTTCTCTCTGTTAGTCTCTGTTGGTTTCATTTTGAGAACAGCTTCATCTCTCAGTGCATGAAGTCACTTCTTGAGCTCTTCCAGGAAGAAGAAGCGGGTGGTGGGTGCTGAAGCATCTCCTCAGGGTGCAGGTGGAGTTGGGACAGCTTGGTGACTGCCAGTTGCTGCATGATGCTGCTCCACATAATGTTGACACATCTTGACATGCACCTTGACACTGCAAGTCTGCAGGAAGGTCCTACACCACTGTAAATAGGGGCAAGTCCTTCTTCTGAGGTAGGATGTGGCTACGGAAAAAACTCCAGAAATAGGGGGTGGGTTAGAAAAGCAATAGACAGAATGGGGTCTGTCACAGGTATCATCCCTGGCAGCTCTACAGAAAACACGCGCAGGAGTGTTGTATCCTGAGAAGTGCCTGCTCATTACATCAGTTCAGCCCCTTCTAAGAATTTAAGCCTGAGAGCATGCGATACGATAAAATAGGTGATTTCCCACCAAATCCATGTGCTGACTTGCACCGTCTCTCTTTGTGTTTTCTTTAAAAAATCTTTGGTGGGCTGGTATACACACACTCTTGGAAAATCACATATGTGTATGTATTATATGCATATATATTGTATACATGATTTTTGAAAAAGCATTTTAATGAGTTTGGTTCTGTTTCCTTTCTTGATGCTTGATGTGAACTGTGGGAAAAAGCTGCTGATTGTAATGTGGGAACCCCTTAGCCATTTGGGGTGGCTGGGGCATTGCTTCAGCTCCATGGTGGGTGACTTGAGTGCTTTTGGGGACAGCTTTGCTGATGCTGTGTCTGTCAGGCTGAAGCCCTCCTGGCGCTCACAGAGCACCGACAGGCAGTGCTGAGCTTGTGCCCTCGAGCACAGTCCAGCTCCTGCAGAAAAGCTCTGCCAGCCGAAGCGAGGCCGTGCCAGGGACAAGTCTTCTGCCCCGGGGGCTGGAGGTGGCATGGCTCTGCTGGCCACCGTCACCTCTCCCCCACCCCTGCCCAGTACCGCTGTGATGTACCACTTACAGCATAGACCTGCCTCGGAGACGTAAGATTTTCTCTGGTGTGATAACTGTTTTCCAAGCCAATATATTTCTTAATGTTACCAGAAAGTTGCTAGTACCATATGGCAAGGCTCTCTGTATTTTTGCAGGACAACAAACAAATTGTTGCTAGATGCCAGACTGCTCTGGCAGAGCTTTATCACTGCTGCCTGCCAGCAGTAGCCTTTAGGGGATAGTAATAATTTGGGGCTGTTTACATTACAGCTTTAAAATAGGGGTTTTCTTGAAGCATGTGTGTGTTTAGTCAGGAAAGTTGGCTAAAAAAACCTCTGACGGCATCAAAGAGCGAAGGCGCTCGCTACGGCCCATGCATGCGGTCTTGGCCCTTTATAATAGCTCTGGCCTTACAGAATAAGGAGCGAGTTGTGTTTCAGGAACTCTAGGGCGTTCAGCAGGGCTACCCTTAGTAGGACTAGGGGACTTAGCTGGGTAGGAGGCACCAGGTGGGTTCTCCACCACTTTAGCAGTGTATCTGGACCAGTGTTGTCATCAGTTGACGTTGGTCAAGGCTGTGGTTGAGCTTTCTGGAAAATCTACCTTTAGAACACTAATGATGTGAAACCAGGGCCTTGCTGTAAAGCCAGGGCTCTGTGTCTGCCTGATCCAGGGAGGCTCAGGGATGAGCTCCGAGCCTGGTGCCCTTTGGGTTCCCAAGTCCTGCATGGCGTTTGGCCATGAGTATTCCCCAGTGTCTGCCTGCACCAGGGTCTGTCTTAACAGCCGAATGTGCCGCAAAGATGTCGGGAGGTGGCCAGGGCAGAGGGGCACTCGGAGGTTTGCAGTTTGAAACTTTGATTCAGTAGATGAGGTGTTTGCACTCCTCAGCTTGTATATTTAAAACCATGCCTAATTGCATCTTGGATTTGGGGCAGAACTCTGACTTTCCCAGGGTTTTGATGCTTATCCAGAATTTTTCCCGGGGTTGCACAGTATTCGGGTTGCTTGAAAGCAGCTTGTAAAACCGAACAATTTCTGGGGCTGAATGCTGAATTTGCAACAAAAACACGACCAGAATTAGTGGGGTGTCGGGTTTAATAGCGTGTATTTTGCGAATCTCTTTGTGACACGTTCAGCGATAAACTATTCTGACTTGGCATCCCATGTGAAAGCAGAACTCGACATGGCTTTTGCTGGATCTCGTTCAGATCTCATTTTGAACTGCAGTCTGGTTCTTCATATAGGGTGGGACTGGTCCTTTTTGAAAGTGAACTGTTCCCAGGCTTTTGCTCCCCTGTGAGTTTGTTTAAGTCATCTAAATAAACGCCTTCAATGGAACCTGGACCCAAGCAGCCTTGGACCCTGTTACATTTTGAACAGGGTCCTGGTCTGAAACCAGCCTTCAGTGTCCAAAAGTCTTGAATGAGGGTCTGCAGGACTGCAAAGGTCTTAAAACCAAAGAGATGACAAAACCAGTTTTCTCTCGCTTGAGCTATTAGGATCTTCTGCATTCATCTAATCGGGCTTTTTCCTGCAACCAGTGTAAAAATTTTTGAATTATTGTTCTGAAAACTTAGAAGCCAAGATTCTCATGAAACTATAAGCAGGAGTGGAAGCTAATGTCAGCCATCACACTCCTCCATTCTCAGCCCCCAAATATCGTGAGGCTTTTGGTAACACTGCAGCCTTTCACAGCTACTCCTTTCCCATTGCTGGGCTACCCAAAGCATCACATTCACACTTTTGCTGATGCTGGTGGAATTTGTGTGATCTGGTTCATTTGTTGCTGTTTCAAATCTTTACAGTGTTGGAGATGTGTCAGAAGTCCCCAAGGAGGGGTTGCTAGATGGCACAGTAGCGATGCTGTTATCACGCAGTCTCGGGGTATGTGGATACCATAATTTGCCATGTTACTTCTCGGTGGGTGTAATGCACTAAGAGCTGGCCAGACCTCATGGTGCACCTTCCCTAAGGGGCTAGGGTGGCTCTGTGCTCTGTGGTAAAGCTGTAGGCAGCCCAGCTTGGGGTGTTGCAGCCCAGGATGGGGTGTTCTAGCCTGTGGTGGGTTCAGTTGGGTTGGGTTTGTACAGCCAGTGAGCAGGAGCCCCACTGGAACTGCTCCTGCCCTCGGGCAGAGGCAGTGCCGAGCGTTCCCCGACTTTTCCAGAAGTCCTTGCTCTGGATGGCACAACTGTGTAACGATCCCCAAGAAGCTGTTTATGGTTGAGCCCAGTGCAACTGCTTTCCCGTGTTTATTGCACTGAGGCTGCCCTGGCACAGAAGGGGATTGGCTCTGGTGCTGCAGTGGGTCCTTCAAAGTGGTGGGAGTTTGTGCGAGCTCACCAGACCTTTGCAGTGTTAATATTTGCTGTGGGCAATGGGCCTTGCCCTGGTTCTGCGTTTGTGACGGTTTGTTTACGGCGGTGTTTTGCATGAAAGCTTCTCTGGAGGTGGGGGGGAGAGGGGAAAATGATGTGAACACAGGTAATGACTTTTGTGGAAGAAGTTTAGATGTTTTGTGGTAATATGGGAAAGCAGGCGGCTGGTCCTGGTGTTGCAAGGAGAGTAGAGGCTGGCGGTGCTCGGGCTCACGCATTGCTCAAGAGGTTGAGGAGATGGAAGAAATGGGCTTATATGGAGAAGACCCTTTTATTTCACAAATGGTTAGAAACTGCATCAATTCTTAACAGATCTTGGACTTTGGGGGAATGTGTGTGTGTAAGCTTGGATGCCCAAGCCCTGAAGGCTGTCTGAGCCAGAAGACATGGTGGTATTCATGGCACGGAGTCGGGGGAGAGGCATCTGCTACCATGCAGGTGATTTACCAACGTCTTCCCTTTCCCCGTCAGTTGTTACTGCCGTGTGTACACTTTACCTGCATGGTCTGATGGATTTGGGTCACAGGTTTCATAAATGGAGCCCATCATTAAGCACATTTAAGCCCACAGTGTTCTGCTGGGGTTGGATTCATATTTAGCAGCTTTGCCACACATCATAGAATCATCATAGAATCATGGAATGGTTTGGGTTGGAAGGGACCTTGGAATCATCGAGTTCCAGTCCCCTGCCATGGGCAGGGACATCTCCCACTAGCCCAGGTTGCTCAAAGCCTCCTCCAATTTAATTTAATCCTTTCTGTGTTCAAGGAGCAAGTGTCACCATAAAGCTGCTAACATCCTGTCCCCCATGTTTCTTGGTGGCTGCAGCTGTGTGTCACATTGGAATATTTCAGTTCCCTAAGGTTAAATGTTAATTAAAATTATTGAGTGGGGATCCCTGAGTCCTGGCTGTGCCTCACCCTGTTTGGGTAGAGAGGGTGTGCTATATGTGACTTGTGCTGACACATGGATCAAATTGAATTTAATTGCTTTTCTCAGAGCATCTTATCTCCCCAGTGCAATTTTTGTTGGTCCTGAGTGTCATTTTTGGAGCTGAAGTGAGAGTGGAGGCTAATTTTGAAGTGGAGAATAAAACCTATGCTCTGACAGCAGCAAAAGATAGTCCGTTTACTATGGCCATTGCAATACATTTAAGGTCAAAGAAAAGTAGATCTTACTTAAAAATATTTTTGTTGTTGACATTTTCATACATTATCTTTTGGGTGCTTAAAGGTATTAGGTGTTACTAACAGCCTTGCACTTGTTGTATACAGAAGGAAGTTTGTCATTCACAGGCTGGAACAATTCTTCATGATCATTTTTTATGGATGGCACTTGATTTGAGGATGGGTTTCTCTTTTTTATTAGCAAAATAATTTGACATGAAGAGAAATAATGCCATCCTGCACAATCAATGACCTTTCTTGGTCCTAAATTCCACTGATTTAAACTTGCCCCAGGGCAACTGGTGTCAGTACCAGAATGTCATCTGAATGAGATTGCACTTGTTTGAAATGATAACCTTAAACCTCAGTGCATATGTTTGTTTAATGTGTACAAACCTGAGGCTTCCCACACCTGCTGTGGGCTCAGCAACTGTTACAGTCCCGTGTTCTTATGCCACTTGTTGTCTAGACCTGATACTTAAAAAAAATTTTTAAAAATTCTCCTATAGTAGCATAGGTCCCTATATGATGAATGTAAGCCTACATGAAATATCCTGCTGCTCTTAGTTGGCTGTTACAGAAAGTTCAGGAGTAGCCTGTGAGTCTTGGTGGAGGCTGAAAACGACCGTTCTGGAAGGAAACGCCGCGAACCCCGGCACTGCATTTAACCAACAGGGTGTGCTTTGTGAGGATGGGTGAAAATGCCTTCCCAGCTCTTAGCGTGGTTAGTGCCTAGAAGCATCGTGCAACTGGATCAGGTAGGTGCAGGCAACGGTAGATGTCTTAGATCTGCTCAGATGTTGCATCTGAAACCTGCCTGTGTTGTCAGATCTCCTGAAGTAGTACTATCCCATTGCAGGAAACCCGCAGTTTTGACTTAAATTTTCCTAAATTTTCTATTGGTTTCATAAATTGCATTTAAAAAGTGATTGACATTTCTCATCATGAATAGTAAGTACCCGTAGTTCTCTGAGATGCAGTTAGGAATTCCTATTAACCAAATATCCATCTTCCCAGTTGAAGCCAACCTAGTTTGCTCTAATTATGGATATGTGCCATCCTGCCTTGCTGTTTGCAATAAATGTGCCTGTGACGGACAGATCAGGTCAGAAGGCACTTGCTTGGTTCATCCCTACAAACGCTCTTTCCAGCTCTGTATCTTCCTCTTCTTCCTCGGCCAAACCACTCTTCCAGGGCAATGTGAGGGTCACTGAACAGATGTTAGTTAGAAAAGTGGGATTTTTACATGAAAGGTAGAAGGAGCTGCAGCTTGTGCTCCGGCGAAGCCTGTACGTTCCATCTCACGTGTGCGAGACCGTGCCCGGTTTTGCATGCACTGCGGAGAGACGGGGTGTACCCCCAGTGCAGATGGGCAGGGGGGTGCAGGGATGGGCAACACTGCTTTGAAACTGGGCCCCCAGATGGAGCCGTACCCTTTCTTTGGAGAGTCTCCTCCACATGGGTTTTGTGTTACGTCCCCTGCTTTGTGAGTGCATTTAGACGTCCGGTATACATAATTAACCTCTCCGCTGCTGCGCTGGCAGACACTTTTATTGAACTGCCCATCATGACTCCTCAGCATTTCCCTCGGAGGATTGTGCAGGTTCAGAGGCCAGAGAGCTAGAGGAACCGCACAGGGAGCTGAGTAACTCCTGGCAGTTATAGATGCAGCTTCCCCGATTTCCTAGGAGCGAGAATGTGCAGTCGGGTCAAGAGGTGTCTCTGTGGTGAGGATGCCTTGCCATAAATCCAGGACGCTGAGCATTAGGATGCTGGTGATGGATCTGTGCTGATAATGCCTGGAAAGTGCAGGAGGATGGCTGGGCTCAGATCTGCTGTCCTGGGGTGGGGGACGTTTCCCACAGCAGTGCTGTCCCCACCTCGTTGTCACACTTTCTGACCTACCTGTGAGAGGTGTCCACGTGATGAGGGGAGAGGTGACGGTGCTAAAAGCTGCGACATTAGCGTAGCTCCTGCCTTATGTTCTTCCACTCAGGATTTTCCAACCCATGTGGAGCGAGTCTGAACTCTGCCTTTGAGCCGAGCTTGTGTAAAACCACAGAGAACTAATACTCATCCTGAAATTCATATGGCACTAGGCACATGCTGGGTAAACAGCTCTTGGGCTTTATAGTGGCTATCAGTGATGCTGGGTGCCCCAGGCTGTGGTCCTCAGCTGGGGATGCTTCAGGAGTGGCTTAGTGGGACCACCGAGCCTGCCCTGCTGTCACTGCTCCGAAATCTGGGAAATACAGGGCAGGATTTTTTCCGTGGAATGCAGTGTGTGAATCCAACAGTGGCAGCATTTGAGGGACATTTTCAGCAAACCTCTGAAATAATTGCTGAGCTCAGTGGGTGTACTTTGCACGTGGGGGCGTTGGGAGATCTAGCGCAGGGGGGTACCTCTGCTGGGACCCCCTCTGTCTGCGGAGGAGGGGGCAGATGCAGAAAGGGTCCATTTTCAGGGCTGTCCTGCAAAAAAGCCTAGGTGCTCTTGGGTATCTTTTGCTCGAGGAATAGCTTTCCCTGTTCCAGGATTTTTAGGAAGAGGGAGCTTGCTTTCCTTGCAGAGGGAAGCGATCCTGCTTGTATCTCCCCAATCTGACTGTGAGCCTGGGGGGCTGAACTTGCAGCAAGGTGATAATTACACAGGAGAGTCATCCCTGTCACACTTGAAAGGTTGAGTCTCCCTGTGCCCTGTGCCAAGCCGGCATTCCCAGCTCATCACAGAGGTGTTTCCTATGGTTTGGTGTTTGTTACTATTTGCAGCACATCACCAGTGCATTCTCTTGCCTTACCCAGAGCACTTCTCATCGCAGCATCCTCTGAGCAGGGAGGAAGTGTTTTAACATAAGCTTAGCTAACAACAGTTTAACACAGCATCGCCTGTAGGGCTTAATTTGTGCCCTGATCTTTACAAACAGAGAAACCTTTCAGTCCTGGAGGCATCTCTCCCCGCACTGTGGTGTTACCCAAGCCTCTTGTGTGACCTTATTGTTGCCGTAAAAGCCAAGTGAAGTTTGGATTTGCTGGTGCCCACTGAGCCAGATTTGTGAAGCATAAATGAGAAAACCTGCCCTGGCCTCCCTTTCCCATAAAAAGCTGCTCAGGTGGCTTAGTGTGGCCGGCTAATAGGGGGGAGGCGGAGGCGGCCACTGCACCTGCTAATGCTTTGGCTCAGGCTGGTGGCACAGAGGCTGTGGTGAATTCCCCCTGAGCAGCAAGCTGTTAGCGGCAGTAATGCCTCGCTTGCGGGAGCACTCCTGCTCCGACAACAAAGAGCCCTTTGATCCTTTCCATTTGGAGAACTTAAAACGAGAAAGCCAAACTACAATAAGACCAAGTTGGGTCATAAAAAGGAGAGCAGGAGCACCAAAGCGCTCCGGAGTGTAATTGTAGAAGCAGCAAATGCTTTGGCACTTCATTCTGCTCTAGTGTCAGTTCAACATGTTGCATGTTTAGTACCGGAGAGCCCGTCACCAAATGCTCTGCACAAACAATCCGGTGTTGCTCCGTGCTCAGCTCAGGGCACCGGGAGAGTCCCTGGCTCCAGTGCAGCTCCATTGGCTCTGCCACCTTCAGCCAGTGGAACTGGCCCGTCGTGCGTGAATGGTCCCACGCTCGGGATGCCTGGAGTGGGAGCCTTGGGCTGTCGTGGCTGGTAAAGGGCCTGGGACCACTCAGGTGCACTGCCCTGGCACCAGGCAGCGGCTCACTGTGCCCAGGGCTGGTCCCCAGCTCTGAGCTACCGGAGATGCCACACAGAGGCAGTGCTTTGTGCTGCCCAGGCTCTGCCAGTGTGGCCGTGCTTTCCACTGGCGTGGCCGTGCTTTCCACCGGCATGGCCGTGCTTTCCCTCACCTCTGCACAGACCTGCGTGGTGCCTGAGGGGTTGCTGCGGAAGGTGGTTTTCAGATCAGGCATTTTATAAGATGTTTGTCAGAAGTGTGGCTAATGGCTACTGCATCTTCCCATGGCTGTTTTGGGGTGGGTTTAAACAAAAAACGCTCTGAATTATTTCTGTGTGAAGAACTGAGCTGCAAGTTGTCGCCTCTGCGGTGGCACGTCCTCGTCATGCAGCCAGGCAGCAGCTCTGGGAGCAAAACCAGGGATTTGGGAGTGGCTCGTCACAGGTACAAGGAGGTGTGGGCTTGCAGAGAGCCCGTGCCTTTTGCAGGAGCAGAGCTGTGCCTCTGACAGATCTTGCCCTGCTCTGAGCAGGGAGCTTGCCTGGAGATGGTGCCTGTGGAACGGTGGTGAGAAAAACACGGGAGCAGCTCATCCTCCAAGCGTGTGTGGGACACCCTGGGGCTGCAAAGCCCTTGTGCCTGCCCTGCTTTGCAGGGCTGATGGGGATGTGGATCTGGCCGTGGGTCCCCCCCATCACATGGCAGTGCCATCACACTGGGCCAGGTGGGTCCCACACAGCTCTGAGGCTTTCCAGAACTCCTCTTGATTTCAAACAATCAGTTCAAGGCCAGGCTGGATGAGGCTTTGGGCAACCTGGGCTAGTGGGAGGTGTCCCTGCCCATGGCAGGGGGTTGGAACTCAGTGATCTTTAAGGTCCCTTCCAACCCCTTCTGTGATTCAATGATTCAAGACATCAACTTCCATGTTCTGAAGGGTGAGCACTCTGCAAGGTGCACCCTGACAGTAAGTATGTACGAAATGCGGCTTGGCAGCGTCTCCCGGCTGACGCTGGCGGCGGAGGGTTCAGCCCCGTAAAGGCAGCAGGAGTTTGCACAAGGAGCTCCTGGGGAAGGGCGAGCAGGCGGCTAGAACAGGGACTGATGCTCGACCAAAGCTGTTTCCCTTTTCTCCTCCATCCTCCTCTCTTTGGGGGAGTGAGGGGGTGGGTGACAAACCCAATTAGTATTTTGCTGTCATTTAAGTAGGGACATGATTAGACCTTAAGTCATGGGCACCTGGTGAAAATAAGGTGACACTTAAAAATTATTGAAAACCCTTATAAATTGCTTTTTCCCCTAATGGATTACCATGGGTCCAGCTTTCTGTGTAGGTAACATGTGTGAGTGATTTACTCTATTGAGGATTATGACAGATGCTGTAAAATCATCTTGTAAAATCATCATCATTTTGTAAAATCAAAAGTGTTTGAAAATCATTTGTCTGTCTCTGACATGTCCTAGCACATACAGGAATGCTCTGTTTGGGGAAGTGCGGTCCTTATCCTGGTTTATCTCCAGGTACTTGTAAATGTTACTGTAATTTCATGTTATCAAATCATTTAGCTCTTCCTCTTCCAGAAAGAAGTTATTTTATCTCATGTGCCTTGTTTACTTCAAATAAGCCCTGAGGTTGGCCTGAAGTTGCACCTTGTTATTCCTCCACCTCCTGTCTCTGTCTTAGGCTCTGTTGGCAAATTTGAAGGTATAAGTAAATACTTTTTTGTTATTAATAGAATAACTTCCCCCTCCTACACACGTTTTCTTTTCATTCCACTCTTCGTTTTCCGTGAGAAACTGCCATCGCAGTACAAGCGGAAACCTCCCAAATTGCATGAAAACGCCTTAATTCTCCTAGCAACAGGGTCGGGGCTCAAATCCAGGACCTTTCCACGAGCGTGGGGGAAATGGCCCTTCCAATTACCTGCGCCCCCTGCGGTCTGGATCCGGTCGGTTCGTCAGCACCTGGGTTTGGGTGGATTTGAAACTCAGCCATGGTATTGTTTAAAAATTCACCATTCATTGGGGAAGGGTTTGTAGTGGCCTGAGCCCTGAGAAACCTGGGGCTGGTTTTATGGCTTCCCATTGAAACCTGGTGGAACCCCGTGGTGTCGGCTGATTTCCCCCTTCCCCGCTCATGTGGCTTTGATCAAACCCCGGGCTCAGAGAACAACCCCCTCCAGGAACTGGAACCATTGAGCTTTGCCCAGTTCTGCCATTCATTAAGTCATTTGTGAGCTTCCAAGTGCAGGTGATAAAACCTTTGTGCCCAGCCCGGTCTGGAGATGGCCGGTTCTTTGGCAGGGCTGCCTTTGCCCCCTTGTAGGGGACACGTTTAGGGCACATGGCCCCTGGACTAGCATGGTTGATGCAGGAGTCACCGTCATCTCCCCGACCCCTTAATGGGACCTACCCAAGGGAAGGAAACCCATTAGGCAGGATGGTGCATGAATGATTTTAGGGTAAATATCACGTATTGTTGCACTGATTGAATTGAAGCTCTGCTAAAGGTATTGAGCCAGGGAGGGATGGCTGGTCCTGGAGGCTGGTGATGATGAAGCTTTTCCCCTGTTGTTGCCTGCGTGATTCCAGCTTGGTTTGTCCTGCCTGGTGGTTCCCTTCTCACAGCTCCATTTGTAGCTTGTACCTGATTATTTGGGGATCAGAGGTGCGGGGAAGCCTGAGCCAGCCCATCCCCTCCCGTCCTGTGATCCCTGCTCTTCCACAAACCATGGCTAACTCTGCTGGGATTGCACAGGACTTTTTGGGAAGGTTTCTAGGAACAAGCAGGCTGATCCGGCCTGGGGGAAAGGGTGGTAAGGGTACGGGGCTGTGCTCCTCATCCCAGCTCTCGTGCCCAGAGGAGCCCTGGGAAGAGCTGCTGCAGCCTGGGACCAGCCATCGTGGTGGGGGCTGTGCTGGCCATGCTGCAGTTTCTTTCCTGGCCCCCCCAGGGATGGGATGGGTGAAATGGCTGAAGACTGAGGGCTTGGTACTCTTTTGTCTGTATGGAGAGAGTTTAATAGTAAGCATAGCAGTGAGCATAGGCCTGCAGTACTGAAAAACTCATTATTTTACTTCAGTGGGGAGTTGGATTGGGCTAAGGATGGAAATCCTTCCTTTGACTTTGCTGAGCATTAGATTAAGTCCTGCGTGATGCTCCACACTGCGCTTATCCCTGTCCAGAATCCATAAAACATTCAGAGCTGAGACAACATCTAGGGCTGAAGTGAGCCTCTATCTACTCCCTAGTATCTTCTGAAGCATAAAGCAGCGTGCCGGTGCACACAGCGATGTGCAGCGTTCTCGGTGCAGCACCGGTAACCCAGCAGTTAAAGGACAAAACATATTTTCTGGCTCCATCAGACATGGGGAAGCATCTGGCAGCTTCTCACAGAAGCCGCCCCTGTTGCCCCCCTGCTACCAAAACCTTGCCATGCAAACCCAATACACCCTCTTTGCCAAAATCTCAAACCAGCGAGCGGCTGGAGAACGAGCAGCCTGTGGCAGTGGTGGGGAGGGGGGTTTGCACTGGGCTGTGCTGGGAGGATCCCAGCAGGGCCGGGGTTCTGCTGCAGGGTGGTTGGGGATTGGCACTCATGCTCAGGAGCTTCTGACCTCCAGTTCTGTGTCTAATCCTGCTCCCTCTGCGAGGAAGAATGTAGTTTAGGGACATGGTTCCCTAAGCCAGGTACTTCAGCTCTGGGTGGCTGCTTTTAGGCTGAGATTGGAAGGTGGGGAAAGGGGAAGGACCACGTCCCCTCTGCCACCAGAAACTAAACCCCTGGCCAAACAGAAACCACCCCCGAGAAGGATGAAATCAGGCGCTGGCATCCCTCCTCGGGCAGTGGAGCCAGGGTGGGTCTGGTGGCTGAGGACACTGCTGCCCGTGGTCCTCCAGCTGCAGGCACGGGGGGATGCCGGTGGGATGCTGGTGTGTTGGGGTGCTGCTCTGACATGGGAACAGCCCTTCCTGCTGCTGATGGTGCTCAGGGATGCGAGTTGGAGCCAAGCCTGAGGTGTGCAGCGTGGCTGCAAAATAACCCGTTGAATTCAGGGACTGGAGAGGGGTTGTGGACCTTGATGCCTGCGGCACCCCTCCAGCTTACCCCCAGAGCTACATGCACAGTTTATTTGCCAGGTGTCGCACCTGGGATGCTGCGGGGGAGAGTTTTCAAGGTGCTGGCAAGGCTTCGACTAAGGCTTTTAATGATTTTACAGGGTTTGGGTAGTTATGGTTGCAAGTCTGTAAGATATTTCAGAAAACATATGGACAGTGAGCGGCAGAAGGGGCAATGCTGTTGTTCGGCCCATATGAGGTTCTGATTTTTCTTTTTTTTCTGATTAGGTATGAGTTCAATTCATCCTCATTTCCTAAATGGAATAAGCAAAGCTAAATGTCTTGCTTTGGTTGCAATTGAAGGAGCTGGACTGGATAAACTTAACTTTTGTGTTTGAAAAATCTTTCTCTCCTTGGATAGGAGTGTTTAAAAAAAAAAAGAAATTATGACCTCATGCTTTCTTTTTTTTTTTTTTAAATTCATTTCTATTTCAGCTGATGTTTGTTAAAGCTTCTATGAATAATGTTTGAACCAAAAACAAGGTCCAGATGTGATGATTTTATTTATGCCAAATTGGGTTTTGGTCACTAAGCTTGCATTTGGATAATGAATTTTTTTCTTTTTATTTTTTTTCATTTTTCAGCCTGATGGCACTAGCAAGGAGTGTGTCTTCATCGAAAAAGTCCTAGAAAACAACTATACGGCACTGATGTCAGCAAAATATTCAGGCTGGTATGTTGGATTCACCAAAAAAGGGAGGCCACGGAAAGGGCCCAAGACCCGGGAAAACCAGCAAGATGTACATTTTATGAAGAGGTACCCAAAGGGGCAAGTGGAGATACAGAAACCTTTCAAGTACACAACAGTCACCAAGAGGACTAAGAGAATACGACCCACCAACCCCAGTTAAAAATAGACAAAAACAGTGTCACAATAATAAACCACAAAAAAAAAACTGCACCAGAGGAATATTTTTACATTAAAAAATAAGGAAGAAGCTCTATTTTTGTACATTGTGTTTAAAAAAAAATAAAAATAAAAAAAATTAATAAAAGACTAGATGGCAAACGCTGGGGAAAAGCTGTTAGGGATTTATTGTGACTTGAAAAACAAAATGAACTGCTCTATTTAAATTGACTTCTTGTTGTTGATGACACACAGGTGCTTATTTCGCTTTTTTGGAAAGGACAACTTTTCAAGCATATCCCCAGAGGAGAAAAAAACAAAAAAAAATAATTATTAAAAATAAATAAATAAAACCAAAGAAAACCAAAGTTCTTTCCCAAAGTTACTGAGACCCTGCCCCAAAAAAGTGCCGGTTTTTGCAGTAATCTATTTATTGTCTGCTGCACGCCGGCCCAAGACAAGATGGTGTGTGCCGCAGTGATTGAGTTTCCGTGGAGTTCTCGACGCATCGATCTTCTGTAACCTTTCTGATGACATAAGGTGTCACGGCTCCGTGATCCTGCATTATGCTCAGTTCTGGAGAATGCTGCTAAATACATTCAAGTGACTACAAGATGACCTAGTACACCAATGATAAGGGAATATTTTAAAACCAGCTATATTATATATATTATATATATATAAGCTATTTATTTCACCTCTCTGTATATTGCAGTTCCATGAACCAAGTATTACTGCCTCAACAATTAAAAAAATTATTTAAAACACATGTATATATTTTTGCTGTTCACACTTCTTTCCCCTCCCTGAGTACTGTGAGTTTTTTAATGCATATTTATCTTTGATGTGAGGGCAGCAGGATATATATGTTCAGGGTAGTTTCCCCACTGTAAACTTCATTGCTAATTCTGTAATTCCTCCTTTTCCTTAATACTGTCTTCCTCCTCCTCACTGGTTGTTCCCACAAGGAAGAAATCCTGCATGGGGTGATGATGGGCTGAGAGTGGGGGAATCCACGATGACATTTTTCAAGAGCCAGAGTTAAATTGGATACTTTTCAGTCCCAGGAATAGTTCCTAAAGCTTTGGCTAAGCAGAAGGTAGGCTGGAAAATTAGCATCTGACTCAATTAACACATCCTTAAGTGTGGCTTGTTTTCCCTTCACTGGGGGTTTTGAGAGGGGCTGTTTGTTTCAGCTATTTAATTCAATATTGTATGGTTTAAAACTTGCCCCAGACTGACCAAATCCCCCTCCCTCAGCCTGCGTAGCTCTCCCTGCCCCTCCGTGACTTGCTCTCCTCGTTGGTCCAGCAGCTTTCCTCCCAGGTGTTCTGTGTAGGACTTGGAGGATGTAAAGCCACAGGGTGTGAACCTGTCTACAGACTGACCCACGCGGTGGGCTGGGCGAGACAGCACTAAACAGAGAGAGGGAAAAAGAAAAGATGATGAAATAACCGACCTCAAATTTTAGCTGCAGTGATGACTGAGCCCAAGTAAAGCTTTAAGGAGAAGCTCGCTTGACTTTTTCCTTCTCTCCGTGTGCAGACGTTTTACACCCCCTGGTTCCAGCCAGGGCTGAAAATGCTCAAAGCCACTAAGAAAGTTTTTTTTTTGTTAATCAGAAGAACAACTCTCCCCAGAACAAGCTTTCTCAAGATAACTTTGAACACTGCAGCCAAATCCTGCAGATCAAAGCCGTTTGGGAGATGGTGCAGATAAGCGTGCAAGCTTGAGGATGCTTATCTGAACCAATCTCCAAACCTCGCAAGCCTAGAGAAAAATGAACAGTGCTAAACAGGGTCACTCCACGAAAAGCTGGGCAGCCTCACAGGTGATGCCTTCACCCCAGCCAAGCACAGGCGATCACTCCAGCAGCCCCTCTCCCAGAGGATGCATTGGGGGCTGCTCTCCTGGCACACCTGGAGACCAGCACGGAGGTACCCGATGGCACGGTGGTGGAATTGGTTGGTGGGGGCTGGAAAGCTTTGCCAGCTCTGCCTTCAGATTGATTCATGTGGGAGAGATTTGGGGAAAGTTCAGAGGAGTGCTGGGGGTGGGGGATTGGGAGCGGCTGGAGATTTGCTGTGTTAGTGCCTCCAAGAGGAGAAACCCAGTTGATTTTTGAGAAAGGATTTATGGTGCCTTTTTTCTCCTTGAAATATCACCACGGCTCACGGCACTGACGGTTTCACTGGTGGGGGACATGGTTTGTTTGCCATCAGGGAAATTGGAAGGGGCGGAGGTGGTTAATGCTGGAGAAGGCTGGGCAGAAGGGATCTTTTGGGGGGGCCAAGAGCAACCAGGGAGGATCTGCTGCCTGTCCTGCAATGCCCAGTGGGTTTGGAGACTGGCACTGGCCATGCAATTGTCTCTGGGGGCCTCTGGCACTTATGGCGTTGGTTTAAAAGAATATTTACTAGGCAGCAGTGAGATGGGTTCCTTGGGCTGTGAAAAGTCAATGTGGCGAGGAGATACAGTGCTCACCTGGGCTAGGTGCTGTCAGAGAAATTTGTTAGCTGAGAATGGCGTGTGTTGAGTATTCATGTTTGAATGTCTGCTCTTAGGCTTAACAGCAACAAAAGCAGGGGCAGAGAGGAGAAGAATTCACACTGGGTTCCTTTCAGAGCACTGTCACGCTGGGCAAAAGGGTGCTCTGGGGAGATGTTCCAGAAATGAACAGAAATAGGGAAATCTCTCATGTGCCCAGTGACGGACAGCCTTGTGCCTGCGGCCACCAGGCACGGGGTGGTTCTGCACCCGGCTTGTGGTTGGTGGTCAGGCCAGAGGCTGCAAGTGGTTGTCAACATCCCTGTTGGACAAGTCTCCCTGCTGACCTCCAGACTAAAAAAGCAGCTGGTCTGTGGTGTTTAAAATTTCTTCCTTTCAGAAAGTCTTCGTGCTCCCTGAATAAGAGCTGCTATTCCCTGTGTAGGCTATTACATTTGATTTATTTTATAATTGAAAATTGTTAATGAGGATTTAATTGCTATTGTGGAAATAACCTCAATAGCGAGGTTGTTTCGCTAGACGATTGCTTGAAGCAACCGATGGCATTAGTGTGTGGAACTTTGGGTGGGCACACTTTGAACAAATAACACTGCTTAATTGGATGTAATAAAAGCGTATGGAGCTACTGTTTCAGAATGCTGCTAGATTTGTAGCAATGTTTTCATCGCTGAGATCAGATAGTGGCACGCTCTGGTAATGCCATGGTTGTCTTTGTCACGAAGTTGGGTGCAGGAGCTGGCAGGTGTGCCATGATGTGGGTCCATCCCAGGAGGGAAGCTTTGTAGGTCCAGGGAAGTTTTTTGTCAATCCTTTGAGTGTGCTGCACAGAGCAGACTGCTGTTTGGTGAGACCTTTGGGGTGGTGGGTCTCCCATGCCACTCCTGAGATGGTGAAGTGTTGGCAGTCAAAGCTCGGCAGGGCTGTGCACCTGGTCCAAGTAGGACTCACCTTTCATCATGATGTTGTCATGACCTGCGTGGGACTCAACACTGGCTGAGAAGACAAAGAGTGTCCTGGTCCCTGTGCAAGGTGTCTTCCAGCTCACAGGGACCTTTCCTGGACCATGGAGCTGTCAGCGAGTGGGGGTGTTGACCAAGTTGACAACCTTGCAGCTGGAGCCCCAAAGCTGGGGTGGCCTTTCCTGCTCAACAGCCAGTAGTTCTGCCTCTGCCTTGTTGATGTAAATGGAGGTGCCGGGCGGTTGCTGTACCTGGCCTGCCCTGTTTGAGCCTGGTCTGCCTCTCTTGCCAACAGCTGGCTTTTGACAACATGTCTTTCAGGAGCATGAGCATGTGAAACTTGGTGCTTGTTTCCTTGGGCGGTCCTTCCAGTACTGGTTATCTCAGGATCACCTCTGTAGCACTGCTTCACAGGCTCACAGAGATGAGCTTTTTGCCGATGTGAAGCAGTGGAGAAGCCTCTTCCAGGAACATGCTCAGGTTTAGCTGTGCCCTCCTGCAAGCAGGGGATTATTGTACCTGCCCAAAGATGCAGCCTACCTATTCAGAGGGATCAATCCCTTCAGCTACATCACCTCTTACACAGCAGCGTGTATGATAGCTGCACAATTGATATTAGCTTTTGGGAGCATAGCTGGCACACCCCTCTGATAAATGTCACAAGGTGAGGCAAGGTGAGGAAGAAGCAATTGATGCAAAAATAATGAAGTCCAGGGATGGGATGCTGTCCTAATGCTCAGGGATGAGAAGATAAGACCAAGTTTTTACGTCTGCGACTTCAGGAGTTAAGGCCATAGCCTTAAAGAGCCAGACACTCCAGTGCCTGTGAACCCAGCATGTCTGGAGGGACATGCATGTGGGAGCAGAGCAGAGCTTGGGGAGGATCCTGGAAATCGTCTTGGTCTTTGTGACACCTTATTTACCTTGGCTTGCAGAAACATGGCAAGGTGGAAGTTAGGTCTGGTTTAAGCAAAGCCCCAGTCTATAGCAGCTCTCGGAGCAAGGCTTGACAGGCACGTGCATTATGCTACAGGCAGCATTTCTCCCTGTGGATGTCCATCGGCTTTCCAGGATTCACTGCACGTTTTGGTGTTTCCGTGTTTTCACAAGAGTAGTGGAACGAGATTTCAGCCAGGAGCTGAGCCTCTATCTGGAGAAGATGGCCCAGGAGTTTGTCTTGTCAAGTTTGTCCACCCAGGAAGGGTACAACGCAGGTACCTGCCGATGGACGAGGAGGACGGGGGTGTGTGTCAGTGTAGCTGTGAGCACCCCTGCAAAGCCCCGTGCCCATCTCAGCGCAGCCCAGAGCCCTGCGTGCTCCTGCTCATCCAGTGTGGCACCAAGGGACAGACAACACGTGGGTGTCCCTCAGGAAAAAAGCTTTTCTCTCCTCTCCACTCTCAAGGTACGAAACATCGTGATCTTTGCCTGCTGCAAGGGAAGGCAGGTATATTCTGATGCATAATTTCCTGGTGTCGCGAGTGCCAAAGTGTGGAAGTTTATAGTTAAGATTCACAACAGCTGTTTCAAGTGCCTCTGTCTCGTGCCAGCCATACCACCTGAATGGCCAAGGGATATATATAAAACTTCAATTATTTTTTGAATGTTTGTTGTTATTCATTTGGAGACGGATGAGAGGAGATTCCTCACGAATGATGTAACCTACATAGACTCTGTTATTTCCAACGGTGTGAGCTGAAAAATTAGGGAGGAAAAATCAGGTCAAACTGAAACTTTTCTTTTTTCAAGTGAGACAAAGTACTGGGTGGAGAGATTTGGCTTTACCAAAAACATTCAATTCACCCTATTAAACAATTTACTTCATCTCTTTAAATACAGGTAATTTCAAAGAAAAAAAAAAAGGAGAAATCCAAAGTTTCACTTTGAAAGCAAAAAACAATATTTCATACATAAAAGAAATCTCACCTGCCTATTCCTCAGTTGACAGTATTTTCAAAGTCTCCAAACAGATTTGAGCCCCCCTCTAAAACCCCACTTCAGGGGAGGTTTACTGTTTCTTTACCAAAGCCACCTTGCTCCACTGGCCAAGGCCATGGATGGTAGCTCCCACCACCACCTTTCCACCAACCCACTCCGGGTCGGCCATGACTCACCCGTTTCTGCTGCCCCTGGCTGGCACCCCCTTTTCTCCAGAGGCTGAATCCCGGCTGACGGGAAAAACGCTCATAGCACTGTTTCCTTTCTCCCATGGCACTTGAAGCTCGCAACGCCCACATTAAGGTGCCGACCCAAGGAGCCGTAGACTCTGAGCATCCCCTTTGGTGCGTCACCTGTGCAGCACCTGTCCTGCAGAAGTCAACACCCGCAGGGTGAGTGGTTCCCCGCAGTGACAAGCCACGTGTGAGCTCCAGACTGGTGGCGACTGGTGCAGTACCTGGCCACGTTTGTTGTGGGTGGAACTCGTTTCTACTCAGAAAGTTATGGAAAGTTGTGGTCCGACCAGGGCAGCCTGAAGGTGGCCAACACCGCCCCGGGCAAGAGCTGATTTCCAGTTTTGGAGCAGACAAAAGGGTAACTGTCTGCACATCCCTGGTGTCTGCCAGGCCAGGGGACCCAGGGCTGAGCCACAGGAAGCGTAACTGAGTTGTGCTGGGCTTGGGAAACAACCAATTGAGCTTCCCAAGCCACATCAAACCAATCTGAAGAGAGCTGAATTGGTCTGCTCAGGCCTAAAGGACAGAAAACACCGCCTTTGTTTTGAGAAAAACAACCATGGTGGCCAGGAATAACAGAAGATGTAACTGCACCACAGTCTGTAACGGGAGTTTCTTCCTCAGTTAAGCAGCATGAGTGTCATGAGGTTCCTGGTGCGTTCTGAGGGATGTCCTGGATGAGGGGCAGCACGGCCTGGCCAGGGAAACACCACAGGTGATGCTGCAGTTCCCCCTTCCCAAGGGAGTGCTGAAGACCCACTCCTCCCCTGGGCTGCATCATCACTGACTTGTGCAGTCCTAGGCTTGGAAGGGCCATTTTTAATTTTTTTCCCAAAAGAGGCAATTCTGAACCTGCTCCCACCATGAGCAAATGCAAGGAGCTGTAGAAATCATGGGAGAATTTGTAATTGGGAGATTTCACCCCAAAACTTCCCATCTAGGGGATCTGGAGACATGCACCCATTTTAGGGTACACTGCCTCTCCATCAGTGGCCGGGAGAGATGTGCCATCAGACGCTTTGCTGTGGGTGCAGCAGAAGGGGCACAAGGGAAGGTTCTCCAGGTGTTCTGTGAGGCCACATGGAGAGCTGGCTCGAAGCAGATCCCATCCTGGCTGGTCCAGAGCCAGCTGTCTGCTTGAGGGATGTTGTGCGCAGGGACAGGAGGAAGCAGCATCAGGAACAAGGAGAAAATGTGATGGTGTGAGATAGGCCATGGCCTGCTGCACGCCAACGATCGGTGCATTAGTTCCTGGGAGGTAGCACGTGTTACTTTGATCATATGGTCGTATTTGCATGAATCAGAATGTAAAAATCTTGGCTGGGGTTTACAAAGGAGCCTAGAGGAACGAGCTGCCTATCTATCCATGTATCTGACACGAGCACATAGTGAAAACCTTTCCACTCCTTCATGGGACTATTTTCCAAGGAAAGACAGCTATGTGGAACCTAAATGTTGTTTACAGCCATGGCAGGCTTTCGGGCTGTGATCATCTCTGCTCGAAAGCTTTCAAAAGGATAAAATGAGCCTCCTATTATAAAGGCTGAAATGATCCTAAATGAATAACACACACGCAGCCTTCATAGGCACACATTTCAGAGCCATTGGAAATGTTGGCACATGCAAACAAACAAAAACACATGTCTCGGGTCTCTGGTTTTCATAGATTTCTGCATGCCATGACATTTGGGCGATGGCATTGCCAAGAGCTAATGAACCAGATTCCCAAGGCTGGCTCACAGAGCTGGCTTGGTGATGCAGGGACAAAGAGGCTGGGGACCCTTTGGGCTGGGCTGGGGACAGGCTCCAGGAATGGGAGCACCCCAGGCAGAGCCTTTGAGGGGCGTCCGCCCATGGGAGGCCTGGGCAGCGGGAAGGTCTGCTTCCTCCGGAGCAAGGTTTGCAATGGAGAGGGTCTCTGGAGGCAACCTGAGACTGGGGCCCTGCACCCAGCTCTGCTTGAAGGCAAAGCGGTGATGGATAGCGATTTCTCTGGAATGCGCAGCTGGTGGCAGTGCCCAAAACCCTCCCTGGAGAGAAAGTCTGTGTGAGGTGCACGTGTATGGCTCCATCTGATCCTAAAGTCCTAAAGTTGCCCAGAGAAGCTGTGGATGCCCCATCCCTGGAGGGGTTCAAGGCCAGGCTGGATGAGGCTTTGGGCAACCTGGGCTAGTGGGAGGTGTCCCTGCCCATGGCAGGGAGTGGGACTGGGTGGGCTTTAAGGTCCCTTCCAACCCAAACCATCCTGTGATTCTATGATTCTATGGTTCTGTGAAAGCCATGATGATGTGACATTGGGGACATCCAGGGACTGTGACATCCATTGGGACATCCAGGGACCCTGAGGCTGAGCGTGGGGGCTGGGGACCCTGCGTCTTCCCAGAGCCCGCAGTGAGCTGGGGCTTGTCCAGGCTGTGCTCTGCAGAGCAGCTGGTGTGACCCATGGTGCTCCCCCAGCGCGGGGCCACTGTCCGGCTGCCTGTCTGTCTGTCTGTCTGGGAAAGGTAAAGCACCACTTCCTGCAGGGTCAGATATTTTGGAGGGGGAAGAAAGCAATTTGTGGCTGTGTTGTCTGCCTGATCAAAAGTGTTACCGGACTCGGCTACACAATGCACGCTCTTTAAACCGGTCCCAATTAGCCCTCCTTGCTAATGCTGCGTTTCATTCCTGGGAGACTGCACTCGGAGAGCTGTTATGACTTTGTGATTGTGCACATACCTTTATGTGCTTTCATTCTTAATCCCCTTTTTGCAGAAGCCAAAAGGTCTTCCAGCCAAAAAGGAAATCAAAACCTTTTGTTGGCTGCTTCATAAGAATTAAGGGTGGGATGAAGGTTGTAGCAGGATCTTAATTAGCCATTGTAAATAACGAGAGCGGCAGTGCCTGCAACCATATACCACCTTGGGTTGAGATATTGTCAGACCACACAAAGCTAGGTGAATGGGCAGCACAATGGCAGACAAAACTCACCCCTGACGACTGCAAGGCAAGGCACGGTGAGAAATAGTTTGAGCTTTGCATGCATGTCGTTGGGCTCCAAATTAATTGTAATAATTTACATTTTTATTGAGCTATCGTCAATGACGCTGGGGTCTTTTTTCCCTTTTTGCTGTCAAAAAAATAAAACAAAAAACCAAGGATGGTTAAAAGAGAGGGATGTAAAATATTCCTGAAAGTCTGCCTGCTCCCAGCAGAGATCTGGAGGAGACCCTTGCTACATGCCGGGCTCCTCTCTGGATATCTGATCTCAAAAGGGGATATAGTGGAAATAATAAGTGTTCAGGGGCTGACAATGAAAATGATTAGAGGCCTGGTGAGGGAATGCTTTATAGAGGTATTGAAAGGACTGCGCCTGCCTTATTCTGAGACAGGAAAGCAATGAATAGTCTAGACCGCAGAGAAAGTAAATTGGGATCTCCCACTCACCTGCTCTCCTAACACAGGCAGGGAAATTCAATGAAAGGCAGCAAACTTCAAAACTGGTGAAAGACAGTGGCTCTTGACTTGGGCAAATTAACATACAGCATGGCGATTAACCTTTGGGTTCTGACTAGGAGAGCCTGGAGGCTGGGCTTGGAAGGGAAGAGTGCTGGGCAGGGTACCCCCTTATGGATGGGTGCTTCTCCCACCCCATCCAATGAAAGCTGAGGTGGTTTTTCCTTATTTCAACCATGTTAGACAGCTCTGAAGGAAGCACAAGATACCTCCAGGTGTGCTTTGGGTCCTTTCCCAGTCCTATCACCTAGACCTGCCATTTCTCACACTCCCGTACTGGCTGAAGGAGCAGTGAAGATGCTCCGCGATGGCCTCGTAGGACCCTCCTAGGGTCCATCCTCTGCCTGTTACCTTTCCACCCCCACAAGAAGCTCCACAGACACCTCTCCCCAAGGAGACCTTTGCCCAGGTGGCAGCCACCCTGCTTGCACAACCTAGGTTGGGTTTTCTCTTGATGCTTTTTGGATCCCAAAGTCCTTTCCACGTCACACAGGCACCATCCCATTTGTTGAGCACCAGCGCTGGCACGTGGCAGTGTTGTATGGCCACCCTTGCCAGCTGGTTGGCATTGGAGAGAGCCACCAGCCCCTGCCTTCACATGGTCACCCAGGCCCTCTCCAGCCCTCTCTGCCTTTCACACCAGCCATGCCAGGCAACGAAGTGCAAGTGGTCCCAGTCCAGGAGTGGAGGAGTTGAGATTACTCTTTTGATCTTGAACACGGCAAGTTTGGAGCTTGGTGTTTCGGAGCCTGATTGTACAAGCTCCTTACATACATTTGGGCTGAGATCTTGCGTTGCCCGGAGGATTTGGGTGTTCAAGTCCCATCTATTTGGCATGTTGTAGCTGGATTTCTCCTGTGATTTCAGAAGATCTGTGCACGCAGTGGGCCCTTTGCTCCGGGAACCCGAATGGCTGCACAGTGTGATTTGCTGGGAAGCATCAAAACTGCTGCTGGGTAGGAGGCGAGTCTGGCTCCAAAAGCTCCGGGGTGCTGCAGCGTAACTGGGCGTCCTCTCCATCACCTGCATGGGGAGCGGGTTTGGCCTGGGCAGCCCAGCTGCGGGGTGCTGCCGTCAGACAGCGCAGTAGGTGGTCTGAACGCGGCCCAAGGTGCTCTAATCTACGATCTGCTGTAGCAGCCAAGTGATTCAGGCTGAATGTTTGCTTCGTACCTCTGCAAGGTGTGAACTGAGATCACGTCATGCTCTCAAAAGGAGACAAGGAAAACAGACCCTCACCCTTTCTGTCTGGCTTCTCCAAGCGGACGGCAGCTCCATGAGGGTGGTGGGACTGACCGCTGCCAGCTCAGCCCCAAGCCCTGGAGAAGTCCCTTTCCCTCCCTGGGACATCGCTCACCAAATGCATGGGATGAGCCAGATGCCAGCTCCCAGCCAGGAGGCAGGGATCGCCTTCAAAAAGTGACTGACTCGGGGAATAAGCCAAAACTCTGCCCTTAGGAGGAATCAATGACATTTACAGGTGGCTTCTGTGCAGTGCTGCATTGCAAGGGGAGCAGGACGTTGTGATGGGGTGCGTACCTTTGCCATATGTGCTTCATCAAACACCTTTCCACCCAAGCCAAGTGGTTCGTACACCAGAACAGCAAGCAAAGCCTTTCCTGGTGGAAAAAGGGCCACGCTGTCCCATGGGACACGGGGAGAAACCTCCGGGGAAGGTTTCGCAGCAGGTGGATGGGAGCACCAGCACCTGGAGCAGCCTGAGCCCATGCGGGCAAAAGGCAAAAAACATCGCTCCGGGAGAAATTCCCCCAAGTCCTTGAAAATGGCAGCTACGGGGTAAAGGAAAATGGATCAAGTGAGCACGCAGAGATGAAAGATTAACAAAAGTTATTTGGCCTGGAAGTTTCCAGAGAAGTGGTGAAAATGTGGCTGTGGCCGGAGGTTGGAGAATCGGGGGAGGGCTGTGCCCACGTCCGCTGGCAAACATCCGAACTGGAGCATTTTGCTTCATTATCTACTATTTGGGGGTTTTATTATCAGCTCCACATCTGTCCTGCAACTTCTCCTGTGCTGTTCGAAGGGTGTCTCTATTTCCAGAGCAGGAATAGTTGCGTCTTCCCAGGGCACGCAGGGACAGCTGCTAGAGATGTCGAGTCAGATGCACTCGAATGATGGAGGGGAAGATGTGAGCACCCACCCGCGTGGGGAGGGCGCTGCATCACCGCGGGGTCCCCTGGCTCTGCTGTATTTCAACACACATGCACGGGTGACCTGCACCGATGTCAGGAGTATATTGAGTGAATTATCTTCCACCATCTCTGCTGAAAGTGGTACTTAATCCTTTCCTCTGAACCTTTTATTTGACATTAAATGGTCATTAGTTTAAAAGAAAAAAGTTAAGCTGACTCACTTTCCAGCTGGAAAAACCTTTATAATTGCAGGAAAAATGCACTGAGGGCATGTACTGATAACATTGTTTTAGGGAACAAACAAAAACCACCATCAGTTTTGCATTAATTATTTTTCTGGGCAAATGAATTAAACAAACAGGGCCGCTGATTTGTAACTTGTGGGCACATTATAGTGTTTACTATTAGACCTTCCTGGAAATTT
Organism: Pterocles orientalis; assembly: GCA_011057875.1. Taxonomy (NCBI): domain Eukaryota; kingdom Metazoa; phylum Chordata; class Aves; order Pterocliformes; family Pteroclidae; genus Pterocles; species Pterocles orientalis. The sequence goes on from WKFP01014814.1 coordinate 875,107, forward strand.
CTCCAGTTAGAAGAAAGATTTAAATTATAACCAGCTACACGTTTCTGGTGGGAATCATTCCCAGTCATAAATAACAAAGAAGTGTTTAGGCTGATGAGAAGGAATTCAGATTCATCTCCTCGATGTTTCCAGTCAAAACCAGGAACCCAAGACCACTTTGGGTGGAAGCTCTTGGGGTGGGGAGCGATGCCGGTGGGAAGCCCGGGGAAGGATGCTCAGGCGGGTGAGACCAAGAGGCTCAGCTCATCTGCCTGTCCTGCTCCACAGGCTCATTAGCAGTTTGCTTCATTAAGCAACCAGCCTCTGCTCTCAGCTTGGCACCTGCACCGGGTTGCCCTGGAGCAGCTCGGGTTTGCTATGGGGGCTGTGTCCTGCTGCTCCGGGCAGGAGCCTCCTGGGCCGTGGCTGATGCTGCAGAGCCATGTACTGAGGATGGGATGGGGATGGGAAATGTAGCTCGGGGTCTCCCATGCAGTGCCATGGTGAGCACAGTGTGCCTGTTGGGCTCTCCTGACCCCAAAATTGGAATATTATTAGTGGCATCAACTCCTCGGCGTCCCCCCTTTGCAAAGCTGGAAGAGGACTGGCAGTTTCTCTCTGTTAACTCTTTATGCCCCTGTTGCAAGCCCATGCTGCCTCCGAGCTCTGCCACATCCTCCCCGTTTGCACAGAGTGGAAGGAATGGGGAGGGAGCCAGAGCTACTGGGGGTTACTGGGAGAGTTGCTGCTATTTGCATCCCTTTCTGCTGGTGACTCACAGTGTGACCCAGGACAGGGACTGGGTCAGCCCCCGCCCCACCATGCACCCAGAGACCCCCAGCCCAGGGTGTGCAGTGACGTCCTCGCTCCATGCTGGGTGCTAGCACCCACCTTTGGCGACGCCTTCACCAAGGCCATGGGATTGGACTGGGGTGATTAAACAAGGACTAAACATTAAATCAGGACTTAGCTAGGGGTCTGGTGAAATGCGACTGGGAATTTTTTTCCTTTTTGCCTTGTAAAGTACAGCTGAAGGATTAAGTTTTGTGTTTTTTAACTAGATTTCTTTTTTTCTTGGAAGGTTCTTTGCATTTTTCCAGCCTAGAAACAAAGTCTAGAAATATTGAAATGAGAAAAGAATGCATTTCAAGTCCCAGTTTTTCTCCTTTTGACAAAAAACGAAGGTTTCTCTTAATGCAAAGTTTTTGCTTATCTGTAAATGTGTGGAAATTTCCAGCCAGCTCTAACATAGATTGTTCAGTTTGTAGATTCTGAACTAGAAATGGTGAATTTTCCCATGGTTAGAAGGGCAGTGCCAGGGCTTCTCCTCCCGCCCCCAGTGCTGCATCACCATGGCAGGGCGGCACGCATCCAGAGCAGGGCACAAGTGAGGAGTTCTCCAGCTTTTGACCGCATCAGGACTGTGTTGGCATGGCCAGTCCAGCTGTTGCCATTGGGCTGATTCCAAACCACCTCTCTAAAGCCCCAGAGCAGGGCACACTGTGACCCCCTGCCCGGACCCTCCACCCCGCACACTCGCTGCTGCAGGCATCGTTTCCAGCAAGCACCACTGGTTGCATTTCATTTACCAGTAAATTATAGATTGTGTGGGCCATTAGCCACTGCGCTGTTGAATTTACATGAAAGGGATAAAGTTTTTGCCATGAAAACCCTCCTATGGCTGCCGTGGGGGGTTGACTGTGTCACACGAGGTCCGGCTGATGCCCAGGGAAGGTTTGCACCAGGTGTGTGAGTGGGAGCCAGCTCCAGCCTCTTAGGTTGCACCCTGTAGCAAGGCCTGGGTCTGTTATTACTTGAGGACACTTTGTTAACGAGACATGCGGCCCAGCTGTGGCTGTCCCACTAATCCTAGGACTGCGACAGTGGCGTTATTTGCAGTTGTTCGAATGCTTTGCTTACGCTGGCAGTGAGCCCCCATCGCTACCTGCTCTGCAAGCAAAGGAGAGCAGCCACGTGCATCGTCTCGTAGCTCGTGTTGCATGGTGTATTTCATAGGAACGGGGTCCTGCAGCACTTTGCAGAGTTATGTGGCAATAGCAGCAATAAACCAGAGACAAGGACGGGGGAGAGCAGCCGCACGCAGGTGCCATTGCTGCTGGTGCGCGGTGCAGAGCTCTCTGCTTTGGGCTGGGGTTTGTTGAGACTGAGAATTTGGGGGCTGGAGGTTTGTAACAGCATTTAGCACACTGGGGTCTTTGCATGAGAAAAGTCATTGTAACAAAAGGGTAGGACAAAGCATGACAAAAATTATGGGGAGCACAAGCCCCTCAGTGCAGCAAGAGCTGCTGCAAGCAGCTGCTGTGAGCATAACGAAGGAGCTGGGCTTTTGCTGCCTGCCCGACTCATTTCTGCTTTTCTACAGCTCCCAGCCCCAATCCAGCCAGACTTGACATTAGCAGATGCCAAATGAATATTTGCACAAATGTTCACCAGCGAGTTTTCGTGCCGCTCCCTCCCTCAAGGTGGCAAGTGTGGGTGTGGGGAGCGCTGCCTGTGTTTGCGAACATGTCCCTTTGAACTCCCCGGCGGGGAGGGTGAAAGAGAGGGGAAAAGGTTTTCCAAGCAAGAAAAAAAAAAAAAAGAAAAAAGAAAAAAATCATCTGAACAGGTTCCAGCCTGTGTTATTTTGTTGTTAACCCAGAAACCTGTGGATACTGGAATCTGGGAAAGGAGCAGAGGAATGGAAATGGACTAGGAGCGGGAATGCAGTGAGAAATAAAGTAAACCCCGAAAAAAGTCCCGAATCATGCCTTTGGTTTTGTTGATATGAAAATTAGACACATACAAATTAGCTAGGAAATATCCTGTTTCTTTAGGGGGGCTGGGGGCGGAGAAGGTATTAACCGTATAAAGGGAACTCTCCGGCCACCCCAGGGAGGGTGTGAAGTAAGTGTTGGGTGATGTGTTGACTTTAATGCAGGAAAGGAGGCTGCTGCCGTGAGGAGCACTGATCCTGCGCCTGCCTTCGGGCTGTGGCCAGCAGCATCCTCCCTTGTCTCCCAAACCCGAGAGTTCCGTCTAAAGCCGTGCCTGGAGGATGCTGCCCTGGGATGGGCTGGAGGGGGGTCTCCAGCGGAGGAACCCAAATCTTGGGGTTGTGGTGGTGGGCACAATAGTGGGTATTTTGTCCCAGATGGGTTCTGGTGGGGATTTGGCGGTGGTCCCCATAGGAGCAGGACAGACCCTTCACATTCCCACACCCCTCCAGCATCCCCATCCCACAGCAGGACTTTGCCCCTTCTCCTGGAGCTGGTGTTGGCTGGACGCAGCCGGGTTTGGGGCAGAGCCTGCAAGGGGGAGCAGCAGCCAAAAACCCGAGGACGGAAGAGTTAAATGCGCGCTCCCTGGCCTCCCCTCCCCAAGCTAATCTAGCAGATGGGGGAGACACTAATTATCCCCCCAGCCGGTAGCTGTGCACGAGGGTGATGCTGTCCTGGAGCCGTGCCATGCAGCGTGGTGGTATGGAGGCATTGCTGTGGCCAGAGTAGGGTGAGACGTTTGGGGTGACCCGTGGGAACACGGTGGGACCGCCAGCCTGTGAAGAAGATGCTTTTGTGGGGTCAGGAAGAAAGCAAGGAGTTAACGGGGCTGGGGTGCTTTTCCCCTCTCGGTGTACCCTTGCTTTGGGCACACCAATATTCTTAATTCCTCCTGGGAATTCCCAAAAGAACAAGTCATTTTTAACCACTGCAGAATATCATAGCAGGTAACGGGAAAGCTGCTCGGGCAGAGACTATTTCCTTAAAAAACAAATAAACAATAAAAAAAAATCCATGTATTTAGCACATCTGCGAGATGCTGAAGGTGCCTTGTCACCAAGCAGTGTGTTCCTGGTGTTTGCTGGGCTGGGGGGACCTGTTCCAGCTCTGCCTTTTGAGTGAGGGTCTGTGCAGCCCCCCCTCAATGCCAGCCTCGTGCGCCTGCACCCCCCAGCACTGCTCTGGGCGTTGCAGATGAAAGCTGCATTCCGAACAAAGCGTTATTGACTATGATCCCCTCGAATTTCAGAGCGGGCTAGCATTTCACGGGCACGGCACAGTCCAGGGGCTTGCTGGAATAAATAACACATGGGAGCTTGTTCGTCTGCCTAGTCAATAGGGAGCTGTCGGCTTACATGTGATTTCACACATTTTTTCAGCTAGCTCAGCAATCCAAATGCAAAAAATCCGGCAAGCAGGGACATCGTGTTTATTTCTGACAATCCCTGGAGAGGGCTGGATCCGTAACCCAATGAATGGATTACACTCATCCATAGATGATGGGGTTTTTTCCATCTGTGACAGATATTATATGGAAAATCTCCATTTAATATCTGCTCCAAGAATAATTCAATACAAGTGAGTAATATAAGTTAAAAATACTGTAAATTCGCCTTAACTCTTTCAGTGTAGTACATGCAGGAGGAAAGCAGAAGCTGGTGGAAATAATTAGTGAAATGGGGAAGGGGAATGATGCTTTCCAAGCAGTATCTCAACTCAGAGACCTAACATCTATACAGGGTGTTGGGAATACAGGTGGTGACAAATTGATCAGGTTTTGACCCTTCTGAGGGGCATCCCAAAATCCGGGCTGGGAAATGAAAGAGGGGTCTGAAATGCAGATGTGACAGGAAGATCTCTGTTGATGTCTTCCCAGCAGTAGCTGGTGGAAAGCTGCTCTTCCCGACCAGTCCACAGAGTCATGCCTGGACGGAGCACCCAGGGTTTGGGCCAGCACCTGCAAAATAGTGGGAAATTCTTAACGTGCGGTAGTCAGTACAAAAGAAGATGCTGGGGGTAAATAACTGTGACATGGGTTATGCAATGGGCTTTGCCCCTTCACAGCATGGCTATTGGTGTGGTGTTGCCAGCACCACCCTGAGACCAAAAACGTGGTGATGGGGCAGTTGTCAGAGATTCCTGAGCTAGGCACTCAACACCCTGAGCAGAGAGAGGTGATGCTTCTGGCAAAAGGCTCAGAACATTTTGATCTTGGGCTCTACAAACCAGGTCTTGCTTTTTTGGTCTTCCAAAAGTGACTTCTAGTAATTCTTGACCTGGTCTGGGTGTCCTTGGAGCAGTGAGAGTGGCTGAGACATGAGCTGGGTGTAAGAAATGGAGATGGAGGGGATCAGCTTCTGCTTTCTGCTCTGTTAGCCTGGCACTTCTAGAAATTAATGACATCCTGAATTTCTACCAGTGAGAATGAGACCTGCTCATTCATGGCACATAGTGCTGGGCTGTTGCCATGGGGTTTGGCTCATACAGCTGCTGCATGACCATGGACCGTTCCTGATGTGCTCTAGTGCTGGTCAGGGGGCAAACCAGGGTAGTTCCTCAACCCTTACTGCTGTTGCATGAGCTAAAACCACCCTGGGGTGAAAAGCCAGTGCCATCCCGGCAGCTCTGCCGACGCACACGGAGCTGTGTCCAGTTGCACAGCCCTCCTGTGGGTGACACTCACCTTCAAAAGGTTTTTATTTCTCAAGAGCCCAGCTCAGGTTTTTTGTCCTGCTCATGACTCACCGTGGTGGCACCTTGTTTTAATAACAAAATGATGCGTCAGGCTGGCGGGCTGGTTCTTTGTGCCCAGCCCTGTGCGGGATGGACCCCGGGTCCCTCTGGGGAGGGCAGAGCCAGCCTGGGGTGCACAGTCACCCCGTGTCCCTGCCTGTGGGGCTACCGTGGTGAGCTGGCGGCTGGTTCACAGCCTGAGGAGCTTTCCCTGCTAAAAGAGGTATTCCCAGTGAAAATTCAGAATACTAAAACTTCTGAGCACACAAACAGCTTAGACAAATTCCATTATCTCGTGGTACATCAGGGCACGCTGACATTACTTAGAGTGTCTCCAGAGCTACCATGATGGCTGGAATTGTCTACTGGTCTGGCACAAAATGAAATACTTTGATTTTCCGGTTGGGAGATGCTGCTCAAACAGAGCTGGCTCTGCAGACATTTCGATTTCAGTCAAGCCCTGTTTTTCTCATGGGATTTGTTCCCACCTAGCCAAGAGAAACAGGGCACTGACCACCAAAGGCTGGACCGCACTGGAGAGATGATACAGATATAGATGATATAAATGATATAGATATAGATGATATAGATACAGAAAGATAGATATAGATATATAGATATAGATAGATGTAGATGATGTAGTTATAGATATAGATATATAGATAGAGATAGAAATAGAAATAGAAATAGAAATAGAAATAGAAACAGAAACAGAAACAGAAATAGAAATAGAAATAGAAATAGAAATAGAAATAGAAATAGAAATAGAAACAGACATATATATAAATATACACAGCCCTGCATATGCATACACGTGCATATACATACACATGTGCATACACTATATGCATATGCATATACCTACACATATGCATACACCCTGTACATATATATATATACACACATGCGTGTGTGTGCACCTGCTGTCTTTATTGCTACCACCACAGCATCCCAAAGCTTTTGTCTTTGACCCAGGCAATGTGCAATATCCGCGCTCTGAACGCGGGCAGGAGAGGAAAGGCAGCAGATGGGTGCAGACAGAGAGCAAGCGCAGGGAGATGCCGAGCCAATATTGCTCACTATGATAGACAGTGGTCTTAGCACACCAGCAGCCTCATTCAGGTTTTTTTTTTTTTGCTGTCAATTTTTTGGTAGATATGCTGGCAAAGGATGGATTTAAGGAGGAATGTGAAGCGGCAGAGCTTGCTGCTGTTTGCAGAGATCCTCCCGGTGCAGAGGGAGGGCTGAGGAGGACAACAGGGCCCTTTGGGGTCGGTGGAAATGGGCAGGGGCGGTGGTTACAGTGATCAACACGTATCCTGCAAGTGAAAGCCCAGCTGAATTCAATGTGGGTTTTACCTGCCTGGAGATTGTATCTGCTTCAGATAGACCAGGGGATGAGATCTGGAGCTGGCTGTAGGGAAAAGCAAGGAGAAGGAAACATAGAAAGGTTTTGTTATAATGATGGAATTTCATGTGGGATAGACTTATTTTAATCTTAAGAGGGCATAGCATCAGTACATTATAAATACAGAATGTAATGTCAGAGTTTAGCGTTCAGAAATCAGGATTTGAGTGTTTCCTCCCTGGACAATGTCCTTGTCTCGGTTCCACTCCTCAGTGCAGGTCTCATGCACAGTGAACCCCCTCCATCCCCACCAGTCATTTGCCCTCTTCTAGCCCAGGGTGCTGCATCCTGGAGAGGGTCCCTCCTGTCGCTGTGGGTGCCAGATGCCCCACGATTTTCCCTCATCTCAGGAACATGGCAGCATCCTTCACCTGAGATTTCAGCTCCCCTAGATATGTTCCCCTGCTCTTACTCCAGGAAACAGGCTCAGGATGTGGGATTGCTGCCGCTTTCCATCTTTTTCTACTCCAAGCATAATTCTTCACATCTTCTGATTAGGTTGCCCAGAGAAGCTGTGGATGCCCCATCCCTGGAGGGGTTCAAGGCCAGGCTGGATGAGGCTTTGGGCAACCTGGGCTAGTGGGAGGGGTCCCTGCCCATGGCAGGGGGTGGCACTGGATGATCTTTAAGGTCCTTTCCAACCCAAACCATTCTGTGATTCTGTGATTTCAGTGGCGTTCAGATGCCTCCTAGGAATTTGGTAACGTTTCCCCTTTTCGTCCTGCCCCGCTGCGTTTTGATACCATCAGCGTGTTGGATGGTGTCCTGTCAGCTGTGGACTCCACATGACTATGCAGAATTCAGGAATATTTTGGAACATATGTTTCCCCCACCCCTCCAGGGCCAAAGATTTAATTTTGCTTCAAATATCAGAGAGGAACTAATCGATTAACATGTTCATTACTCTTTTCTGGTACAGCACAGTCTAAACATCTTCGGTATAATCCCTGCTCTTTGCGGTGAGCACCGTATAAACTCACATTAAGAGACTAATGGCCATTGCAGCGCAGCACTGGGTATTTGAGAAATGAATCCAATTTTGTGTCTTCCCAGTAAGCAAAAATTATATCGTCATTACTGTCATGGAGATTTGGACAACGCCGCTGCTGCCTGGAAGATGCTTGTTCAGGGTGAGAGCCCTGCTGACTCTTGCAAGGCTTGTATTGTGGTTTATAGCGCTGTATAATGTTTGTGTGTGTCCTTGTGCTTTTACCGTTCGATCAGCAAGCAAAGAAAGAGGAAATAAGATTTGTTAGCAATAAAGCAGTATACAATAGCTATTAAAATGGGGTAATTACATAATTAGCACGGTAGTGGTAACTCACCCAGCATGAGCAACAGTAAAACAGGCCCCTGTTTCCCTCGGTCCGACTTGAGCCGGGACCCTAACAAAACCTCCAAAATGGTTATTTAGTTGAAACACACACGAAAAACTTAAAAGCCGTCGTAAAACTGAGAAGGGAGGCCCAAAAAACCACAGGGAAGCCAAACACTTTCAAAGAAACAATAGTAAATTAGGTGTTAAAGATATAAAAGCCTGTTCCCTAACAATTTAATTAGGTAGCATGTCTGTTACAGACATTATGCTGCTAGTTTTGGAACCCATGGCAGGGCCTCACAGCTCTCAATTCACACCAGCCCCCAAGAGAGGAGTTTGTTATGAAGGACTGATGTTTTTGCTCTACAGAAAAGTGTGATGGTAATCAAGTGAAAATGGCAGGTAGCACAAGAAATTACTATTTTTCTTCCCCTTTGCAACTTTCCTTGACATATTTTTACAGTAATTAAAAGCCCAGTTTGAAGAATAGACCTGGTTTTAATTAGCACCTGCTTCAGTTTCATCTGAGCTCATTCCCTCGAAGAAGGAACAAAACAACAAAACTCTCGTGGAATGGGCTTGAGTTTGAGCAGGGTGAGATAAGCCTGCCTCCAACTTCTGTTCCGTGCGCTGGGATGGGACTTGACAGCCAGACGCACTGCGGAGGCAGAGCCCCTTTGCTGGGCGTGAGCCTGCAAACGCTCCTCGACTGAGGTTTCCTTTAACTCCTCCTGCAACCACGCAGCATCTCGTGTGCTTGGAACCAAACCTCTTCTCGCCCCATCCTAAATCTGCCTAGTGGGGTTCTGGCTCCACCAAAGAAAATGAAAGTCCTGGTGGCTTTGCCCCAGCTGAGTCCGCCATTGGTGATTTTTAAGATTAAACCCATTAGGTGGGATGGGGACAGGAACGCCTGGGGACGGAAGGGCGTTGCTTGTTAAGAGATTGTCATTAAAGGACACTCCAAGTGCCTCACTGCTTCTCAAAAGTCACCCCATCACTAGAAACTGCGATAAACCCCCTCTGAAAAGGCTGGCTTTTCCCTCAGGCTCTGAAGATGCATTTTTTTTCTCTTTATGACAAAGATGGTGGCATTTAACGACTGCTGTAGGAAGAGCAGGATCTGGTGGGAAGACTCTCCCTGACCTCTTCTCAAAGGCGGGACACGGAGCAGTACTCCTGCTGTGCTCAGGGTAATTTTCAGGGATAAAGTTTCCACCGGAGTGTTGCTTGACAGTTTGTTCTTCCATCACCTCCCAGCAATGTTTATACCCAGGAACGGAGAGTCCAGCAAGAGCTGAGGGGTCATTTATTTTTAGTGGAGTTTTTTTGCTAAAAAATGATGGCGCATCCCTGATGGAGTTAACCGAAGCAAGTGGAGAGGTCCTCGCGTAACCTTTCTGTGGGTTTGCAGGCTTTGCCTCAACACTCAGTCTGATTTCACATCACTTGATGGTGGATGTGCCGCGCGGAGCCGTGTGCTGCCCTGCAATTAGCGCACCGTTTCGGCGCTGCCCTGGCCCACCCTGAGCCATCGCTTCCCTACAGTGGTGCTTCTCATCCCGCAGATCTCAAACCAGTGACGTGCAGCCACCCGTCCAAACAAGACCAAGCGCCCTGGAGAACTGACCCTGCTCCCTCCAGACATGTGGATCTTTGCCAGTTTGATGCTTGTCCCTCTCAGGATGCAGAGACATGCAGGTCCACTCCAGCATCACCAGCTGGAGACAAAATCAGAGCTTTTCACTTGCAGAGGCTGCCCAGGGATGTGCAGGACTTGCTTTGAGCACTCAACGCACTCCAGAGAGGGGCAACGGCACTTCTACATAATTTTTGGAGGCTTCTATTCCTTATTTATTCCTTTACATGCAATTCCAGACCTGTACTGCTGTGCTCAGCTGGAAAAAGGAGTAATACTTGAAAACAGGGTCAGGTCTACTTCAGAAACTTCTTTGTTTATAAGGACAGGGTGATGGGGGAAAGGTTCATAAGGATGGGTGATGGGAGCTTTCTTGGGGAAGAGCTGCTCCCTGTAGCCAAGCGTGGTGCCCATATTTTGAGACCATGCACCCTCTTCAATGGTTGATGTACCGAGAATGAGCTTGGGCTGAAGTGTCGCAGCTCAAGAGAGGCACGTGCACTGCAGGACCTGGTGATGCTCCCATGGAGCTGCGGGAAACCAGTGCTGGTAGAACTGGTTCCCAGTGGTAATGACCAGCCAGATCGGATGGACGGCTTCCTCTGACCCCATGTCAGCCACTCAGCTGAGCTGCAAGGCTGCAGATAAGGAGCAAAGATCCACTGACTTCTCTTACTCTGGTATCCATGTCCAAAATTTCCTCCCCAGGCCACCGAGATTCTACTTCTCCTCCCAAAGTAGCTGGCAGCAGCTCCCCTCCCCGGGGAGCGAAGGATCCTGCATTTCCATGTAGTTTTGTGTGTTGTTTGTGAAGGGCTTTGGAGTGAAATCTTTCTCAGAAGGCTTTTTTTTTTTTTTTTTTTTTTTTTTATTAGCACTTCATTGTTTTTTCAGGGCTGGAAACATAAGCTCAGCCATCCCGATGCTATTTTGGACCTCACACCTCTACTTGACCTAAGAGAACTAAGGACAGCTGCAAAAATACAAACAAACAAATAACTTAGAGCATTGGATATGCTTTAAACCACTAATGAGCTAAGCCTAACAACCCCCCTAGGAGGCATATGTTAATTTATATGTTTTCGTTAAGTCTAGTCTTCAGCCTCTTGACTTGTCTGTGCAGCGTGCAGCATTGCAGGGTCCTCGACGAACAGGGGAGACACCGGTGGGACTGAAGTTTTGGCAAGAGCATTTGAGATCAGAGCATTTTCTCGAGTTAAACATCTTCTACTTAAACAGGACAGTGGCTGGCTGTGTCCCGGCAGTGTGACGGGACGTTCTGGTCATGCACGTGTAGATGCAGCAAGCGAGGTTGTGAAGAGCTGAAATAATGTGTGTCATGTTGAATAGCGGGGAGGAGGATGGCACAGATCCTCCATGAGCTGCCTCAGCTGCGCACGGGAGCCTCCGCCGACCGTCCCTCTGCGGGACTCGGGGCCAGGGGCTCATTTTTGCCAGAGCTGCAAACCTCTGCCCATCTAGCTCCATCTTATTCCAGCTGAGCTCAGATTTCCCACACCCAGGCACTGGAATACGGGGAAAATAAACCATTCGAGGAAGGGATGACAATATTCCCCCTCTGTGCCTTTCGGTGTTACTAGATGTCAAGCGGTTCTGGCATAAACAGCACGTTCCCCCTCGTAGCTCCTTTTTCCAGCTCGTTCCCGTGAAGCTGCAGTTATTTGTGACTTCACTCCAGATCTATTGCTCTGGGATTTGGGAAGTGCTGCCACTCCCTCAGCCCACATCGCTGCCGGGGGGTGGGGAGAAGGAGAAATGGGGAATAAACAGGGCTGTCACCTTGCACGGACAGGCAATGGAGCCTGTCTCCACTGCCTGACCCAGCTGCAGCCCCCTGGGTGGGGACCCAGGGCCGGGACCGAGGGGCAGGGGCGTGCGGGAAGCTATAGGAAACCGTTGCCTCCGTGTATAAATAGCAACGTGAGATATTCACATCGCAGCTGTGATAGCAAAGCACTGGACATGTCCATGCCCTGCAGCTCCTCCTCTGTAATTCCTTGAGGCTGATGCTGGGCGTTGGGTGGTGCAGCAGCAGGTCAGCAGCTGGTGAGGCGATGGAGCAGGCTCCATCACACCTCCGGCTGCCTTGCTGCAGGTTCTTGTGCTCATCTTGTGCTCTTGGCCCATACTCGACCCATGGGACATCATTCACAACCCATCTTCCTCCTCTTTCACAGGGCAGATACATCCACTGGTTTTTTGGCTTGAGTGGTCCAACCCGTGGAGGCAGCGCTGGGGGTCACAGGGGTGCTGCCAGGAGGGCTCCGTGCCCAGCCCTGCAGCAGGCAGGGGACACCTCCGGAGGGCACTGCTGGCACGACCTGCAGCAGAGCAGAGCCCACTGGACTTCAAGTGTCTCTTTGGTTGGAGAAATGAGATGGGTAAAAATAGCAGCTTACTGTTGAGGAAAACTGCTTCCTGTCTGGGCCTGATTTCATCGCCCAGGCCAGCACCGTGCAGCTGTGAAACCGCAGCCTGGCTCTGCCTCTTTGCTCCCTACTCGTACATGGTCAGTGCACTCTGATCACAGTGCTCCGGGGGGGACTTCTGGTCCTCAGGGCTCTGCTTGAGGGTGGCCAGCCTCAGATATTCGGGGCTCCACATCATGTCACATTTGAAATATACTGTTATTTGTTTATCTGCACTGAAATTGCCCTAAGAGGCTTCCCAGCTCTGCTAGGAAGTTCCCACCCTGTTTTACTTATGATCTAACCTTGGAGTTCGTAACCTTTTGGGTGGGGGTGGGCATCTGTGGGCTGAAAAACTCAATGCCCCTGCTCTTGCAGGAGTGTGGTCATTTCACAACAGCGCTCCTCTCCAGCTGGATGACAAGTGGAAAAGGCTGTGGGGCCCTCAGGAGAGTGGACAGAAGAGCAGGTCATAGACTGGACACATTCTTCTTGAGTGTGATCCAAAGGCTGTAGCTTAGGTACAACAGAATATTGGTGGGTATAGGAGCAAAGACTAAGGGAATTGGAACAATCTGGTCAAGATCAACTTGGAATTACCTGATCTAAATCCTCTTACCAATGGTAGGCACAGTTCTTCATCTCCTAGGACTACAATACCACCTTTGCTTTTCCTTGTAGAGGTAAAATCACTTTACAGGTGATCTTAGAAACAGTCCTAACCCTTAGAACAGGTCCAAAGTTCTCTTCTGAGGCAAACACTCCCCTGGGTACTTCTGGGTTTCTGGAATCGTTCCTTCAGAGAAGTGTGGAACCTGCAAGGACAACAAGGAAAGCAAAGGGGAAAACTGTGGTTGATTTGCCAACATCTTTTTGAATCAGATCTCATCCTGTCAACTGATGTTTCCTCTTTCTGCCGGTGACTTTCACTCCATGTTGCACCAGTCTGTATGGCCACCCACCCTCTCCTTCACTGCACCGTTGGGTCATCACCAAATACACAGCAAGGAGCTACATCATCTGAAAACAGCAAACTCAAGCAAATGGCAGATGAGTTCCAGCAGTCAAGAAAGTGCCTCCAGAAAGAAAGGAGCGTCTCTGTCCAAAGGAGTTCTGCTTTGAAAGAGGAGAGACTCGCTGAACCTCACCCCGATATGCCGCTCTGCACTGAGGGGTCTCATGTTTCTCAAGCACCCGTGATGGGTCCCACTCCAGGAAAGGTTTCCTCTGCACGTGGTGGGATCTGGTGAGGGTTCTAGCTCCTCAACCAAAGCCTGTGGGAGGCTGCCTGTCCAATGTCACATGATACTATTACTTCAGTGCCCTGGATTTCTTCACATTCCTATGTCTCCCTCATTTTTGGTCAAACTACATTCAGAATTTTTTTTCTGTCATCTTAGGAGTAAAATAACTCTGAGGATTTATTCCACTACAATTCCTCTTCCCAGAAGAACAGTAGATAAATATTTCAAGCTGCATCTGATTTGATTTAAGATCTTATTTCTGTTGCTGAGGTACATTTTCCTTGCAAGGAGGGTAGCCTGCATCAAAGCCATGATGATTCACTGAATTTCGCAAAGGGCTCGGTTTGCCAGTTGTGTTGTCCGGCTGTTGCTAGGCTTGTGAATCAGATCTACCTTGGATCTTCCCACAGAGACAAGGCTTTCAGCTGGATGAGAGCTGGTCAGAAGGTGGAATTTACACTTCAGGAGAAACTCTGACACTCCCCGCTTCTTTTTGTTATGAATTGAGATGAAAAGGTGAAATTTGGAAGTTTCCCATGAAATGTAAGTTTAGAAGCTATTCAGAAAATAAAGCCTTATTTAAACGATGTTTGTTTTGTTTCTACTTTCCTATTATACAAAAATGGAAAAAATAAGACATTAAGCAGTGCAAAATATAAAATCTGTATAAGGTTTGAGTCAATGTCCAACTATGTGCAGCAGTGGAAGCAAAAAGACCATAATGAAATGAGGCACATCAATGCCATTGAAAAGAACCATTGTGGCGGTGATGAAACACCATGTTTTGACATTCTCCTGTTGTAAAATTTCATTGAAATTGACAAACTGCCGAGAAATATTTTGATTTTTGAATAGACTTTACTGGATGCGAAATTGCTCTGTTGTTGAAAACTTTTCAGCTGGCTCTATTGCAAACTGAGTCAACAGCTGATGAGCAGACCATCGTCACAGCTGGAGAGGGCCTGGAGACAGCAAGGCAAACATGCCAGGGTCAAACCCTGAGCATTTTAGCAGTCACTCATCAAAATACCATTTGACTTGAGCAGGAAGCCGGACTAACTAAGAACGACAGTGTTTGGCACTTTGTGGGTGTCCAGATGGCCCAGCATTAGGTGCTGGCTTCTAAGGGTGGATACGACCCAAGTTGTTATCAAGGCTTCTCGCGGTTGCCATTGCAGACATTGACAAGTCAGAATGCTTTTGTCTGAAGCCAAAAGTCAGGTCTGCTAAATCAGCCCCTAAATTTCAAGCAGATGCAAGATGTGAAAGTAGGAGGAAGATGGCAAGAAGAGTTGTTCGCTAGAACAGATGTACTGGAACATGCGCTCGTGTCTTCTGCTGGAGGGGCCTTGGCCAAAAGAGATCATCGATTCTGAGGAACTGCTGGTTTGAACTGGCATTTAATCTCCTCAAAAGGGATTTCACGTACACCTGTTGCACATGGATCTTAAGTGCCTGGTAAGTCTAAAAGTCCACATTGTTCTGTTGTCGGCTACAGTATTAATATCGTTATTAATATTAATATTAATATTAAGATTAATATTAATTTAATACTTAAGAAGAGGTGTCAGTCATAGAATCATAGAATCACAGAATGGTTTGGGTTGGAAGGGATTTTAAAGCCCATCCAGTGCCACCCCCTGCCATGGGCAGGGACACTCCCACCAGCCCAGGTTGCCCGAAGCCTTATCCAGCCTGGCCTTGAACACCTCCAGGGATGGGGCATCCACAGCTTCTCTGGGCAACCTGGGCCACTGCCTCACCACCCTCACAGTCAGAAAAATGCGTTCCCTGTTTTTGGGTACATAATGATGTGCTGCTTTGTCTTATGCACAAAACTCATCCCAGGCTGCCATGAACACCCACCTGCACCATGCAACCTGACCGCGGCTGCACTGGGAACATGCAGGAAGACAACAGATGAAGAATAATGCCTGACTCTATGGTTTCCTCAACTTCCGTGCATTCAGACTATTACATGTCAGGAGGATTTTTCCTAGGAATCTCCTCCTTCTCCATAAGCCACTCCTAAGGCTCCCAGTGGAAGCCGCTATGCAAGATTCACAGATGGGGCATCTAGGAAGCTCCCAAAGACACCTCCTTCTCCATATTCATGCAGACCAAGTCTGTTGCTTCTCTGTGGCCATCCCAACCCCACGGAAGCGGTGCAGTGTTGGCGAAGCACTTCTCCACAAACTTGTGCAATACCTTTAGTTACTCACTGAATGCCCCTCTGCTGTCTGTGTTGTGAGTTTTGCTTGTATTGTTTAATTCAGCTGTACCTGCTCATCCCTCCACAGATGAAAAGCTCTGAAGAAGCCTTGCTGATGCCCTACTCTCAGAGTGATCATCCGCTGCCTGGTTTGCTGTAGAAATTAGAACATATATTGCAAAAGATGGGCTTACTGGTTTTATTAATGTTGCAAAACAGCTAGCTTGGAGAAGCAGCTGGGAGTGGAGCTAGTCCCTTTCCCAGCCACAGGTTCTCTCCCATGTCAAACCCTTCTCTCACTTGGCAGCACAGCGCAAATGTGAGAGCTGTGCCTTCTCCTGCCAATGCTCTTGCCTTGCCCCGTGATCTCCAGCAAGCCATCCAGCCTGGCTGAGCTGAACACCACAGCTGCCCCTCTACCTTCGTCAGCTCCGCTGGCCCAGGCATGCTCCAGTGGGTGAGGAGAGAGGAGGGGCAACCTCCCATCCTGATGGCAAACAGGGTCCCAGTGGCAAATGCCATGTCAGGAGGTCCCACAATCAATTCTGTCTGGCTGGATGTCACACGGCTGGTTATAATGACCCTTCTCTCTCTGAAGTGACACTAACTTGGCTTTTCCACAGCTCCAGGTATAAGAAAAGCACCACTGGCTGCAAGAACAGGGTGAGTAATTGGTAATGAATAATTTATGTGAGTAATGTTGCCTTTTTTCCAGTATGTGAGTTGTCTGTATGAAAAGACTGGATTTTTCCCAGAAAAACTTGTTATTTGGAAATATTTTTTTTAATAATATCTGACAAAAAAAAAAATCTTGGTCTGCAGCTTATTAGTGAGTTGTTTGTTGTGAGTGTTTGATAGCCCAGATCCAGACTGTCTTGCATGCGTGCGCACAGCTCACATGGGCCTGATTAAAGTCCATCCAAAGTTGGAGCGAGCTGGCATTGCTGGCCCTGGGATGGCCCACACAGTGCACCTCCTTACCTGAACGGTGCAAGCAGTACTCAGGAACAGGTTTCTGCCATGCTTGCACCTGGCTAGTGATTGTGCTTTCGGAGAATCTTCAATATTGCCTTAAAATCTGTCAGTTCAGGGGCAACACTCAGCAACTCCTCTGGCAAGCACAAGTGAGCTTTGGGCAGAATCCTTGTAAGCTCAGCATTTAGCAAGAGATTTTTTCTAACAGGTTTTGCAAAACCAACTTCCTGAGCAGAGAAGACAGTCCGATAAGTAGAGGGTTAAAATTATGTGGGATAAATTTTTTGAAAGTGATTTTCCAGTTTTAAAGCACAATTCCCACTTTCTTTCCATTCTCTTACATCAGTTCTGCCTGTTCCAGCTCTTACTGTTGGCTGTATTCTTGTCTCCCAACCCTTGGAAGCACCATGCTGCCCGTCACTCTCCCGGAGCAGTCAGAAGGGGGTGGGCACCCATACGCCTGGGCCACAGGTCCCACTGGAGGCAGTGAGGTGCTGAGACTTGCTGGGAGCGGAGATCTGGGGACATCCAGTCCAGTGTGTGCTATCACCAGTTTCAAGGGCTCCCAGTTGGAGCTTTCCTGTATCCTTATGGACGTTTGAAAGTCTGGTTCTGCAAGTGTGAATCCCTTCAACCATCCCCAGGAGCACTGAGGCACATCTGAAAGATCTCCCTCATTCCCATTTCCAAAGCTTTCTCTGACCAGGCTTTGGTTGATGGAACACGTCAGACTCCTCACAGCCCACAAAACCCAACTGTGGTGACATTTTATAACAGCTCCTGAGAGGAGCTGTAACTGCCCGTGGGATACAGCAGACCTCAGCCAGCCTGGTCAAGGTTACCCCAAGGTTAATGCACCAGGTGCTTACCCGTGCAGTGTGTCACAGAGCAGGGACAGTCCCCATGAGTCCATGGGCAGCGCTGCATCATTCCCCTCCTGACAGAAGGTCACGCTCTGACAAACAAGAGCATAGGGATGCCGAGAGCCAGCCTTGAGACTGGTCTCATCCAGCCTGAGTTGGCCAGGACCTCGTTATGGCAGGGACATCAGAAGATTCCTGATTTCCAAACCGATGTCTTCTTAGAGCACGGAAATGCTGAACGAGAAACAGCATTCAAAGCTG
This sequence comes from Pterocles orientalis, assembly GCA_011057875.1. Lineage (NCBI taxonomy): Eukaryota > Metazoa > Chordata > Aves > Pterocliformes > Pteroclidae > Pterocles > Pterocles orientalis. The sequence continues at coordinate 892,948 of WKFP01014814.1, forward strand.
CTTCTTGAAACAGTGTAAGAGCTGAAAAAACGAACGGATCTCTGAGGAAGGAAAGGGGATCTCTTGCAATCCAAGAAGGCTCAATGGTTTGCTCAGTAAGTTGCACAAGTCCCTTCTGGCTCCTGACCTTTCCATCACCTCTGAGGCTTGGTTGTGGGTCTGGTCCCCACCACAAGCAGCCTTCCTGCTTCTTGCAGGAGTCTCTTGGTTTGCTCTCATAATGCAAACTCTGCCATAGCTGCGGCACCCACTCTTGTCACCGCAGCCTTCAGCAGAGCCCATCCCTTGCTCTCCAGAACGCTGCACCCTCTCCTCGGAGCAGTGCACAGGAGCACAGGAGAAGGTCTGCTGCCCAGTAATTTCCTTTTCCAGTGGACCACATCTATAAAACAGGTCTGAACATTACAGCCTTAGCCTCTGAGCAGACTGAAGGTTTGTCCCCCTCCCATAGCACATCTTGGAGGCCAGACCCAAACCCATCCCTGCTGTATCACTGTCAAACACCTCCAGAGTCCAACTTGTGTCTCCTTCCAGGCTTGTCTGCAAGCAGAGGAAAGAAAAGGGGTGAAGAGGATACAGAATGGGTGATGTCTTTAAAAACAGAAAGAGGTGGTATTTTTTTGGTGGAGTTAATGCATGCACATCCAAGGAGGGACTGAAAAATAGGAAAGCGAAAGAGCCCAGCCTACATAGCTGTGCAGATAGCCATGGGTTAGCCAGCAAGAGCAAGAGCACTAAGCCATGACAGCAGGCTGGCACAGTATCATCTCAGATTATTAGTGCCTCTTGTTTTATAAGCTAAGCTCTGGGGGAGGAAATATGTAGTGAAGTGAAACTGGTGATTGTACAGGCACGCCGGCGATTAAGGTTGAAGTGGGTGGGCAGTCTGTGGGGGCTGGTGTGTTAACTCCAGCCAAGGAGAGGCACATGCTTTCCAATCTATGCTATCTCAGTTTCAGCGCTGCAGACAACCCATCAGGGTGTCATTAACAAGCAGTTACTCCGCTCTCGTTGCTGCGCTTTAAGGAAATATGTCAAAGGCATTTCTGGTGAGCGAGGGCTCGGTGCGATCAGATTGCTCCAGCCTTCTCACAGCATTCCATTCAGATTATAATACACAATAGTTCAGACCCTGCTGTGTCCCATTACTCAATTATGAAATTGCTTTAGAAGTTGGGAGCTTACTGATTGGCTCCGAATGATTTCATACCCATCATATTTCTGTGTGTTTGTGCTCTTGGGCTGATTGCTCCGTCTAGTTGGTTCAAGCCGTTTCACCCTTCTGTTTCATGTACTAGAATATATTTTATACCTCTCTGTACCACTAACAAAATCCCACTCAATGTGCTTTATGTCTTCAAATCAGGCAGCTGGAAGTGCAAATTACCTTTGAGGTCAGTTGTTGTGGATACAGAGCCTTCGTGTTATTGCCCGAGAGCTGGGAGAAGTGGGAAGGTGTAGTGAACCCAAGTACAATCCCATACTGCAGAGCTCTTCTGTCTTACCTGTCTGGCAGATGTGCAGCTGCCTGTGAAGGAGCAAAATTGGGAAAGAAGGCTGGAATGGCAACTGAATTTATTTGTGCAGCTTCTGCCACTCTGACTGAATCCAAAAGCATTTATCCGATAAGCACCACAACCATTTAATCCACTAAGCATCACAACTAGCCTGTATGAAATATAAGTTTGTTCACGAATTATATGCAAGAGGCAAGGAAAAAGTTATATTGATAGTTTGTGCAGATATGACCTACCTTTGTATCTGTTTGCCTTCCTGCCTTGTCTGTCATGGGGTAAATATTTCTCAGTGGTGGGAGACTTAATGGAGAGAGCCACCACTGCTTTATGGGCAAAACAGGGGTTTACACCTGTTGGAAATAAAAGCCAGGAAACCCGAATGTATGTGGTTTGAGTCTACTGAATGACCCAATTATCATATCCTCTGCAAAAGGGGAGTGAATAAGAATGAAGTCAGGAGGACTCAGCTTGTGCCTCTTTAAGAGGTTCAGTCTTGTTCGTATCCATCCATGCAAGAACTGAAGCAAGGTCCTGTTCTAAATTAAAATAATGTTACGTGTTCTAGTTTGGAGAGCCAAAATAAACTCAGTCTTTGAACTTTTCTAAAACTTACTGCAAGCGATCACTTTGAGCACCTATTGTTAATAGCAGTGTCGATTTTCAGGAACATTTTGTACCACCCAAAGCAAAAAAGCTGAGGCTGATGAACTGATAGCACGATGCATTGCCAGAGCCTACTGGAATGAAACTGTTGACATCTTCTAGGGAGATGCTGAGCTTACAAAAAAATTCTGGGTAAAAATGTCCTTGGTATGCAATTAATAGTTTTCTCCCTGATCTGTCAATAAAGGAATGTGATTTAGAGTCAGAGTGAATGGCTCAGGGGGTTGATGTGTTTAGAAGCCTGTGGATATGGCCAAGCAACTGGATGCCATTGACCTTGTGCTCAAGCCCTCAGTCTGCTGTTTAAAGGGGGGAGATTTCTTAATAAAAAGCCTGAACTCTGGTGGTCCCTCAAGAGTTTCTTTTGGGCCAGACCCTGAAATCCTCTCTAGGTTAAGTCCTCACTGGAGACATTCAGATACATGCACAAATAAAAAAGAAATGAGGACACTGGATCCGTGTGGCTGGTTTTTAAGGAATAATTTCTTTCCCAGAATCAGCATTTAGCATTTTTTCCCCCCTCCTGTTCAGACTGGACCACCAGCAGGCTTGTTTCACCCTCTAGGTGTTAGCAGGGAATTACTGGAAAGCAGCATGACTTTCTGTACCTTTGATGCTGTTAAAATGATAATCTCTTTTGCCTACGCAGGGATGTAGCTAGAAGGTCTTTGAAAGGTTTCAGCTTATGTTTCCAAGAAGAATCACTGATTTTCTAATGAGTTAAGTCTTTGGCAGCAGCAACAGGATTCTCTCACCTGCCAGCAGATAAGGATCATTGTCGATGTTCACCATTCTGGGCTATGCTATTCAGTCAATTGTATACTCAAAAAACCTCCCCCAGTGTTGTGCCATCTGAATTTTCCCCTTTCAGACTTTCCACTGGATGTGATCGTTCTGACAATCTGCCATGCCACTAACACAGAGAGGTGCTTATCTTGCAAAGTTATTGCATGTATTTATTAACTCATTGTGTTTACTTATTTAAATACTCTCTGCAGATGAGACATATGGCAAACGCTGGCCAGCTTAGTCTCAGCTGCTTCTCAGATCCAGATGCTAATATCATTTCATAACTTGGCTTGTGCAGTTCAGATCTGTACCAAAAGACTCTGTTTTGAATTACCATTATATTTGATATTAATACTAAGCATACTCACAGCTGTCCTACATTGCTATTTCCACCCTCCCTGGGATTCGGCTCTCAGACAGAGGACATAACACTCTTGTATGTCTGCCTCACAGGCTTTTAGATCTGCCCTGGACTCGCAGCGTATCGTCTACAGCAGAGAAGATGTGCTAATTGCCACTGCCTCGTTGTCCTCTGATGAGCTTGATGGCTTTTTCAAGGTCAGGCAGTTTTTCCAGCATCATAATACTGACCTTCAACTGGGCAGCCCAGGAAAGACTTGCATGCAGACTGTTCAAAGTCTCTGAGGGCATTTGGGACTGGATTTCAGAAGTATTTAGTCACCTAAAGAGGAGGAATGGTATCTAGAAGGATTTTCCATTTGGGCTCAGATCCTCACTGGTATTTTATGTCTTTGTCTTGGCAAAGTCCACAGAACTGAAGCGCTTCAGCATGCCGAGGGTGCAGGTCTCTGCGCCCTGCTCTCTTGGACACATCTCCACAGCTATCAGCACCTTTAGGAGCAAAAACACCTTTTTGAGCCTGGTGACGGTGAGTCGCAACCAGGCAGCTGGGCACGTGGCTTCCCCCAGCTCCACGGGAGTGGTCTCACCTCTGGACCTTGGTCTTGCAGATGTCCTGAAACGGGATGTCCCACCTGGCAGGCATTTGGGTGCTCTGCAGGCAGCCCATGCCCACCCTGGCTGGGGTGAGGAGGGTGCCCAGGACTGGCATTTCCAGCCCACTAAGGGCAATGCTCTACCAGCTGAGACTGTGTAAACATCCCTCACGAGTGGGAATGACAATTCAGTTGGTTTTATGACTTGAGTATTTTCTTATTCCCACAGAGGCAGAGATGTTAGGGAGAGGAAGAGCATCAAACAGTTTGATTCCTTGTGCCCTCTGGATCCTGGATGTTCAAAACCTTTTCATCCATGGCCACTGATGGGTCCTGGACACTCTTTTTTTTACAAGAGCAGAATGTGGTCTTCTGCTAATGAGCAGGTCAGAAGATACTTTTCCTAGAGAGACAAGGTCTTGTGCCTGGACTCACTAAAAACTAAATATTTCTGTTGGTGACAAAATAATTTATCACCTTTTATGGATGAAAATGTGAGAAAAGCTGTAAATCCAGTGTCAATCTTAACCTTAGCTAGCCCCTTGGGTGTCAGCCCAGAGATGATAGGACAAAGACTAGAAAACATCTTGGGTGACTTTCAAATTTCTGAGCAGGTTGGCAGCTTTGGCATGAGCCCATTAAAAAATCCCCAGCATTGCAGCAGGCATAAATCTGGCCCCAACAGTGAGACGTCCTGGCCAGACGTGGGTTTGAGGTGCACCTCGCCTGGGTGCTTTCCAAGGTACACCGAGATGCATGCTGTGCAGCGGAGAGTCAGCTCCTCTCCCTCCATCTTCTGCTTTCTCCTCCGAGAGGATTCAAGTTTATTTAATCTCGGATTTCTTGCTGAAAAACGCTCAGTGAGCATGAAACGCCTTTGAACTTAGGGAGTACTGCTACTGCCTGTAAGAAGGCCGGGTAGCAGGAGACTGCCGCTTCCGTAGCTATTACAAACACATCTGCACAACGTGACACAGGAAGCATCTAAACACCTCTGTAGCCTTGCACGCTTTTGCAAGCACATTAGCAAACACGAAGGACACAGTTTGTGACCCACACGCCCTGCTCACCAGCCCGCACACAATACACAACGGGGGCAAATCGTTGAGCCTAATATAAAAGTATTTCCAGCCCAGACAACAATCAGCTGCGAGGGACTTGGAATCCATTAGAAAGCGGATAGCCAGGAAACCCTTTCCATGAAGCGCAGAGAGGATTTAGTTGCTGAGTGCTGCAAAGATGCATACATTTTCCTAAAAAAACATTCATGGTGCCAACATGAAGATTCAGTGCATTGTCAAAACAAGCCAAGATTCTTATTAAAACCAATTGCTTTGGTTTGTTAGGCTACTTTACTACGGTGCCTCTAAGCCAACATATGTATTTGGGTTTAGAAGAGCTGCTTCAGCCAAACCTTGTGGCTAGAAATGAATGTGAGTGGAGCAGATGCAGGGTATCACTTGCCCACTACTGTCCTTTTGGGGCTGTTTCATGGTCCGTGGTACATGGCATGGCAGATGTTGGCTTCCTCTGTGAGAGCAGATGGCCCTGTGATGGGGCTGTGCTGTAAAACCACCCAGAGGTGCAGGCAGTGCTGCGGGATGGCTAGGTGCTCCTCATTGCACACACAGGGATGCAACAGAAGAAAATAAGGCAAAATACATATGCTGTTCCCTGTAATCTGGATTTCGTTTGACTGAAACATAGAATCATAGAATCACAGAAGGGTTTGGGTTGGAAAGGATCTTAAAGCCCATCCAGTTCCACCCCCTGCCATGGGCAGGGACACCTCCCACCAGCCCAGGTTGCCCAAAGCCTCATCCAGCCTGGCCTTGAACCCCTCCAGGGATGGGGCATCCACAGCTTCTCTGGGCAACCTGGGCCACCGCCTCACCCCCCCGCACAGGAAAACATTTCTTCCCAAGATCTCATCTAAATCTCCCCTCTTTCAGCTTAAAACTATTACCCTTTGTCCTACTGTTTTGAAGACAGAGGTAGCACCAAAAGCCCTTCGTGGCTGCAGCAATACTTCTGCTAGCATTAGAAATAAGAAATAAATGATGTGTGCTTCTGAAGTGCAGTGCTGCTCTTTATGGTATGAGGAGAGAGGGAAGGTTGTTCTGCCGTGCCGATGAAGGCAGGTGGGATAAATGAAATTGGAACCAGGCCTGATGTGTCTCTGGTGGATGTGCTAATACAAATATTCATTTATCATCTAAGCAAACACACAAAAAAAAATCCTTGAAAAATCTCTCGAGTGTGTATTTGAAGACAAAATTATTTTCACTTTGTTCAGAATATGGCACCAGAAGATTGGCTGTGTTTTAACAGTGCAAGCCAAACAAAGGTTAAGTCTATAAGAGGGATGGGCAGACATGGCAATTTCAATAGTAAAATGCATCAAAAATCAGGAAGCTGAGAAATAGAAATTCTTATTTTCCTTTTTCTTTATTGAGACTTTTCGTTCCTCTCAGTTCACATCTACATTGTGCCAGTGTTAATGTGTTCCCCCAGACACTGCAGTGTCTGTGGCACAGCCAGTGCTGCTCTCATCATGGCAGAGACAGAAGGAAACCTGAAAGACCCTGTTTGGGGAGGAGACTGGTGAAAGCAGATGGCTTTTTGATTTTTCAGGAAAGAGCAGAATGAGAGTCAGAAACTGCAGGTAAAAAATATTCAACTTCAGCCTCCTTGGACCTCTATCTCTGCGGCCCCTGCGAATGAACTTGGCTCCTGACTCTTCGATGCTTTGTGATGCTGATCACATCACTTGGTGAGATTACATATTCCCTAGAATAATTTAACAAAGCAATGATGTTGTAATGAGTTGGCTGGTGATGCAATCATCGGCACCCGGTAGTGGGACGTGCTGCTCTGCCCCGTGGTTAACAGTTGAGGAGCATTTCATTTTCAGGTGTTCTGAAGCAAACTCGAAAAGCCCAAGGGGAAGATGTGGTTTGCAGCAGGGAAGTGTTTGTAGGCAGCAACATTGTGACTCTGTGATCGGTGTTCTTGGTGCATCTCTATGTGCTGCAGTTAGAGTGGCCCCAGGAGATGTGAAGACCCAAGGCTAGACTTGTGCATATCCCTCCATCTCTGGAGAACGATGGAGCATTGGCACCTGCCGTCACTGGGGCTGCTGAGGCATGCTCAGCACAGTCAGCTTCTTAAAAGCAAGGACATACAGCAAGTCCTAGATTCCCATGATCTGAGCAAAACCTCAAATTCATTCTGCCTTCCGTGAGCGGTATCCGCACATCAGAGCCTCAAGGCAAGCTCCCAGCCTAACTATCAGACTCTTGGCAGTAATTTGCACACCCGTTTGTTGTATTTGGACTCGAGATTCCCCCTTGACCCCAAAAGTCACACTATAATGCTAAAAGTGTTTTTTTTACTTGTTAAAGAAAACACAGAGGACTTTGTTTAGTTATTCAGAACCCCTCAGCCATTCTTCAGTCACTTCATGATTTCCAGAGATTGTATCTGTGCTGTTGTCTCCCAGCTCGGGTCGCTCGGAGCAGTTTGAAGGGGAAGGAAAGCTGTTACATTTCATTGTCCTCAAAAGAGAGGAGAAAAATCCGACTCATGCTCCCAACCCAAACAACTCCACTGCCTCGCGCATTCTTGACAGCCAGCAAAGCTCCATTGAAAACCATCTGTAGCCTTTAACTCCCTTCTAACAAGTTGCCCATTTCCATCGAGAAGATTTTTTCTCCCCTGATTTATGAGCTTTAATTTATATGCGAGCCTGGAATACTTGCTTTGGGAAGAGTTCTACCTCAAGCCAAGTGAGCGCTGCGATGCACAGCACTTTGCATGGTATGTTCGGTATTTTCATGGCCCAGTCTGCAGCAGGCCAAAAAAATCCCAGGTTAGGCGCAAGCCTGGTTGTAGGTGTTGCTGAGCGCTCTCGCTTCCCAGCCTGCCTGGGCCAAAAAGATGCATTAATGAGCCGGGTGGATTTAACAGATTTGGAAAACCTCCGTGTGACCCAGGCAGACGCAGTCTGTAAGCGTGGAAGCTCTGCTGCAGCCCGGGCTCCCGTGCAGCCCATACGTGATCTGGGAAATTGTTTAACGGTGTCTTGATGGGTGGTAATGGGATTTTCCAATCCGGAGATGACTCGCTGGAGCCTGGGTGTAGGCAGGATTGTGCTGACTCTGCTGTTGCCTTTGGAAGGGATGGGGAGCATTTGGCACTTCTTTGCATCAGGTCAGGAGCTCCTGACTTCTGGCTTCTGGGCTGAGATATGGCGACTGGTGATGTGCACCCCGAGCAACGGTACTGTCACATTTTGCTTTGAGATTGTACCTGCTAGGAGCATCCAAACTGCTGCTACTGCCTCTCAGCAGAAGGTTGGTACCTTCTAGCTGAAGGATGGTGGATTTTATATTTGCTTTACTAACTTCAATGGTTGCAATGTAGGAGCAACATGCTTTTGATCCACTGGTTTGTTATGACCATTGGTTGTGGTGTGCAATAGATACAAGTGAAGGGATCGGCTTCTGTGTACTTAAAATCTGAGGAGCGATGTCAAAATGGCTGGAGTTTGATGGATCAAGGAAATGCCCTCTTTATACTCAGACCTTATTGGCCTTCTAAATATAAATTGTAACATGCAGGAAAGTTCCCTGCAGGCAGTTCTGTTGCTTCCACAAGAGGAGATGCACCTCATGATGTGTCTGGAGGAGCAGGCTCAGCTTGTAAGCTGCTGGGGTGGCTGAGACCCCCATGGGCAGCACTTGTTGCAGGGAAGGGACTGAAAGATTTCATTTTGCCAAGCAGAAATTGTCAGGCAGCAAAATCTTTTGGGAGTGCCTTCCTTCAGCCAGCTGTGCGGGGTAAGCATGTTTGCAACCCCATGATTGCTCAGCCGTGTACACATGCTCTGAAAACACTTGTAACTGTCCTGGATGAGTCGTGCTGACCCACGGCTGCCCCACAGGAGCTCCTGATCCACCTTGCAATGGCCAGGAGCGTGCACCCAGGTAGCAAGTACATGAGAACCCCATGGGGCAGAGACGTGTGGAGCTACCATGGTTCAACAGGATACGACAGGTCAGCTCAGACCTCAGGGAAGACAGTTAGAGCTGACGAGTTTGGGTTTGCCCTTGATGGCACACACAGGCAGTCACTGCCACTCAATGGACTCGTTAGGTGCAGTAACGGGACCCTGACTGAGCCCTCACAGCCTTGGTCCAACAGCACAGCCAGCAGCAGTGCAGAAAAGCACTTACCTGCCGGGGTAAGCCCCTCTATGCAGGAAAACACCAACACGCTGACAGTGAAGCACATGTGGCCTCAGGCCAGGATCTTCAAGGATATTTAGCTCCCTTGTTCCCATTGAGGGCGCTAAATACCTTCAAAGGCTTCAAACATGACTGCAGCAGAAGGAGGCACGATGGCTTTGGGTGATGTCAGTGAAGATGCTTCCACATCCTGGAGCTCATGAGACCTGTTGGCCTGGTGGGTCACCTGTGCAGAGCTGTGAGATAGCAGCAGCATGTTTACACAGTTGCGGTTGTCTAATCTTGACTGTTATCATTCATCTACACAAATTCTTTCACAAGCCTCAAAATGCTTTATCTAGCACATTGAGATTGGTACTGACTGTTAAGGCAGCTTCACAATTGTATAGGAATAAAGAAAGAGATGATGCTCCATCATATGCTCTGCTTTCAGAGAAAACAAGAAGGGTCTGGGTAGACAGGGAGAGCTGTTGTCTTCACAGATGAACTGGCGAGGAGTTCACACTACAGTGTTTGGTTCTTTGCAGCAGGTTTGTTCTGCTCAATGCCCAAGAAACTGGTCAACGGCTGGGTGACCTCTGTCTTTTGGTGACAGAATTAATAATTGATCACTATCTGGATCTGAAGTCTGGAAGGATCCTGCCACCCTCGAGAACCTCCTTTCATTTGGGAGATGGCTTCTCTGACCAATGTAGTTCACGGGGCCCTACCAGCTTACCACCAGCTGTAGGTGGACCCACTGAAACACATCTAAAAGGTCTCCCAGGAAGACCTTCATGGTGTGGGGTTTATGGAACAGCCCACGGTGGGGGTACATTCAAGTCCTGAGGATGCTTGTAGATCTGAACGAGATAGCGTGATGACCATCCCAGGAGGCTGGGAGTGTGAGTTTGGATCCAGGCACCATGGCTTACTCACGCTCTTATGATAAGAAAGCTTGGGGGAGAGGCAGAGGGTTATTTATCTCTTTGTTTGGCTGTAGACAAGGCAATAAAAGGTGATCTTTAGAAAGCTCAGAATAAGGAAACCTGAGTCAGAGACAGCCTCAGCCCCCTTTGCTGTTATCTGTGTTGCACTAAACAGAACAATTCATCGCTCGCTCTGGCTTATATAAAATTGCACTCTTGGATGTGACCTCCCTCCTGGGACCCACTCCACCCACCAGTACCTCCCTGACCTCATCTCCCCTCTCCCTTCTCCACCCGGCCCTTGCTCCTGCAGCGCTGGCCTCCTCGCCCCGTCCCCCGCCAGCAGTTCCTCGCAGCCAGGGCCGGGCGCTTGCCGGTGGCCAAGCTTGCTCTTGGCAAAGTTTGGCTTTTGGGTGGTGAGTCTCCTCCCCTAGCCGGCTCTCACCTTACGCCTACCTTCCAGCTTTCCCTCTCCACCGCTTCCTGATCCTCCCTCTAAAAATAGATTCTGTGGTTTGGGAGTTTCCAAACAAACAAACAAGCAAAAACCAGCGGAAGGCTGCGGTTGCTGCTGCTTTTCTTTTGCTTAGCGAGTGAGAAGCCACTTTTTGCACAAAGACGTGGCCATGCGTCGCACAGAACTAAGGCGGAGCAGAGCACAGCAGGCATGTTATTTTGGCACAGCCATGGGTGTGTGCCACCTGCGATGGTCCCAGCAGAAGAGAGAGCACAGTCCTTGCGATGCCTTTCCCAGCCCCACCTTTCTGAGCTACGGCGATATGTGGTGGTCATTACAGCGGCTTGTTCATCACATGAGGACCACTGTTCTCCACCAGCTTAAGCAACATGGGATGAATTGGGCACTCGGGGTTGGATTTGCTGCTGGGAAATAGACAAAATGTTCATCGAAATGCCCAGGAACTAGAATTGTCTCTAGGTGTGACACCTCCACTGTTCCATCGACAGCTGTGTAACTGGGGAAAAGGTCTCAGAAGCAACAACAACAACAAAATCTAACCATAACAGTTTGATTATAAATAGATACATGTTATATCTCAGGAATATAAGTTGTGTGATATGGAAATCCCACATTCCTGATCCTGGCAGGGTCTCTCCTGGCAGTTTTCCAGCTCTCTGCTTCCAGAGGTGGGCAGACCTGGGAGTCTCGAGGACTCTCCTGGCGTGACAAGGTGCCATGGTGACAATGCTGGGTGTCCGGAGGCTGTCATACAAGAAGCAAGTCGTGATGGTCTCACTGAACGGACTAAATCCTGCTCACCTTCTTCACACTAGCCCTGAGCGAGGAAAAATTTGGCCAAATACATTGCTTTGAAGTTACTGTCTGATCATGATTCACCGCCTGGCTGCCTCAGTTATTAGGCTGCTTCTGCCACCTCTTGCTTCTTTTTACAAGTTCCACAGCACTTTAATTTCCTCTTTCCTTTAGCCTTGTGCTCTAGGTCAGTGTCTGGTGGGGACAGATCCAGCTACGTAACGGCTGTGCCGGTGCTCCCTTGGTGGGACTGTCAGACCTCTGCGGGCACTGCTGCCTAAAGCGGCGAGCATTTGACACTCCGCTCAGATGCTTTCCTCTAGGAATCTGCAGCCCAGACCGTGCTGGAAAATTGGATTGGTATGAACACGGTTGTACTAAGTGTATGTTTGTGTATAGAAATAATGATCCTGGTGCGATACTCAGTGCCTGCACCATCAGACTGGTGCTCCTGTGCCTTTTCCAAGGCTGATTGATCCCTTGCCCAACCTGCATGCCTCTCTGTATCAATAAACCCAAATACCAGCCCAGAATTGGTCATGGTGTGAGTTTTCCATGTGGATTACAAAGATTCCAAACACAAGCCAGACTGCAGATCCTCACGGAGAACACGTGCTGTGGGCCGCCTCTCTCACAGCTTGTCTCCTGCTCCTTCTGTGGATGCTCAGAGGAAAAGGTGTTTGAACTGGAAGGACCATCACAATGGGCTAGGGGAATAGAAAACCAAACTTTTCGGACAGAAGTAACATCTTAACTATCTGTCTTGTAGGTCTACAAGCTTGGCAGGTTTCCATCTACATCACTTTGACAACATACACTAGCATGATCTCTGCAAAACTTCATTTCCAGAAAGGTACACTGCACAATTTCCATAATTCCTATGGATTATGAGATTATACCTGACCTTTGATGTGTGGGAAACCAGCAAGGTATCGCAACATCCCTTGTTACGTTCTCGGAGTTCCAGGGATGAATGCTGCTCTAGAACAACACATCGTCCTCCTTGTTCCTGAGGTCACAGAGCTGCATGTCTTGGATTTCTTAACACTTTGCAGTGTGAAGAAAAAACCCCAAAGCCTTCATTTAAGAACCCCCATCACTCCTTTCCCTCACTTTGCGTCAGGGGTCCATTTTCTCACACTCTCACCGTAGCCAAGTTGTAGCAGCAACTGAAGCAGCTCTGGGCGCTGGTAGTTAATGATGAGCATCCATGGTGCACTTCCCAGAAGCATGCCAAAAGAAAGGAATTAGAGAAAGACAGAGGAATGATGAGGAGCCACGTCAGGATTTTTGTTCCTGACACCTAGCCTGTGGTTAGCTAAAATTTTACTTTTCTTAAAGAATCACTTTGATTGAGATGAGGAAAATACAAGCCAGGCTTGTCCCTGGGCTAAATTTTGCCCCTTGGAACTTAAGTAACAGGAATAATCTCAGACGAGTTTGCCAGCATTCGAAGCCTTATCCAGCTCTGAACTATACTGGCTTTACATCTTACCTATTAAGATAAAATATATTCATGAGCTAGAAATCAGATAATCTTCCATGAAACAGGAACATCCTTGAGCACTCACACAGTGCTGATGGCCGTGTTGTACCAGAATGTGTTTTGTGGTTTTGAGGAGCTCATTTGCCTACACGGTTAAAGCAATTTTTTTTTTTAATTTTCTGTGATACATTACTATTGTGTTTTCAGCCATTGGATATGATATGTCAGAGCAGGCAGCAGTGATAGTTGTATGGCCATAAGTACCGTACATGGGAAACATAAATTAAACTGTTCATATTTCAGAGAGTCGAAATATAAAATGAAAAACACAAAGTGAACGGGGAAAGTAAAGGGTTAATCATTTAAAGCATGGAGTTAAACAAAACATATCTGTGCAAGAGTCTCCCCAAGGAAGTGGCTGAGACCACATCGCTTGGATCATTTAAAATTGGACTGTACAAAACAAGAGAGGAAATTCTGCAGGGAACAATCCTTCACTGGCAGGTGGGATGGACTCAATGACCTAATAAGTCTTTTCCATCGCTAAGTCTATGAGATGAGTCTCTAACTAGCACAACATGGTTTTGCCCAGAGTTCCCATGTGTTGGCTATGAACAGAGCCAAGCGGCACCAAACCGTGTCTTGTTTAAGTAAGTTAACTGTTTATGCGGCTCTTTTGCCCCACGCTGGTTCCTTTTTTAGCAGACTCCCCTCCCCAGATAGATGATTCTTTTATACCCACTTCATATTTGGTATGTAAAGTATGTTAAATCACACACTGTGTCATATATTGTCCTTAAAATAGAACAAGAAGTCAGGAAACAAGCTTCTTTCTCTTCCACTTCTGCAAGTGGCCACCTGAGTCTTGTCTTGGGAAGGATTTGGACTGCCCGGCTCCTCGACTCAGTTGTTATTCAGGCAGTTTCCAGCATCTTGTCAACCACATGGCAGAGAAATGTGCCTTTTTCTATACGTGCTGTGTGGCACACAGTCACCCTGCCCGGGTAGTGACACCTTGGGGTCCCAGAGCTCACAGTGCATTTGCTTTTGCTCACAAGTGACTGAGTCAAGCTGGAGGAACTCAAAGCCTATGTTGCCTGTTCTCTGCACGCAAAAAAATCAAATTCACCAAGAGGAAGGCACTGGGGATGGCCAAAGGGCAAACTCCGGGCTTGCCAACACACCTGCAGGCAGGGGATTCAGTGCTGCCTGGAGCTGGGGCCAGGTTTAGGGGCTCTCGGCCTCTCCAAGATCTTCAGAAGAAGCCTCTGGCCCTGCCAGCCCTGCCTGCTCCTAATCCTGCAGAGAGCAAGCTCTCCAGACACTGTATGTGGCTCCAGGGTCTTTCCCCCTCCACCTCAGAAGCATGTTGGCAGAAGGCAGGCAGGGAGTTCGGACAGGCTGCTGGGCACCGGGACTGGCAGACGTGACCATGGTATTGCTGCTGTGGAACCTGGGCTGGAGTCAGCTTTCTGCTGCAGGAGGCTGGGGCATAGATGGCCAAGCTGGGGACTCTTGTGTCCTTCCCTGGCATAGAGACGTTCCTCAAGAGGCATCAAGAAACTGGTGTTAAGCAGCGAAACAACGTTAAACCACGACAGAACCGGGTGGGGAAGGGGAGGCAGGCATGGGGCTCACCAAACTGCCGTCATGCCATTCTCCTGAGGATCTCCGTTGCCTGAAGCCTCATCCCATCCTGAGGAGGTAAAGCAAACTTCTCTGAGCCAGGTGGCAGACCTTCGGGAAGAGGGAAGGAGATGTGACCTTCTTCTGAGGGTGTGACACAGCTGTGACATCTGAATGCCTTGCGGTGTGAAATGCCACGTATCTGCTGTTCCTGCCATTGCAAAGGGTTGCACGGTCACCCCACAAACCCAAGATCTGAAGAAGCAAAGTGTTAGTTTGCTGGCTTTTAAAGGTAGCCAGGAGTTGAGGTCCTTCCCATTTCAGTAAGAGCCCAGAGCTGCATGGTGAAGAGCCACCTAAGCCCCCGTGCGCACTGCTGCTTAAGGCTTCTCTGAAAGCGTAGAGCCAGCCAAAAGGAAATATTTAAGTGAAATGTAAGTCATGGCATAGATGCCTAAACATGTTTAAAAAGCTAGCTCTGTCTACTAGGTGAGAAGACACGTGGGGACCATACTGTAGAGCAGAGGATGTGTATCCATTTTTCCCTGGCCGGGGTTAGGACCAACCATGCTGCCTGGGCAGGCTGCGGCACAGCGCCCCGAGGAAACCTCCTGGAGACGCTGCTTCTTCCTCCTTCCTTCCTCCTCCTTGTCCCGAGGCAAGAGTAGCTGGGTTAGATCAACAGCAAAGTGCGATGTGCTTAGATGCAGCAGGAAATGGGAGCGGGAGATAAACCAAAACCTCCCCCAATTCCCCACTCCTACTCACCCACCTGACTTAAGAAGTGAATCAGGACATAACATGCAGTTGCTTCTTGTCTAGACCTATGGTCCGGATAGCATGCACGGGGCGGTGAGCCTGTGTGTGGCAACACGGTGAGCCTGTGCAGGCATGAAATCCATGCACTCTCCTTGCCCGCCGAGTTCAGCCAGGTCGTGGGAGCACAACCCTGGGGAGGAATTTGTCTCAGCACAATATGCAATGCAGGAGCCCACTCGCTCCTTCCCAGAGATCTGGGTTTCCCTTGGTCCCGTGCGGGGATGCGGTGGAGCTCACCGCTGTGAAGGAGATGCTTTCCATGGATGTGATGGTCACTGGAAGAGGCCACAACAAGCAACACCAAATACTCCCGGGCTGATGGCGCTGCCTTCATCATTTGAGCTATTTATTTCTCCAGTTTGCTCAGTCACGGTGCCATTTTCATTTTTGTCATCCCGGGCTAGTAAAGATCCCTGCTCCTTACAAGGGCAGCCAGTCTTTCTGCTTGGCCTTTCGCTTGTTTGCTGCATGCTTCCACATCTTCTCTGGAAGAGCATAGAAAACTCATCGTTCCCTGCTGAGGGATGCAGTCCAGCCAGCAGCTGTTGCTAGAACCCTGCCCTTGCTGCCTGCACCAACAACTCATCCTGGTGTAGCCCATTGGGACTGGTGACAAAGGATTTGGGCTGTTTGGAGTCAGGGCTACAAAACCACTCTGCCATCACTAATGTAACTCTGGATGCTCCAAGTTCACACCCTGGGACAGTCCCACAACCCACATCCCCCAAGTCCTGAGGCTGTGAGGACCCCTTCCCCGCCAGGGATACTTTCCTACCATGAAGTTTTAAGGGATGCTGAGGGTGTTGTCTGCTGTGCCTATCTCTAGGAGAAATCCATCATGCTTACTCTTGTAGGGTCTAGTAAATACACACAGGTACACACACAGTGGAAACCTGATAAGAATAAAGGTGTTGGTGCTGCCCAATTGGCCAAACTTCTTTGGTTTCTACCTGATCTGATGGGGGTGTTGGGGAGAGGGCTGCCGAGAGCCTCTCCATCCTGCCTTGTCCAAAGCCCAGCACTGGAAGAGAAATGGCTCAGCTGTCCTGGCATTTGCTGGTGTCCCCCTCAGGGCTGCTGCCCTGCTCTTGGGTCTTGAGCAGGAAAACTTCTACCCTCTGCTTGTTGTCACTGTTTTTTCAGGCTTTGTCTTGTTGGAGAAAAAGCACCTTCCTCCCGTCTGGAGGCAGAGCTAAGGGAGAGATTGCAGTGACCAGAGCACACAGAGCACCAGCAGCCCATCTAGACATGGGCCAGCAGTCGGAAAGGGCACAGCAACAGGACAAGGAAATTCTGATTTGTCCCAAAACCTCCACCTCCTGCCTCCATACTCCAGCTCACGCCATGATTACAAAAATCTGCAGTTGTGTGAAGTGTCTCCAACGTGAGTCATTCATGGCAGCACTGTTGTGCACGGAGCGCACGAGGCACGGGGCTCTCTCCTAGGAAAGCAAATTTCCCTTCACGGCTTTTTAGACCTTTTAAATATTTGTTGTGATTGCAGTACTAATTAAATTCAGCTGTTGTAGGTAATATAACTCCTAACAGCTTTTTTTTTTTTTTAAAGTTATTTTCTCCCTTTTAGAGGGAAAGTGAGCAGCACTTAAAGGCATGTAATCAGTCCACGGCAGAAATGCAGAGCTTTGATTGAACACCAATCACTGCTTTACCCGTGCCAGTTTGCCTTAGCCCTGCATGGGGAGGGATGAAGGCACAGGGCTCTGGGGGAAGGCACAGACCACTGCCTGCCTGTATCTTCCCTGCCCATGCTTTTGAGTCCTGAAGGACTGAACGGCATAAAATGGGATGGAGGGTGTCCCATCATCTGAGCTCTTCCCTGGCTTGCTTTGGGTCTTTCTGGACCCCAGCACCATCATCTCTTTAGCTTGCTGAAGCAGGCTGTGCAGAACGGAGGCTCCGCTGCCATCCCTGCTCCCTCATAGGGGTTATCCAGCATCTAAACCTTCAGCAACGTGGTTCACATCTGCGGACAAATTGCGCAGACGAAACGTCGGTATCTTACGAGCAAACTGCATTTTTGTGGTCTTGTTCTGATGCTGCGCCGCGCCGTGTGTGGGGTTCAGGGCTTCCCGGCGCTCACCTTTCAGGTTGTCAAGGAGAATTTCTGCTTGTCAAAAGTGATTTGAAACGCCCTCTCTGTGTGTCCTCCGATGTTTTGAATTTTAAAGAGTAGCCCCAGGGCAGTATATTTAAAACATGATCTCAGAGAAACTGGTTCATTGCATTTGTAAGCCTAAAGAGTCAGCTCAGAATGACAACGATAAATAGACGTTAGGTTTTGTGGAGTCACACCGAGGTCAGGCATCCCCCTCCCATTCCCCCCAGTCCATCCCCCATCATTTGGGCCAGTATTGCATTTCCTAATCCAAACCCAAGCCTCTTTCTTTGTGCTTTACAAGCGCTCATCCCACCAGCTCTTCTAACACGGCCACCGGGGCGGCTTCTGGAGCAGGGGGTTAGTGCCAGGGCTTTGAAAGCCGGGTACCCCGGCCCAGGCGTGGGGCTATATTTAGCCATTTGTACAAAGCCCCTTGATCTTCAGAAGGCTGGAGCACCTGCAAGCCCCATCGCTGCCAGTGGGACCTGCGAGCGCTCCCCAGACTTTGAAAAAAATCAAACCGCTGGGTTAGATAATAGAGATGGGGATGATAGCGGGTGATTGAGTTATTGCAACTTAATGAGTTGCCGCTCATCTGCCAAGCCACAGCAACGTCGGGTGTGTGTGCGTGCGTGCACGCTCCTATTCATCTCAGCTGTAGGATTTCAACTAAAATAGTTCCTGTGGATTTGCACTGGTTTGGCAGCAATCCTGAGGCCGGTTACCAGGCGCTGCTGATAAGCCTTAACCAGTGGAGTTGAGAGCACTTGAGTCTGAACGTCCCCGCTCGAAGCACAGTGGGTACTTTGCACCCTCAAGAGCAGAATTGGGTCAGGGGCACAGGGAGTGTGTGCGGCTCATGCAGCCATTAGCTGACCTGGACCTGCCTTATTCCTAGTTTTGGAAGAAAGTGATGAGCCCAGAGAGTGTTAGAGCTCCTCTGGACATGTGAGTGGAGCTACATTTGCATTTAGCAAAGCACCCAGCTGCCCCAGCACATGCCACTGGGTAGCCAAGACCCCGAACCAAGACCTCAGGGCTTCCTTCAGGTGCTCCCAGTGCTTGGGTTTGCCCTCGGGGTTTTAATTACGCTGATGAAGAGTGAGAGGCCTTTTGTGAGAGATGGTCCTGGCTCCTTATTCCAATTTTCCTTCAATACGGCTCTGAGCTTTTGGTTGAAGTGCATCCACTAGTGAAACAGCAGAAAAAAACCCGCCTGCTCTTGCTTTCGGGTCCCTGCAGCGCTTGGCTTCCAGCACTTGTCTCCTTATTTAACCATCGCACCAAGAGTCAGGGAGAGGAGGACCTGTCTGGATAATAAGCCATCATTTTGTCCCATGCTTAAAAGAAGCTTTCAGTGCTCTGAAGAGGCCAAACAACATTTTCCCCCCATAATTTTTTAACTTTGGGCACCTTTGCAAACGACTCTGCTGGCTGGGATGGAGCGCGGCAGTGCCAGAACACCACGGGAAGAGGCTGCTCTGTGATACTGCCAACCCGGGGAGGAGGAGGAGGAAACGCTGGAAATCCCCTAAGCATGCCTGTTTTCTTGAGATTCCCAACTCAATTTTGCAAACTCAGAAGATTTTATATAATTTGGTTTAGTCAGTTCAGAGGTTTAAGGCACTTGGCTGTGCATCTGGATTGCATCTTGGGGGTGGGTTATCCAAAAAAGAGCTCCGACAGAGCAGCTGGAAATTCAGCCATCGCTAGCAAAACTGAAGGGAAACAAGAGCGCAGGAAGGGAGTTTCTACTTTGCTACCTGGTGTGCTGAACTCAGGATTTAAACCTGTGATCTGTCGCTGCACTTGTTCGAGCCGTCAGGTAGCGGAAGAGAGGCAGGGAGCGCATCCGCTGGCCGGCTGTGCCGTAAGCCACCAGCAATTCATCTGATACCCTGTAAAGTGCCAGCGAAGCAAATTCATACTCCCTCTCTAAACACCTGCCTGTGCCACCTGGGGAGTACAAAACCACCACTACCAGAAATTGATATATAATTTCTAAACGTGCAAACAAATCTCCCATCAGATGTGCCAGTGGCACAAGCGCGGCTCGCTGACACGATGGTTTCTGCACAAGCGCCAAAGGGCTCTATTCAGACTTCCTAGTCTGCAAATGTTGGCCTCAAAAAGCCCTTAAATTAAATGTTTCAAGTTGAAAAGTCCAAGTCCATTTAAAATAGAAACAAAGAAAGTTAATTTTAAGAGCCCTGTAATTTTCAGGCCATAAAAGCCAGGAAAGTTGTGTATTGATGAGACGGTGCCTGGAGACAAATGAAACCCAGTTCAGCACCCTGCTGCTGGTGTTGACTATCCTTAGGTCTTGTCTTCAAGAGCTGATAGAGATCAGCACCTCCGAGGTCTGAACCTTTAACCATTTGCCATGTTTTGCCTCACAGGCAGCTGCACTTCGGCGGTGGGTGAAACGATTCCTCTTTGTCTGAAAGGGCAAATTCTTCCCTTTAGATGTTTGTGCTCACCTCCCATTAACTTTGGTATGAGCTGAGCTCATGCTTCCAAGAGCAAAATTTGGCTTATAATTTCTGCATGCTTCGGGGATCCTTTGGGTACCATATAAATGTAAGATACTGTGATTCAGTGCTAAAGAGCAGAGAAAAAGCAAACCCCCAGGAGACACTGTAAGAGAAAATCATATAGAGCTTTTGTTTAAAACAAAAAAAAAAAGAGGAGAAAGATTAAGAAAAACAATTG
Source organism: Pterocles orientalis (assembly GCA_011057875.1). Taxonomy (NCBI): domain Eukaryota; kingdom Metazoa; phylum Chordata; class Aves; order Pterocliformes; family Pteroclidae; genus Pterocles; species Pterocles orientalis. The sequence goes on from WKFP01014814.1 coordinate 913,065, forward strand.
AGATTCATTCCAAAGCTGATTTCATTGCAAACCAAGGATGAGAGCGCACATCTCTTACTTACGTGATCGCTTCTTTGGCTCCGGTGAGTTACGGGCCATCGGATGAGGCCGCAGTTTCGAAGGCATTATTGAAAACGTCTTACCTCCTATATTTCCTGGGTTTTAATCAAACTCACTGCGCTGCCAGAGGTGTTTCATTTACCAGGAGAAGGGTCAGCGAGGCAACTCCGAGCAGCAGGAAATAGCAAATGCAGAACAGCTCCTCCACGCTTGGAAGCTCTCCGAGGGCAGACAGCGCTCGGATGCTCGTTGTCATCTCCCTCCGCCGCTGCCCTCACAGCCTGGGGCAGCCCGCGGTCCCTCCCGGGGGCTGGTGGTGTACGGGGGGGACCAGAGGCTGCTGGGTTTGGGACTTTTGATTGTTGTCTTCTGATTTCATTGTGCCGACGAGCACTGTGCCGGTGAAAAGAGCTAACAACGCATACATTTTATAGTTTTATCTTCTACCTGCTGCCATTTTATAGTTCCTTGGCTCGTTACAACTGTCATAAAATTACGTTATTGTATTTTCCCATCTGTTATGTTTTTGTCTCTTTACAGCAGGACATTGCATGATGCACATAGGCTAATTTAGCTTTAAAGTTATTGTATGACTGTTCTTTATCAAAAAAGAACAGTATTTGCAGAACACAGGGCTTCTCTGAAGCACCAAGAAGGTGCGACATCAGCGACCACAAATGTCCACGGATGGACGTGGCTGCCCTCTCCCCTCCTGCCCCAGCTCCTCTCCTTTGATTTGCAGTCTTGTCTGCCTAAGTCAGAGCTGTACTTGCTCATTAATTTACTCACTCACTCCACGTTCCCACTGCCCAGCTGAGGGGTTTCCATCCCCACTGGAGAGGTGCACCACGCTCACCAGCCATGAAGCCACACAAAAAATGGGATAAAGGAACAACCAGGTGGACCTGCTCTCCCTCCCTTCTTTTTGTTCTTCTGTTTTCTGTGCTTTTTTCCATACTATTCAGCTAAAGCCTCTTGGTTTGAGAGTTGAGAGTATTCTTTCACTGATGGCACCAGCCGTCCATGTCCTCCAGTGTATATGAGATGTATATTAAAGACTTGGTATTGTTAAATTACTCATCTTATGAAATGAAAATCAGTGTCTGATTTGTGGGTTTGATGATCCCAAGGGATTTCTGAATACACAAACGCTTGCTTTAGGAAAAAAAACAGTGATGTTTCAGAGCCCTGTTTATGTAAAATCCTTCCCCTTCACCTCTCCTTCCTGCTCTCGGTTGTAAATATTTTTTAAAACACAATTTTATCTCCAAGAGACAAAACAATAATTACTCTTAACAGTGGGTCAGAGGCTGTTCCCACCAGAAAAACCTACACGGTAGATAGGACCCGAGGCCAAGGAAACCTGTGTACCTTCAGATCCCAGTGGCTTCAACAGAAATGGAACCCAGAGAGCATTTCTGGAAGGTACCAGCTGCACCCAAAGACTTAAAGCAATGGCGTGCTGTCTCTGTCAGGATTTATGAATAATAAGGAATATATTTTGTATGTGATGTCAAAACATAATTGTAAAATTTATGGATGTGGACAATTAGCTATTTTTTTATTATAGCCATCTAAGTGGAAAGTCTGGGTAAGTTTTCAATCTCTGCACTTCACAGAATCACAGAATGTTAGAGATTGGAAGGGACCTCGAAAGATCACCTAGTCCAATCCCCCTGCCGGAGCAGGAACACCTAGATCAGATCACACAGGAACGCATCCAGGCGGGCTTTGAATGTCTCCAGAGAAGGAGACTCCACACCCTCTCTGGGCAGCCTGTTCCAGTGCTCTGTCACCCTCACTGTAAAGACTATTGAACAGCAACAGTTTTAGAAAACGGATTCCCAGTTTTCTGTTTAAAATTATTTTCATATCTGTCGATTGTAGTAAAAAGGTAAAAAAAAAATCAGAGGAGGTATGTGAATATTAACATCTGATTACAGCAGTGCAAGATCCCTTCCGTGTCACCTCTCTCGTGGCTCCAGTTCTCTGGCAGCAGGTACTTGGCTGGTGATGCTGTCCGACAGGCTTAGCAAAGGGAACAAACAACATCCCATGTGAAAACGTGGACTGTACTGGAACACAGCTTGATGAAGACCTCAGACTGAACTGGCAGTAGGTTTTGTTTGAACTCTGCAGCCCCTGTGCTCAAATCCTTATTAACTTTTTCAATATGTTCTACTACAGTCAGGCAACAATATGGGAGCTATCTTGCAGCTAATTTAACACCTGTAAATTCCCATGGCTGGTAATGAAACCTTGTATAGGTTAGTGGATGAAGCATTTGCTTCATATATCAAAGGTCATTAGTTCAGTATTTGTTAACACTGTAGCTTTTATTAAATTTTTTTCAGCTTTTTTTGCATCAGTGTACTTACACCCTTATTAATTCCTCCGCTTCCCAAAGCTAAACACAAAAAATGAGTATCATCTGACCTAGAACACTGGGGCTAAGTTCTTTGTTGAAAACTTGAATTAACCTGTCTGAAATTATACTTCCAAAGCTCCTCTCTCATTTAGCCACGTGCAGTCTGGGGGGCAGCATGAGAACAGGGGAATCAGGGAGGTGAGCATCACCTTCGCTAGCCCGGCTCCCATGGTGCCCAGCTTTGTATTTACATTTACAGACCAGACAACCTTGCGGCTTTCTCTGTCCGAACTAGCAGTCCCCACTTAGTGGGTACGAGTCCTTATCTGCTCTCAGCCGTTCTTCAGTGCTTGGCTGGCAGAGGTCACAGCAGGTGATATTAGGCCCTTCATGTGCCTCCCGACACTTAAATTAATTCCCTCTGCGGCATGTTCAACAACCAGACACCTCTCTAGTACCACACCCATATTTTTATTTCCTGGCTTTCCCAGTTTTGCTTGGTTTTTTGTTGTGGGAGTTCACAATTTTTGACTTTTTGGAGGCAACCATTGGAAGACAGAAGCTGGTGAAGAGGAGACACTACCCACCACAACCAACCAAACCATCTGCCAGCAAGCCATGTCCTCACCAACGTCCCTGGCCACACTGCCTGGCTACCACGCAGTGGTGCTGAACGGAGGCAGGAACGCCCCTGATCTAGGGATGCTCTCCACAAGCACCTGCCTTTGGACAGGCTGGCTGGCCATGGTCACACAAGTACAGCCCTGCCTTGTCCTGCACTGCTGGTGAAAGCACTATTTCCCTCTGCTAAGAGCATGCTGTGTCATCCCTGCTGCGCTGCCTTGGCTAAAAAGAGCTGACACAGGGAGCTCCAAGCCCTGCAGCTGGTTTTTCTGGATGTTTTGTATCTAAACTGACCCTTTCTCAACCCTGTCATGGGTTGGGTCCACCACAGTAGCCAACTTTTCGAAACACAACCAGCAGAAAGCAACATTATAATGAAACCAAGCAGCTTCTGGAGATGAAATCACATGAACTCCACATCCAAATGTGATGCTGCAGCTTCTGGGAAACGCTGAGCGTGCGCTTCTTCACCTGGAAAGGTCTTGGCATGCATGCTGTTTATCAGAATGACCCGCCATTGAAACGCAGCTGAAAGCACTGCCAGAAATGGTGAATGAACCACTGAGGTCTCCAGTCTATCATGGTCTCCACTGGCTTTTCCAGAGAAGGGAGATCACAGAATGAACGCTGTATACAGATCTCACCCATTGCAGGCGTGTCTCTGGTTAACCTGCAGCCAGTGCTGCCCTGCCATTGCCAGAGCTCGCACACGTGCCTGCAAGAGCAGGACCTTCTCCATTTCTTGACAGTGGTTCTGGACGTGATTATTAACACTAGGTGCCACTCTTCAAGGCTGTCGTGCGTGTTGCCCCCCCCCCCCAACATGCTGGTTAATGATTTCGGTTATCAACAGACAGCAGAAATTCTGGATGTATTCCCGAGGCTCACTACTAATTGAATCCGAAATAAGCCGTCCTTTTTATTACCATCTTTCTGCTGCAGCGTTTTACAGAATATTGGGTTCTCTGCAAGACACACATGCTACTCGATATTCATATCTCCGCCTGCCTCAGAGCTGGCTTTGTGATGCAACTCATTAATTCAAAATTGAAACGTCTTTCTCATTCTATGACATTTAGATGCCAGATATTTTCTACAAAGCTTATTAAAACGCAGCTTTGTACTTCATCATGCACTGTACTACCAAACAGTCACATCCATACAGTCCTGCTGCTTGTCTGTTCCACGGGAGAAGGTCTTACTCGGCTTGCAGAGTATGAAACACACCCCGAGGCACACAGCTTTTTGTAAACAAAGGAAAAAATAATTGTTACGCAGTCAGAGGTGCTCCAAAATTAGCAGCAGCTTCTGTCTATATTCTGAATAACACAAATATGATTTGCAATGGCATGTGTGCACAGATAATGTCAAAGAACTCCTCTACTCTCAAACAATAAGCATCACTCCAGAAACACAGCTGCTACAGAGACCAACAAAACCTGTTAATGTGATGGGCTATTGCACCCATTGTCTTCAGAAGAACTGTCCTGGGATCCTCTGTGCGAATGCCACCTCTCGCCCAGGTCGGATGTGTTTGTGGTTGCACCAGCAGCTTTAGCAACAGAAGCAACAGCTGTGCAGGGGCCTGGCTACCGAGCTCACACTTGGTGCTTCAGAACCACAGCTGTCTCCGCCTCCTCCTCCCTTCCTTGTCAGGTTCGAGCATCCAACACCCAGACCCAAGCTCCCTGCAGATGCAGAAGAGAAGTTGGAGCGCCCTGGCCCCTCCGGCCCTGGAGATGCATGTGTGCAGGGATGTGAGCACACACACACGCATGTGTACATGCCCAGGGGACCAGCGTTCCCCCCTGCCAGCACACACTGGCAGGAGCAGGGAGCCGGAGCACCACCAGACATTTCCCTCCCAAGCCGTGCATAGAGCAGCCCCATGGCCCCAGGACCCCCCACGCTGGCAGCCCCCCAGGCTGGGTACCAGGTGAAGCACACTGCCACCTGCTTGGGGAGACAAGGCTGACCTCAAACACTGGCAAGCCAGGAGCATGTTTCATTTCATGAGGATACCACCCTCATTTTCCCAGCCCTTCCTGCTGCTGCCACATGAAGCCATGATGCTGCGGCCAGCACGGGTTAGCTCAGAGCTGTTAGCTAGTGGATACAAATTACCTTTATAAAAAAAAAATCATAGAATCATAGACTGGTTTGGGTTGGAAGGGACCTTAAAGATCATCAGGTGCCACCCCCTGCCATGGGCAGGGACACCTCCCACCAGCCCAGGTTGCCCAAAGCCTCATCCAGCCTGGCCTTGAACCCCTCCAGGGATGGGGCATCCACAGCTTCTCTGGGCAACCTGGGCCACTGCCTCGCCACCTGCACAGGGAATCATTTCTTCCTATAAATTCCTTGCTATAAATAAATTAATTACACTAAGGAGCCTTTAGTGCAGCAAGGCAGCCCAGCTCCAAGCACGGTTCTTGCACGCCTGCAGCCATGCTGGGCTGGACCCCGCACAGTGGCTTTCCCACCCACACCCAGGGACAGGGCCCGTATCAACAGGACAAGAGGTAATGGTTTTAAACTAAAAGAGGAGAGGTTTAGACTAGATATAAGGAATAAATGTTTTACGCTGAGGGTGGTGAAACACTGGCCCAGGTTGCCCAGGGAAGTGGGAGATGCCCCGTCCCTGGAAACACTCAAGGCCAGGTTGGATGGGCTCTGGGCAACCTGACCTGGTGGAAGGTGTCCCTGCTCACTGCAGGGGGGTTGGACTGGATGACCTCCATGGTCCCTTCCAACCCAAACCATTCTATGATTCTATCACTCGGCCCCGGGGCCGCAGGGTCGGGCTCTGACAGCCACAGATACAGTGAGTGGTGGTTTGAGGTTCTCTTACAGAGTTAATCTTGTTTGTGTTGCGATTTCCCCATACATGCTATAAAAAGGCCTGAAATGACCCAGACCAGAGCAGCCGCCCCTCCTGGGCAGAGCCAGTGCTGGCCAGCCCTGGCCCGAGCATCCCACCCGGATTCCAACAGTGCCTCACCCTATGGGGCTTTGATGTGAGGTTTTCAAAGCGTTTAACCCGAGATAGAAAACTCGTATTTGACAATGTTTCTGTATGTTTGATTGAACTTCTCAAATCTCTCCATTTCTCTTCAGCCGTACAGAGCCCATGAGCTAAAAGCCAAGCTTTTTCCACAGCTTATGTTCTTGTAAAAACAGCTCCGAGTACACACATTCTGCTCCGCGCTCCAGTCGGGGCTCCGCATGCCAAGTCAAGTATTTATTTTCATTACTTTTGAGACCACCAAAATTAATGTATCTTTCAGACAGGAAGAATTTTATTTATTATGGTGGATTTGAATCCAAGAGATGAAAGAAGAGCCGCGTGCATCTCAAACGTGGCTGAGGAGCGGGAGGGGATGGCCCGACCTGTGCTCCCCTCCCTCCCTGGCACCAGCCCCCACCTGCCCCGATGTGGTCCCATATGGATGCACCACAGCCCCGCCAATCCCCACAAAACACCACCGTAAATCCTGCCACGGTTACGGCAGTGAGGGCAAGCCTCAGTGTCCTGATGAATTCCCCATTTTCCCCAGGGGATGGTAGCCCCAGGGGTTGGGAGGCTGCCGGGGGAACGTGCTTGTCCCCAGGGAGTGGCACCCAGAGAGGAAACATTATTTTTCCCCTTTGTCCTGTGCTGATCTCCGAACTTTACACCATGATCACTCCCTGAGGTGACAGGTGACAAGCCCAAGCCAAGCCGCATCTCCTCGGTGACAGCTACAGCCCCACCAGCCACTTCCTCTGACCTTCACCCAAACTGCTCCAAATGGGACCCCAGCATCGGTCTGGGATGCTGATGGGAGGATGCTGAAGCAGGACGGTTCAGCTATCGGCATGAATTCAGCTCCCGCTAACCCAACCTGCCCGGGGCTGTCCCGGAGTGTGCAGAGCCCTGGGCTGGCTGCAGCCATAGGACACACACCCTGGGCATTTCGTCTGGGTCATGCTTTGGTCCCAAGAGGAATACATCACTCGAGTCGGATCGCCATGCTTTAGAAAGATACAAATAAATTATAAAAACCACAGACAAAATTTGGGCTTGCTTAAGCATCTCAGCCAAGAGCTTGGAGGCAAATTGGGCCTTAGCTATTCTCAGAGAAATCCCCACCGAAACCCCGCTCCCCGGCTCACACCAACAAGCTGGGTACAGCGAGGATCCCGGTCCCAGCAGCTGGGTTGTTATCCACACCTGCCCTTTACTGCAGCGTTTCGGTGTGCTCTGACAATAAAATGCGATTCTGAGTAACTGAGCACGTACGTTCTGGTTAGCTTTCATTTCTCCCCATGACTATGGGGAGAGCTTCGTCCTTCACGAAAGCCAACTCAGGCAATGAAAAGACACACCTGCCCTTCATCCAGGGCCACAGCCAGTCATTAGCGGTCTCCTAACGAAGCAATGTGGGAAGCGCTAAGCAGCTGAGGCACCCATTGCGTTGGCTTTTCAGGGCACTTCCCGCGCAGCACCCAGCACTTCTCTCCCAGCAGCTCCAGGAGCTTCTGGAGCTTCACTCAACGCAATCACTCTCTGGTGTCTGGGGTCTGAAGCATGTTACGAGTTCACGCAGGGGGACAGAGGCGTGCTGAAGTCATATCTGCTGGAACAGGAACTGGTTGTGTCCCTGAAGTCGGTCAATACCTGCTGGCAATCAACCCCTCCTGGTCCATACAGCCATCAGTGAATGCATCACACCGTGGTGACCCAGCGTTCTTCTCTTGGGAACCTTCCCCTTGTCCCGCTGCTTCCTGAATGCATTACCTGTATTTCACAGGTGGTGTCTAATTTTTTTTTGCTGTTTGTGGCAGTGCTGTCCACTGTGCTCTCCTCCTCAAACCCACCCAGACATTGCAGTGCTGGGAACTACTTGGTGCAAAAAGAAGCTGTGTCCTTGGACCTCCCTGCTCACCAGTGCGTTTTCATCTGGGGAAATCCAGACCCAGCAGGATTTTGTCTATATTACTTAATTGTTTTGCTATGGATCCCATCACGACCTTCTTTGAAAGTGCAAAAATGAAACTCTAGTTTGTTAAAGGAAAAAAATGCCACTGCTCTTGCTTTCCAGTGTGTCTGGAGTCCCACCAAGATGTTGCCAAAGTCATCCTGCCCATTAGGAAGAAAATTGATTCTATGTCTGTAACAACCTTCTAGAAAACATAATTTCACTTCTAGACCAGCGCCCTCCCAAAGATGGATCAGGCTGGTCATTGGCATTGACCATTTTATGGTAAAAATACCCTATAGAGAAACCTCAGTGATGCAACCGCACTTGAGGTTCTCCTACACAGAGAGAGGCGGCTGGGTTATGTCATGGACATGAGAGCACAGTGTGGTGAGACCAAAGGGAAGACAAAACCCATGAGAAACGGGGCTTGGAAGTTCAATGCCTCATACAACAACCTGTTGCTTCTTGCACGGAGCTCACTGAGCTTCAGGCAGGTCCTAAATGTGTTAACAAGGCACCTGGCCCCCGCCACACCTGAAATAACGCCAGCTGGGATGTCCTTGAGATCCTGGGTCATTAGACAGTGTCAGATCCTTTCCAGGCTGTATTTGATAAAATTTCTCATTGCAAAACATCAAGTATAATTCTTAGTTGCTTTCATCATCTCTGATAACACCTCAAGCCTGGGTCCCAGTTCTTTAAGAGTGTAAAGAAAAAAGCGACGGATTGGACACCCAATAAAGGAGAATTTGTGCTATCCACAGTTAGTTTGAATTCAACTTAATTGTTTATTACTCTGAGGTCTCTGAAGGATAAAGAATATTGAATAAAGTATTTCTACCACCTCAGCCTTTGTGAAAACATTCACAACCTGTTAAACACCAGGGTCAGTAACTTTGAAATGATCTCACAATTTGATTTCATTATATTTTAATTGTAAATGATATATTCCAGGGCTCATGGAGGGTGAGAAGCTGGGACTAAGGGAACATTAAACCCTTGCTTTTTTTTTTTTTTTTTTTCCCCCATTCTCCAGCCAGATGTACAGCAGGCAGGTGCAACACAAACTCCCAAATACCCAGCGAACGTAACGCAAGCCTGACCTAGAGGGACCGATGTGAACGGGCTTTTCAGCCTGCATGCTTATTCAATCCGGGCTGCGGAAAGGCTGCCAACCCACGCGGTGCCAGAAGCGTGGTGGTTTTTTTAATGCAAAGTTGCAAAACCACAAAACTCATTTTTACTAGTGACCTTTTTACCACTAATTGTCGGGGTACTTTAAAAAAAAAAAGAGTTGTTAGCTTGGTCGGGGCTGAACCGCCACCCCAGCGGCGCTGCTCCGGCAGCTGCTCCCCAGCTCCGCGCTGTTTCCCAGTGTTCACATCCAAACGAGACTGGGTCCTGCTTGGGTGAGTCAGACAGCTTTTTGGGTTGTTGTTGTTGGAATTTTTCTTTTTTCTTGCAAAGCAGCTTTTTGATTGTGAAATAAATCACAAAAAAAGAGCTGGAGTGTCGGGAGGAGGGAGCGAGGAGCAGGGGTGGGGGTACAGAGAGGGCTCCAGGGCCGTGGCTGCACCAAATGCTGCATGAAGATGGCTGGTTTTTTCCCCTTGCTTTTGCTGGTTTTTTTCCCCTCCGAGAACACACAGGTCTATTTTACTTTGTTTCTACAGCTTTTTTAGACACGGACTAGTCAGTAGTTACAGCTGGACTCCCTCTCCCTAGGAGAGTTCGACCAAGGTTTGATCTGCTTTGCCCAGGTTTTCATACCGCTTCATTCCCTAATTTCATTAGAATTGGCGACATGTAAGAGGTGCATTTGTGAGCGGAGCTTGACCTACTTTTTCCACCTCCTCTGCCGAGCGTTTGACGAAGGGATTCAGCCGACACTCGGCTGGGGGCAGCGGGACTCTCACCTGGGCGACCTTTCAAGCCCGGCCAGTTCTGCGCTCTCCATGCACCTCCACGGAGAAGCCCAATTTCAAGTGAAAAAAGGAGAGCAGTCTGCTCTAACGAGTCCCAATAAATTAAAACAACTCAACGTTCTTGGGCTACTTTATTTATAATTTTTGCCATGTTGCGGTTTCAGCTAAAACAGTGTAAAAGCTGGTCTTCTTAAATCATTTCTACTTACTGAAATACTTCTGTACTCTGAAAATGCCTTAAAACGTAGAGAGTATTTATATAAAAATACCTAGCAGAAAGCTGGATGGCAGCGGCCCACGCTAGCAGGTACCTCCCAGGAAGAGTGCGCTGCTTCTTCACTAAACACCCCCAAATTAAAGAACAATCCCCCCCACTGGATCTGACCTCCTGCCATGCTCGAGCTCAGGTCTGCTGAAACGTCCGGCAAATCTCCCACCACTGTCCCAGACTGTCACGCTGGGTTTCTGTCACTCTGTTACAGATAACAAACTGAGAAATTGCCAGCCCGAATGAGAAAGAACCACAATTTGCAATAAAGCATCCGATGATGAGCAGCTTGGGGATTGTGTTCGGTCACATCCATGTGAAGGGAACATCCCTTCTGCCGAGGGGTTTTGTTATTGCTGTTTCTTATTTTCAGCCTTCAACTCGAAGAATATTTTCTAAAAGTCCTAAGGTGATTTTCTCTCCCACTCCAAAGCCACGTCTCACGAAGCCCAGCAGCCACTGCAGGACAGCTCGTTTGTGAACATGGGGTGAAGGCACTTTACTCTGGTTTTTCTTTGTCAGCACATCCCAATTTTCTCTTTTTCCTCGCTTCCCAGGATTTATAATTATCTTCCCCCTATTTACAATTATTTATAAATATCAAGAAAACATTCTTGGTCTCTACCTTGTCCAGGCTGGTTTAGAGCCGTGTTTAACATGCAAAACCAGCCCCGCCAATTGGCCGGTGACTGGGTCACATGGCAGCTTCCCAATGGGCTGAACCCAGCTCGTTGGGACGTGGCTTAGTGGAGCACCCCTGTGCGCCTCGGCCAGCCCCATCCCCACCTCCCCAGCGCCCGCCCTGTCCTCGCACACTGCTCTTTGTTTTCAGAAACATGACTTTAGCAGCAAACAGTTTATGGAGTTATTTACAGCTCCACTGACCGAGCATCCTACCGGAACAACGAAGGAATGCTGTGGCACACGCTGCCTGTCGAGCACGGGTGGCAGGAGGGAAGTCTCCTGGGAGATTTTTAATGAATTTTCAACCCCTCTCCTTGCCTGCTCCACAACCACCAAACCAGTTGCACTGCAAGGCTTACACCCAGGAAAACTGGACGTTGAAAACGACAGGAACCCAGAAAACCCAAAAAGGGGTAACCTATCATTTTCAGGTTGCTTTTTTTTTCCTGGAGCTTGGCTAGATGGGCAATTTGTCAGGGGAGAAAAGCCCTGTGCCCCCAGTGCTGCATTCAGAGGGAGATGCTAACAGGGCAGGCTCTTCATCCCACACCAGCGTCTGGTTTTGCTTGGACTGGATTTTGAGTTTCACTTTTATTACCTTCAAGCCTGAAATTTTTCAAGGAAGCCCTCCAAAATCTTTGAAATTTTGCTCTCATTCGAAGGCAGGGCAAGTTTTACCCTCCATTTAAGTGAGTGCAGAGACAAGATTGCCCAAGGCAGCTTGGAAACATGCAGCTGAGAAGGTCTCCTCTGATCTCCAGCACAGGACGGGGCTGCTCGGTGTTTCCCGGACAGCTCTGTTAATCTGGTCAGTGTATGAAGCTCCTTAACCGAAAGCATCTAGAAAAGTGCAAACAGCCTCTGCCTGCACAAAGTACCCGTTATGCCAGAAGTAAAGAAAGGTGGGGATTGCTTTCCTGGGAACAGCTTTACAAATGAGCTCCCCAAAGCTGCAGCAGTGCCACGGGTTCCTCTGGTTTAGTGGGTTAGGTGGTGTTGGGTTGATGGCTGGACTTGATGACCCTTGAGGTCTTTTCCAGCCTTAATGATTCTATAATTCTATGGGCTCACTTGCAGTTTGGGGCTCCTCTAGGAGCTGGTTCCACCAAAGACACAGCAGCGACCATCACCCCAGGAAAAGGGACTGTTGCCCCCATCGAACCTAAGGCACAGCACTGCCGCTCCAAATTGCGACCGAGATTTCTCAGCCCTCAGACCTAGTGAACAGCCATCCTCTAGACGGTGTGATGGGCACCCCAATCCTGTGCTGGGGAGAGACCCTGGGCTGGGTGAATTTCCAAAGAAGGATCTTTCGGGCAGGAGCAGCGTGGAGGGACAGTGCCATGCCAGTCTGTGCCCCATGCACCAGGCACAGCTCAAAGCTCCCATGGCAGCCGAGGAGCAATAACGGCAGCAGCCAAAGGGATTGAGGTCTTCAGGCACCCTGCAGCTGCAGCTGCCCGACTCTGCTGCCTTTCCCTGCCCTGGGAGGGGACACGGTGGCATTCAGCTGCTCTGCTTGCTGCACGGCGCTCAGATCGGTGCAGGTGACTCACGAACCCTGGTTCCCTCTAAACCCTGTCTTGCTGCTCAGTTCAGCAAGCCTACTGCCCTGCCCAGCTCTGCCTGGATTTTAGCACAACACACCAGTGACACCCCGAAAGCCTGGCACCCACTATGTGACACAGCCTGTCACAGCCCATCCAGACAATCCGCGCGCATCTGCAGAGCTCTGGGAGACAAGCGCTTGCTCGCGCTCTCCCCAGCGAGCCCATCGGCATTACACAGCCCACCTCCTCGGCTGGGCTCGGACCCGCCATCGCTGACATTAACGGGGTTGCACCAGATTTTGCCAGCTGCAGATACCGCCCACAGCTGTTGGATGTGACCTCTCCTCCCTACAGCATCTGAATTCTCTGGGCTTTGGGAAAGCACGACTTGGATAAACAAACCCAGACACAGGAGGAGAGTAACCTGCTCAAGATTTGAGGTGACAACTCTGCCCTTGGTTACACTTTCCTGAACAAGAGCAGATCTGGTTAGTAACAAGACACAGACCTAATTCTGATTATTTTTACACCAGTAAAGCCAATGACTCTGGGAGAAGGAGAAGTGCTTTACACTGGCACCAGTACAACACCAACCACCGTCGCTGCTCAGTGCCCTGGACATTTTCTCTGCAATTTGGTTTCAAACGCTTGTGAGAGCTGAAAACAAAGCAATGAAATACCAGCCTCGTGCAGACTTTAGGAATGAAAAATGAAATGTCCAGGAAATCCCTGCAAGGTTTTGGACTGAACAGGAAGATACATTACCGAACTTTTTCAACTTTTTTTTTCTTTCATTTTTTTCCCAACTTCCAAACAGCAGAATGCCAAAATGCTAACAGGCAGGGCAAATTGAGCAAAAATAAAATATTCTGTGGACTGGGTTAAAAATTAAGGCAGTGTTTATTTTTTTATGCTTTACACTTTGGCCAGCATTTATCCCGAATGAAGGCAGCAAATGTTATTAGATTTCATGGAATGTAAATAAACAGTTATTGGTAAATACATTTTGGTGGTCTGCTTGTTACACTGCATGTCAGGAAAACTATAGGGAACTGGCAGGAGTTCAGACGGCTTCAAGGAACACAGAAAACAGACATATTTTACTAATTATAGCTAACAAAAACACTCTGAGATTACAGTTAAATTACATTAAAACATAACTTGTTGGCAAAGGCTGTGAGCATAATGCTTTGCCTGTATCTCTCTGTATAATGTTTCATCGGAACAGAGCAGTAACATCGGGAAACCCTGGCACAGACCAGCGGGGCTGCTCCAGCCGGTCACTTGGTTTCCTGCAGCAGTTTCTGTAGGGCCAGTGTCATTTCTAAGAGGATGAAGCCCCAGGTTTGCCCGCAGTGGTTCTGCAGGTGGGAGACCTGAGGTCTGCGAGCCTGCACAGATGGGAAGAGAGGCACCTGCTCAGTGCAAGGGGCTGTGGGTCCTGGGAAGGGCTGGGGGGCAGAAGCAGAGGTGGGTGGGGGGCTGCACTGCTGCAGCTCCCAGCAGGAGCTTCTGTGTCCACATCACCTTACCTGGAGGGACTGAGCCTCCTCCAGGCGGGTCCCTGCCAAGCCGGCTGCCGGGGCTGCACCGCAGCGATGCTCTGCTGCACCTTTCACTTCCATCCTCTGGGTCTGCTCTGCAGCACATCTATGGGACAGGGAGAGAAAGACAGGATAGATGGCTGTGGTCTGGAGTGTTCTGTGGGGCACGAAGCCATGTTTTGGCTGTGCTGGTACACAGGGACTCCAGCAGTTGATGGCATGGCTAAAATCAGAGCTTCGCCTTGACCCAAGCCAGGAGTTCTCATACACATTTCAACTATTCACCTCCTTACAGAAACAGAACCAGGCAGACCATCCCCACACATGGGATATAATCATAGAAGGGTTTGGGCTGGAAAGGACCTTAAAGATCATCAAGTTCCAACCCCCCCTGCCATGGGCAGGGACACCTCCACTAGCCCAGGTTGCCCAAAGCCTCATCCAGCCTGGCCTTGAACCCCTCCAGGGATGGGGCATCCACAGCTTCTCTGGGCACCCTGGGCCACTGCCTCACCCCCAGAAGCTGCTCAGAAGCATTGCAGGTGAGCAGCATTCCGGTCCCAGAAGAACCAGGCGGGATTCTGTTCTCCCACGGCTGTACATCAAGAGGTGACAATATTGTTACTTTAGAGAAAATCTCTAAACTCGAACAATTTCCTTCCTTCTGCTGGTGCGATGGTAACTCTGAGTGCTCCCTGCTTGGGGTGGTGCAGCAGGGCTGGTAGCTCCACGACAATCACCCATTTTAAAACCAGGTAAATCAAGGCGGTCCCTTAATTTAGACTAGGAGAAAGGCGCCTAGCATTTTGCCTGCCAAGAAAATGGAAGGGGAATATCCAGTCTTACCTCCTCAGAATATTAATGACACTCCTGCCACTGTGGCCACTTCAGAAATACACGATTCCCGTGGCTCGGGTTGTTCCTGCGTCCACGCCTGCACGTAAAGAAATCCCCTGATGAAATCACGCTTCGTGATTACCCCATGGTAATCTCTTCCCTTGGACTGTCTTTGTGTCACATTTATGGCCCATTCTTTGCTGGGAAGATTTTTACAGGGGATCTGAAGTTTAAAAGAAGACAGATGCCAAGCTGTGATGGCGAGGAGGAGAGGCTCACCATATGGAAGCAGAAAGCCCTGGCTCCCCCCTCCATTCCTCCTCCCCCTCCCCTGCCGAGTCGCTCTACTTCACATGATGCTATTGGGATTTGAAGATCAGAATACAAATGAAATTATTAAACGAGGAACAACAACAAAAAAAACCCAAACAACAAACCCAAACTCGGGCCTTTCCTCTCCATGTGATTGGTAATTATAAATCAAAGTGGGGAAAACAACCCCGCTGGAAGCTGCCATTTGGGATACAGCCCAGTCGCCTGCAGAAGGATCCAAAGCCAAGGCGACACGGATGTGCCTTCGCATGCTATGGGGGTTCGCACATGCACTGGTTCTAGAGCTAAGAAATACTTTTAATGGCTTATCCACGGGACATATTTATTATGGCATTTACTATTTCCTGGGAAAAGCAGAAGCACCGCTCCTCAATCCAGTGCATTTCTTCAGCATTGGACTCCCAGTCAACCAACCCCATGCCGTGTCCCCCAGAACAGGACAGCCGAACCCCCGGCTGATGCTTTTAGCCGTTAATCACTACAACCTGAATGTGAGGCAGCAATCATTTGAAGCCTGGGTAGTCAAAGAGGAACAAATGAACCCATCTCAGCTGGACAGAACTGGAGATGTGGGAGTTGTGGAGTTGACTTTGGTGTGGTAAATTCTGAACAAGTCGGGAGTTGGAACTAGACAACCTTTAAGCCATTCTACCATTCTATGATCTGCACAGTCTCTAGTCCGTACAGAGGGTGACCACACCAGGTAAGTGCAGGCAGAGCAGGCAGGACCCCTGTCAGGGGCCGGTGCCGAGGGCTGAGCCCAGCCCAGGGCAGGACACATGCCGGGAGCCCGGAGGGGATGCACTGGTTGTGGTCCGGCCATCAGCCCTCACACCTGCACCCTGCGGACCTGCAGGGAATTTCACATTTTTGAAAAACCCCAAGCATTCACTGCAGGCCCTGAATTTTGAAAAATTTGGCCCTGTTTTCGCCATTGGCTTTGCAAAGCTTGGGCTGAGCTGCTGGCCTCGGTAGCCAGACTTACAGAACGAGCACTTAGTGCCCTTAGTGCAGGTTTGGGCTATGGACATCCCATCTAGGCACCCATGTTTGAACACGGGCTCCTTGTAGCCAAAATAAATAGCTGAATCAATGCTGCACAGAGTTTAATCTAAACACGCAATGGAGCCTAACTCAGATATACACTGTGCTCCATCGACAGGTCCTGGAGATGGCAAACTGAAGCCTGCTTTTATAGTGTGCCAGCTCAGGGACCTGTTCCCAATTTGCAGATTTGGCCTGTTGCATTCTAAAAGATGTTTAATATACTCGATGCCTGTTTGTGTTAATGTTTACCATTGAAGTTTTTCATTATTTGATGTTATATTTGGCCATAGCATTAAAATTCCATCGGACCGACTGAAATCTAGTGTCAAATCAAAGCCAAAGAAGCGTCTTTCCGATAGACCTTCAGTTCCCATCCAACCATGTCAAAAAAAAAAAATCCACTGTAGGTGTTTTCTTTGTAACTTTTCTTCCTTTTGCCAAAGAAATAGCAAACACTTTATTTATTAGCTGTTGTTTTTCTACGCACAGCTCTGGAGGAGCTGAGCCCAACGCCACGGGCTAGCGGGGTGGCTCTGCCAGGCGGGCACAGGTCCACCCCATGCCAGGGGCGAGTGCAAGCAGGGACGGCTGCCACCTCCCTCTGAGCCCTTCTCCAGGCTGTGTCATTTGGGCTAAGCAGGATTACCTACAGCCCTCCGTACTCACAGACCGATCCAGCCTGGGGACAGCCGACAGACTCCACCGATTTTTCTGCTGCTTGCAAATTGCTTATTGTTACTTGGATGACGACAAACCTTTGAAACCTGAACAAAACCCGATTTCCCTCCGTGCTAGACCCCAGCCTTGCAGGGAGAGCAGTCCTGTCCTGAGGAGCCTAAAGCCTTGATTTACAAAACCACTTTAGCACACACCTAAAATGAGAGAGCTGCGCGAGGGCACGCTGCAAACGAAATGCTTGCATTAGCTCTGCACCTAACGGGAGAGCGCCTGACCTGGGGCTCTGGCTCTTGCTCCTGTCCTCCCCTCTCTCTGCAGCCTGCCTCTGCTCCCAGGCTCAGCGTAGGACTTCTTTGTGGAAACCCAGGGATACAGGATCAGGAGTCGATCCCCGAGTGCCACGGGGAGTCACAAGCCTTGGGAGGATGCTGGGGATGCTCGGCGCTCGCAGAATCACACCCTGCACGTCACGTACGGGCTCACAAAAATCCCTGCCTGGCTCAGCAAGGCCAGAGGGAGATAACTGAAAAAGGCTTGCTGACGTCCACGTGTCTCTGGATTCAAAGGGACCTGGAAAATGTGACGTCCTGGATGAAAAACTGGGAAATGGCATTTTGACATGAAGCCATGAGGGTAGGGTTGCAAACCAGTCAACAGATATTCTCTCAGCTAGTCAGAAAGGGGAGCTCTGCAAATAACCCGTGGTTCAGTCCACCAAGGAACCACCAAAGCAGACAACGATGCTTCAGACTGTGTCCCCTCCCCAGAAGATTTTCTCCAACTTTCTCACCAAAATTAAGATCAGATATTTTGTATTTAGTGAAGGTAGCTTTTTTTTTTTCAGGATGGTGGGGTTTTTTTTAAAATTATAAATAATGTAAATGTCATCTCAGAACATAAGAACATTTACTTTGACAGTATTAAAATGGCAATGTTCTGATTCCTGAAGCGTTCCCACTTAGCTCCAAAGTGGATTTCTTTCTGAAATGGGAAACAAAAATCCCTGCCTGTGAAACTTCGTTCAGCTTCAGCTAAATTCTGAGACACAAAGAAAAAAGATCTGCAGCATTATACTGAAGTAAACATTATATACTTATAATATATCACAGCAGTTCTGAAAAGCATGCCCAACCCTGGGATTACTCATATTGAAATATTCTCTTCAAGAGGTAGGCAAGAAGTTTGACATTGTGGGGAAAATGAAGCCACATTCCTACGAAGTCCCAGTGGTCACAGGCCACTGAGATGACCCCCACTGGGGTCAGATGGGGGTTTCAGCACCCAGCCCATCAGCATGGCCCACTGGACTGTACAGATTTCTGTACGCAGATCTGTTCATCCTGAACGGCATCATCTTAATATGTCATTCTTGAAGGAACTGATTTACTAAAAGCCTTTGAGATCCCAGTGTTACTGGTTAAATGTTACACATTACTGGCACAAATGTGAAGTTAAACTAACTCTCTCCCAGCATCAATATTGGTTGCAGTGATGGGGTCAGGATGATTTATCAGATCCTCCCACATCAGCCCCCAATTTTTTAATGTTTCTGCTAAAATACACTGTTCAAAGGGGTGAATATCTTAAGGTTTGCTTTGTGACTCGCTGCTGCTGGCTATGGGCTGCAAAAAAATATCCGTGAGTATTCGAAAGTTTGACAAATTGTTTCCTTTAGGAAAATAAAAATCTTTGACACTGGACTTAATGTAAGTGTGCAAAGCTGCTATCGCTGGCGCTGGTGCTCAGCGACAAGCTTCTCTTCCCACCATCACTGTTGCCTCCTCCTCTCGACAGGTATCTCACGTACGGCACCTCATGCCCAGAGCTGAACCCCTGCTTCTGCAGCCACCCACCAGCTCCCAGTGCTGTCCCCTGGCTTAGCCGGTGACACGTGCACTTAGGTCAGTCTGAAACACAGAGGCTGAACACCATCCCCCTCTCCTGCTTCCCTATTTACCTGGCATGGGTTTCATGAAAGGACCATTTGCCCACTACTGGACAGCCTGAGAAGTCCCTGGGGAGGGACTTCTTACACGGGCGTGCAGTGACAGGATGAGGGGGAATGGATTTAAACTGGAAGAGGGCAGATTCAGATGAGATGTGAGGAAGAAATGTTTTCCTGTGCGGGGGGTGAGGCAGTGGCCCAGGTTGCCCAGAGAAGCTGTGGATGCCCCATTCCTGGAGGGGTTCAAGGCCAGGCTGGATGAGGCTTTGGGCAACCTGGGCTGGTGGGAGGTGTCCCTGCCCATGGCAGGGGATGGCACTGGATGGGCTTTAAGGTCCCTTCCCACCCAAACCCTTCTGTGATTCTGTGATTCTGTAACAGACTGCCCACTTCCCATAAGACTTACCTAGAAAAAATACTGTCGGGAAGGCCCTCTGCAGCAATGACTTTGCTAACGTAAATCCGCGTTGTAGAACCACAGGCTGCCCGGGTTGGGGGCCAGCAGACTTCTTCAGTTACAGCAAACAGCCACCAACAACCACTCCACCTTCTGTACTCAAGCTGGAAAGCCCGTCTTGGGGGGTGGTCTGTAGGTCGAGAGAAGTTCTCCTCCCCCTCTACTCTGCCCTGGTGAGACCGCATCTGGAATATTGTGTCCAGTTCTGGTCCCCTCAGTTCAAGAGGGACAGGGAACTGCTGGAGAGAGTCCAGCGCAGAGCCACAAAGATGATGAAGGGAATGGAGCATCTCCCTTATGAGGAAAGGCTGAGGGAGCTGGGTCTCTTTAGCTTGG
>WKFP01014814.1:932704-1047019 GCA_011057875.1 Pterocles orientalis
TCTCTCATCCAGGTCTGACCTCTGAGAGGCTGCCCCTTGCTTGCTGCAGGCAAGAAGAGAAGGGTTCGTGCTTCTTTGCAAGCAGCAGGGACTACCTTCTCCTTCTAGTAAAAGAGCTACTGCCCTGCCCAGGGGCGTGAAGCAGCTTAAGGCAATAGAAAGCCACAGGGACTTATTTGACAGCAATGGCACGGTAGCCGGGCCAGGCTCTTTGGTGTAAACTGGATTGCTCCATGGGCTCCTCTGAGCAATCCCATTTGTTATTAGCAGAGGATCTAGTCCACATAATATCAGAGCTCGCTGTGGCCATCCTGAGTCATCTCGGCAACAAATCTGGCCTCCAGACACAGCTGTCACATCTGCCACTTCCAAATGACATGGGCTCGCAGCATCAGTGAAACGGCATCAGAGAAAGCTTATAGCAACCACAACATGGTAAACATTAAACACAATGCTCGCAGTCCTAGGAAGGTCTGATAAGCCACGATTAAACTTAATTATGGATTATTTTATATTACCTACCTCCAAGCACTGTGGAAAATTGCTTCCTTTTAACTGCCTTGGCTGGCTTTCTCTGGCCACACACACACTGGGGGATATTTTCCTGTGATTGATGTATTTGTTTACCGAGCTCCTTGCTCAGATACAGGCCGATCCTCCCTTTAATCAGAGGTGTGAACACCTTAATAGTTGTCAGAGCCCACATTAACCTCTTGATTAAAACACATCCTCACACCTACCATTAAAGAAATAGATGGAACAAAGCAAATTCATACTCTCCACACAGAACCCGTGATGGGCACATAGATCTTTTATGTTCCTGTACTTGGCCCACTGGCATTTCAAGTTGTATCTTACAACAATTTTTTTTTTTAAATTTTTTTTCTTTTTTTTTTTTTCCTTTTACCAGTGAGTAGATGGAAGGGTTTTGGTGGGCTGGGTTTTGTTGGCTTTGCCTAAGGGCAAAAAGCTCCACGGTTTTCACTCGACTTCCTTTGACTGCTTACCTACACTGGCTATGACGCTCTTTCACTGCAGCGATATTACCAATAAAATAAACATGTCAACATTCAGAAGCACAAACAAGTTCATCTCTGACACTAATTTTCCTTGGCAAATAATTCTCCTTGTTTCTGCAAGGGCTTCAATTTCTTGTGGATTCAAAGCAAATTCATCTTTAATTTGATGCCCTGTCTTATTTTTCTTTCCCAATCTCATTAGAGTAAAAATAGCAAGGATATCCATATGATTAAAGACTTCATGTGCAAGAAAGCAATCTGGTCATAGTGCTCCTTAGCTTTATGTACTTCTTTCTATTTGACAACATTAATTTGCCATCTGTCAGCTCAGTTACATAGTTTACTTGCTGCTTGCTTGGCGTTCACCTCCCCCTTTTTCGTTGTCAGCTGTTTTTAATAGTTGGGCCTCCTTGAGTGGGCCATTTATGCAGATTTGAAACAGGAGAAATCCTCAAAACTGACCAGATGGGAACCTACTTTGTACTCCCCAGGCTGACATAGCCATGCACAGACCTCCTCCCCTTCCCAGCACTTAAAAAGAAATCAAATTTTTCCGTACCTCCGTAGCACCTTCCATCCGCAGGACTCCAGACCACTGCACAGATACAACCAGCCAAATTTTTCTCTCTTGGGCAGGTCTGCTGAAGTCAGCTGAATTGTACAAGACTTCCAGGGAGCTACATCCAGCCCTAAACACGCAATCAAATAAATGGAAGAGATGGTTAAGATCACACAAGAAAGGTGGCCAGTACAAACGGGGCATGGCTAGGCAGGTCCTGCCACAGCCCTCCACCACTGAGGGTCTCCTGTGGGGCAAGGGGCTTCACCACCTGCTCCCATGTGCAACCCAGGTGCAACCTGCGGCTGATGCTCATCTCACATTGACACCACGATCAGAGGCTGGAGCAGCTCCCGTGCGAGGACAGGCTGAGAGAGTTGGGGGTGTGCAGCCTGGAGAAGAGAAGGCTCCAGGGAGACCTTCCAGCAGCTTCCAGTGCTGAAAGGGGGCTACAGGAGAGATGGGGGGGCTCTGGATCAGGGGGTGCAGGGACAGGACGAGGGGGAACGGTTTTAAGCTGAAAGAGGGGAGATTGAGATGAGATCTTGGGAATAAATGTTATCCTGTGCAGGGGGCGAGGCAGTGGCCCAGGTTGCCCAGAGAAGCTGTGGATGCCCCATCCCTGGAGGGGTTCAAGGCCAGGCTGGATGAGGCTTTGGGCAACCTGGGCTAATGGGAGGTGTCCCTGCCCATGGCAGGGGGTGGCACTGGGTGGGCTTGAAGGTCCCTTCCCACCCAAACCGTTCTGTGATTCTATAATCTGCAATAAGGGTTATGGATATATTCCATAATTGATTTTTCAGCCTTCTGTGGTATGTTTCTGAACTCCTCAAAATGTTCCTTCTTCATCTAAAAGCCTTAACCCTAGGACTGGGAGAACTGGGAGATGATGTTTTACTACCAAACGTGGTGTTTTGGAGAGGAATGGGAGCTCTTCTTTCCCAGCTTCCAACTCCTGCCAGGCACCTGGCAGAGCGGCAGAATACATTCAGGCTTTCACCTGGAAAAAATGTTTTTTAAAAAATTCTCCCCACAAGTCTCAGATTTTCAGAATCTTCTGTCAGTGCTACTACTTCATCACTCTTATTGCGCGTTTAGGATGTGTTGTCTCTGAAAATGCTTCCTTGTCTGTAAAAGTTCTGTTATTGTAATTCCTATCTTCTCTTTTCCAAAATCCACTGCAGAGAGTGCAGCCAAGTGGGCAGCAGCTCAGCCTTTGGGTGAACCATTTCCCAGTTGATAAGGCTGAGAAGGTAAAAGCTGACCAGAAATGCCCTGTTTCTGGGGACAGAAGGCTTTCAGAGCAGCATTTCCAGAGCTGCTGAGATGGGACAGATGCAGGAGGGGAGCCTGGTTCTCAGACTGACAGGACTCCATCAGCAGGGACATGGTCTTCCAGACCCCAAACACTTAACCCTCCAAAACTCGTCTCTGATGTTACAAATTACACTTATAAAAGGTGAAACATTAGCTGGCATAATAGTAATTTACCTGAATATACAGCAAGACCAGTTCTGTTTTTTTCCATGTCATTTTCCTGCCAGTTGAAGAGTTTCAGGATACTCGGGGACACAAAAATGAAAAGATGAACTTTTCTCCTGAGCAGAACGCCAACACCAAGACTGACTACTGCTTAATTCCTAGGGGAAAACAGAGCTGTGCCCAGCCAGGGCTCTGGCCAAGGGCTTCACGGCTCACCATGACGGTCACAGGCGGCTGAGCGCTGCCCCTTGCCAATCCAACCGGCCCGTGCTCTTCCTCCTCCACCTAAACTGGGCGTGGGGCAGCACGCTTGAAAGGGTTTTCATCCTCAGGAGTAGCAAAATTACCTGCAGAAAGTGAACGAAATACTTCATCGTATATTTAATCGATTATACGATATATTATAATATATAATAATATGTATTATATAATAATATAACTTGCATATCAACATGAAAATTCATCCCATGCTGTCTGCTTTGTTTACGCCCCATTTCAGGAACAAGTGACATTAGCCAGGCTCATGACCAGGTTCCTCCAGGATGTATTTTTTCCCCCTGGTTGTTTTCTCAAAAACTCACTGTCAAGTGCTCAGAGAAAAATGTAAAAGCTTAAAATCTTTTAAACTGATGTTAGTTTAAAGGGATGTCAGTCTGGGTGACCTACACCTGCTTGGAGCTTCTCTGCCAAGACCAGCCCAGCAACCCAGCCCAAAGGTGGTACACCATCAGCCGAGGGCGGCTGAACTCAGACCACAGTTACCTGGAGCTCAGCTGAACATGTTTTTGCTCGTTTTGAGCCAGCCTGGGCAGAAGAGGAGCCAGCATTGGGGCAGGTCCTCGTCAAGGGATCCAGAAGCGAGCTGCCGGCGATGGGGGGAGAAGGGTGATCCTACCAGGGCAGGGTGGTCAGCGAGCTGAACACAGGCAGGAGGACAGGCACGTAGGGTGAGGACAGGCATGGAGGGTGACAACACTTTACATCATGACTAACATTTCCAGAAAAGCCAAGATGGAAATGATTTCCCAGGTCTGGTAGCACAACCCTGGTAGCAGCAGCCCTGAGAAGATCACCCCAGCCAAGGGCAGTCCGGCTGTGAGACGGAGCCAAAGCAATGCCTCCAGCACCGCTCCCCTGCCGGGAGCCCGGCCAGATGTGTGCCTGCCCCTGGGGCTCCAGCACTCCTGTAATCTGTAACAGTCTCCAGGCTGCTCTCATTTACGCTGGGGCCAATGCACAGATCGCTTCAGACAGAGTTCAAAGGCTGCCCTGAGCTGCTCTGCATGCGGGCTACCATCCACTAGCCAGACCTGGCTTCCCCATGGTGGGCTATCTCATACAAACGGGTCTGGCTGCTCTAATGGGCCACCAAATGG
Source organism: Pterocles orientalis (assembly GCA_011057875.1). NCBI lineage: Eukaryota > Metazoa > Chordata > Aves > Pterocliformes > Pteroclidae > Pterocles > Pterocles orientalis. The sequence goes on from WKFP01014814.1 coordinate 937,141, forward strand.
TCCCTCGAACCTCCCCCAGGTGTCCTGAGCAGTACTGCTCTGCATCACCTCTCTGCAACATACAGATACGCCCAGATTCACGCAGCTGGAGCACAACTGCAATCCCGCAGATATCCAAACGTGGTCTGAGGTTGACAAAGCTCATCCCATCACTGCAAGGCAAAGACACTTAAACTTGGTACCAAAGGCAGCATGTCATAATTTCAAAACATAACCTCTGCTCCAAACATTTCCCAGTATCGGCACATGCTGGATTCAGATCTCCAAATATTTAAGGTTATCTTTGGGGCGGTAAGCTCTGCACCACTGGCCAAACTCGTACAGGCGACAGAGGTTATAATGGCACAACAAATCCAACACTTTGACCAAAACAGAAATAGTGTGGAAAAAAAACAAAAATAAAGAAAAACAACATGACACTGTTGGCAATAACTTGGCAGAAATGTTCAGTTTAAGAAAGCTGAAAGCTGAGCCATTTCCACTGACAATAAGGAAGCCTGACAGCTTTTGGGACACGCTGTCTTGACGGAGGTGGGATGCATTTTAGAAGCTGATCCATTTGCATGGGGGTTTAGTGAACCAACCAGTCCTCCTCCTCCTCCCTGGGAAGACTCATTAGCTATAGGGGAACCCAGTGTGAACGGGAGGTGTGTGGGGGCACGGGTAATTACACAGGCACCTTAGAAATAAATAACCTGCCATTGATACGACTGCAGACCTGGCACTGCTCCTCATTTCAGCCTGCGAGAAGGTCTTCAGCAACACTCCATAAACTACAAAGAAAAGAAAAGGAAATTGACTTTAAAAAGGACATTTTAATAATACTGAGGTGTTAACAAAACCCTCAGAGAGCAAAGGAGCTCCATCACGGGGGATGGACTCGCTGCCTGGACCTGGCTCCTGGTATCTGCCTGGGGCATTGCTGGGGCCAGTGTTTCGTTAGCTCAGCGACTACCGCTATCGTGGTGTGGCTGGAGAGGATGCTGTGGTGGAAAACAGGCTGTGGGGATACAGAAACTGGTTCTGGCTGTTGCACCCTCTATCTCCAAATGCTGCTCCCCGGGAGGAGCCATGGCAGAGGCAGGACTACCCTCGCCCAAACGGGATGCTGCAGAGCATCACGAGATGTGAAACGGGAGGGCAGAGCTTCTGTATTTCTTAACAGGGAATCCCAGAGGGAATTGGGATATGTGCTCCTGAAGCATGGGATGGAAACTTGAGCGCAAACTGCAAATTTGCTGTCTAGCGCTCAGACTTTGAGGCTGTCATATCCGAGATGCGTGCATGTAATGACTATTCAATGCATGTAATATTCAATGTGTGCATGCAGTGACTGCTTACCCTGGAAATGCATCAGCCAGGCTCTTGCTCACATTCCATATCACCAAATACACTCGAAGTCCCCCTCTGGCTTTCAGCAGGCCACCTGACACCCAGGTGTCCCACAGATGTAATGCGGTGTCAGCGCTGATAGGGACGCTGGTGGAAAGGATGGACCTGTGAAATTCCCCCTGGTTACACCAGAAAAATTCAGATCCGGGAGGTTCAGGATGCTCTGCCGAAAGCCTGGTTACATTAATTCAATGCCCAGAGAACATCTGAGCTTGCCCCAACCGTAGGAGCCATGCTTTCTGGAAAATCTCCGTTATTTCTAGGGCTCCGATCTCTTCCCTAAGAAGTGGACAACAGATTTTTTTATTAAAAAAGAAAAAATTGTGTGTCTCCCTTAAAAGGGGACAACGCCTTTTCACAATGACTGTCCCCTACACTGGAGACACGCAGTGCCTCAGCCAGCAGATCTGGAACCTTTCCAGAAGCCAGGCTGGCAGTAAGGTAAATAAAGATTACACTGATCCTGTGCCAGCCCGTGGTGCGGAGTGCTCGCGCTGACACCCTGCTCTCTGCAGCAACGCATGCTGTTAGACCCAAAACCGCGAGGGAGAGGCACTGGAGTCCCGACGTGAAAACCTGTGTAACACAATTAAAAAAGCCACAGAAAAACCCATCAGAACACAGCCGGTGCACCCTGCTACCTCTCGACTGGTTTTGATAAAATCAGGTTGTTTCCAGCCAGCTGAGAGTCTCCCCGGTCCGCGGCTCCGGCAGAGGTTTCGAGGCACACAATAACCCCAGTGATTTCACAAAGCTGAGCCGAGCTGAGCAGAGAGGACAGGAAGCGATGGCTCCAGGTAGTCCCTCGCCATTTGTCATGTCAGTCATGCTTAGGTGGCTTAAAGGAATTAGTTTTCCATTTAATTTGGGAAATTTTCCCAGAAAGTCTTGACTCCCGAATACAAATAAGAGTCGCTTAGAAAACACTTCATTGCACTCGGCTACCTTCTGGCACAACACTGAGTTAGAGGAGCAGCTCCTGGGCGGAGCAGCCCGGTTCACTGCTGCTGCGGACGCTTTTCTGAATTTCCCCGCAGTCAGCCTGCAGTTCAGCCCGCAGGGAGCCAAACGGGCTGGGGTCTTCTGCAGGTGCCTGCTAATGAGTGCTATGGTTCCTAATCCCGACCCATTTCTTTGGCACCAGATTCAGGTGGGATATTGGGTATTTACAAACAATACTGGTATTACTCAAGGCAGGAATCGCTGCAGAGACAATTTTTATAATTCACTGCCTCTCACCAAAGCAGCCCGATGCTGGTGAGCGCTGCTACACGCCGCAACCCCAGGGCAGGTCACCCGGCACGGGTACTAGTGACTTTCTCCCTAGCAGAAACGCGACTTCGGGTCTTGCAGCGCAACAGCTCAGATCACAATCTAGCAGCTGAGGTAATGTTTAAATCCCATCTCTAGAGTCACTGGATATGCAGTGGATTACGACCAAGCCATAATACAATTTATTTATTGCAGATAAGCCAGGCTGTGCAATAGATGTACGCTATTAATAACAAATAATTTTGTGTGGGTGATGAGCACGTAGGTTCTGTTGCAGCCTTTGATGTTTGTAGCTACCCAGGTTTACTGCAACTAAATGCACTAACCCCTCCAGCCCCGTAAACATACCTAGTCCAGTAAACACACCATCAGTGTTCCACATAACGCCGCAGGTGCCTCTGATCACCTCTCTCCAGCCGTGACCTGCAGCAGGGACAGCACCGGACACCTCCCAGCGCCTCGCCTCCACCGCTCCCCGCCTGTGCAACACTCAGCACCAGGACTCGCTCTGTTCTAACCAGAGGGACAGAGGCGCTGCACCAACACCTATTTCGGTGGTGCCCTGCTGTTTCAACCTGCTAAGAGGGAACTGAAAACCCTGAAGTAACTGAGTTCCACAAATGTCCCTGTCCTCCCTGGGTCACCAGCAGAGCGAGGTCCTGGCTGGCACTGCAGAGCGGGGCGGGAGGCAGGCAGCACAGCCCTGCTCCCATACTCCGCTCCTCGCTGCCCGGCTTTGCTCCCATGTCTTCCTCTTGGCTTTGCTTTCTTTAAAAACTTTGAAGTTTCTTTTGCATTGTGGTTGGTTTTCAGATGCACCATAAAACTCCCCGTGCTGGGAATACTGTGGTTAAGACATGGGAATGCAAACACTGTGGAAATAACTTGGGTTTTGTTTTTCTTTTCCTTCCCCTTTTTTTCCCTTCTATAAACTAACTTTTCCACTTCTTCAGTATGTTGGCACTTAGAACTTGTTTGGCCTGCTAACAGAAACAAGGACTGAAGGGGTCACAGGAATGATCTGTTTTGAAAAACGAGCAGAAGCCTGTCGCAAGCTCTCAGCCAGGATTCGAGCAGGTAATTCCGGGTGTCAGGACTTGCACATCCAAGCCTTCAGCTGCTGGAAACTCAGGTGGCTGTGACTTGTGACCCCATCCCCGAGCCCTCTCCCCCAGAAGCCTGCCCTCGCCCATCCCTGACCTCTCCTATGGCTTTGTGTTGTCTCCTGCCCAAGGGCCCTCTCCAGGCCATCCCGTGTCACCTCCTTCTCCCAGCTTTGAGAAGCTGACCATTAGCTCTTACAGTCTCCAAGGCCCTCGTTGCTATCTCCCACGTTTTTGTGTCCCAACACTGCACTTTAACAGCCACTGGAGAGTCATAGCTGCTGGAGATCTCCACCCAGATCGAGACACTGCATGGTAACATCATGGTGAGCCACAACCCATCCCACTCAGCGCTGCAGACTTATGGTAGAACGAGCAAGGCCACTGCACTGGCTCCATCATGGGTCGACATTCACTCTCAGCATGTGTTGTGCTCTTTGAACAAAAAAAACCCAAATATTTTGATGTCATTGGGATTTGGGATTTATTCAGTGGTTCTTACAGATCTGTCCCAGACCAGATCACAGACCAATTTGTTTCTGAAGGAGCAAATGGAACAATAAAAAAAGGCACAATTGCATGGCAACAATAAAAAGGCAAAAAGCATTTTCTTAGGAGTGCATCTTCCCATCAATAGCTCCTATTATCATGTTATCAACCACTACACAACCTTCACCCCCCTGCACCCTGCCTTTATTGTCACACATGCTGAAGGAAGAAAAGGCTCATATTCCCATCCTGTCACCTGGAAACATAAGGCTCAGGGAGCCTACCCACAGAGCCCGCGGGGGCCTTGCAGGAGAGCACACGTGTTCGGGGACCAAGCCACCGCTCAGCCACCTGCCTTCTGATAGACTTACAGAACCACAGAATGGTTTGGGTTGGAAGGGACCTTAGAGATCATCCAGTCCCACCCCCTGCCATGGGCAGGGACACCTCCCACCAGCCCAGGTTGCCCAAAGCCTCATCCAGCCTGGCCGTGAACCCCTCCAAGAGAGAACACCTTCTCCCAGGGTCTCACTCTGCTTCCCAGGATGTGGTGCTTTTCAGACAATGGTACTTTGGCTTTTACCTTTTTAATAAAGAAAACTTTCTCATAGTTCTTCAAAAAGGACTCAAGATGTGATATCATTAAATTTTTTTTTTTTTAAATATTTTTTTTATGATCTTGACCCATATCTCCTGAATGTTTTGGTTTGGTTGTACTATGCTGCTCTTCAGTTTTTCACTCTTCATCAATGTCTCAGAGAAGCTGTGTACAGCCTGTTTCTAAAGGGCTTTGGACACTGATGTCTATTCCAAAATACTTCTCCAAAACAGAGTAACACAAGGGTGATTTGAGTTCCCAGTCTCCGCAAAGTGCCTGGTGAAGTGCTGTTGTAGGCAGATCATAATTAATAATCAGCATTATTTATAGCGGGGCCTGCAGAACAGAATTGAAAGTGTCATCAGATTTTACATCCAAAATATTGTCTAAGCGAGTCCTTTCTAATTCCCAGGCATTGCTGTGGGAAGATACAATTGCACATGTAAATACTTTCCCATGCCTCCTCGCCATGTGCGTATTTCGCATGTGTAAAGCATATGGGAATGTACGGAGGGGCTCGTTGGAAATGTAGAGTGTGTGTAAATTGTTGCTTGTCTACATCTGTGTATCTAATTGCATGTGAAAATCACTACTTGAGTTGCATCAATGAAATACAACTTTTTGAAAATACAGCTTGCATGTGTTTCTCATTCATTTTAGTGAGGCACAAGATGATCCAGTTGAAAAACAGTAGCTAAGACCAGATGTTCTTCTGTTCCTCCAGCGTGAGAGAAGCAGCTCAGCCTTAAGAAACTTGAAGCTGCTTAGCTTTGGACACTTCCAGGATCATGGGAGAGAAAGATCATCTCCTCTAGCAGCCTCCCTTCCCAAGGACCCAGACTTGCTCCCAAACCATGGAAATGGCTGATGTTCACCTTTGCTTCCGGTGATTGGGAATCGAGCACCAAGCCTTCCTCAAGTTCTGAAGAGTGATGGCTGCAAGTGCTGTGTTGTGGTCATTTGGTGGGTTTGGAGACAACCAGGGGACACTTCTGCGTACCGGCCAGCTAGTGCTGGACATACGGGAGAGGTTTAACGTAATACATGATGGGAAGGGTAACTCACCCAGCTTTGCCAAAACGTCATTTTTAAGCTACGTGCCTAATTTATAAACAATTGAGTTTTAAAGATTTTAATAACTCCTTGAATTTTTGCACAGCTCTGCTGCTGCTGTGGTCATATTTCCAAATTCAATGTACCTCTTACTCGTCCACTTAAAACATTCACTTTTCATTTAAAACTGCAGGAAAAACAAAATCTGGATTACTTTCAAATTATTGGCCAAGCTCAAAGAGCCATCCCAGCCCTTTATGGGGTGCAGATAAAAGAGCTCATAGTCCCTGCTCTGCCAGGAAAAATGTTCACTTGCTGTAAAAAACATTAAGAAACCAACTGAAGAGCTTATTAAACTTTTCAGATGCAAGAATTTGCGAATTGGACAACGATGCATGTATATGTCAGACCCTTGAGATGAGATGGTGCCTGTCATAAACTGCTGCTGGACGCGTAAATAAGACTCACTGTGCTCTCCCCCAGCCATCGAGTATTGAAGTCGGAGCTCGGCTGAAAGCACTCTTTGTGAGAATCGGCTCCGAAGATTTATGTGGAAGAACCTTTCTTTATTTACCAGCTTGCTGAGGCTGACAAAGTATTTGATAGCTTGGAGCCTCCAGCCTGAGAGCCTGGCTTGCAAGAGTATTTGTCAGGGATTGCACCCGCTCTGCTATTTATCCTTCAGCACCCCAACCTGCGAGCACCCTCCCGTCCCACTGATGAAGGACCTGAAGTGAAAGCAATGTGCTCCACACTCTCCTCCCTTCCGCCTCTTCCAAAAGCCTCAAACAAACCCATTTTGGGTGCTTTATTCTAGGACATATGAACCTAATCCTCCACTTTTCAAAGACGCATTAGTTATTCTAAAGGATTAGTAATTCTTCTGAAGAGCGGTGTTTGAGTTGGCAGAGGTGCTCACTGGCCACTGCAGGTGTTGCAAGTGTAGTTGTACCCAAGGGAGTGATGGCTGTTAGAAAGCGTTCCTTCTTACCCACCGGCTCGGCAAGGCTACTTTCACCAATAGTTGTAGGCTATACGGGGAAGACAAGTCACCTCTATGCTTATCAACCTTTATTGCTGCCACTAACAAACACAATGAGCAGCGCTGACTTGCAGAGCCCACTCTGAGTTGGCAGAGTCAGCAGCTACAAAAACTTGTTAACTTCGTACTGGGAAACTTATGGCATTTGATCTGTAAATGGAGACAGATCAATGTCTCAATTTACAAACGTAAACACGTGAACAGGTCCGCTGCAAACAAGGGTGTGCATGACCCCAGGTTTCCGTCCAAAGATGCAGCAGACATCTGCCAAGTTACCCTGGGAGCTGAGGGAGAACCTTGATCAGGTGAAAACAACAGATGCACAGCTAGAGGATATTGAAAACAAATATCTATTTGTAAGTCTTCCTAAATGACTAAATTAGACAGAGATCTTGGCTAAAGATTTGCATGACAGTTGTATTGCTTGTCCTCAAAGTCAGGTGCAAGGGTAAGAAGATGCAGACCCCTTATCTTTGAACATGCTGCATATGATACCGCATGCTTTATTCCTCCTTCCTCCTAGCAAGATCACATCCAGCTTACTGATGAATTCTGTTCTAAATACAACTGACAGAGAGAATTTGCAATGTTTGGAAACCTGACCTGCATTTCTGTGTATGAATTTTTGCTCCCATATTGGATTTCACCTAGTGCGAGGCAGCGAGGCTGTGAACTGGTAAGACATTCAGATGTTTGAGTCAGACCACCGGGGATCACAAACGCTCCACGACCACCTAATATGAACCCTAAAATATCACAGGTCAGTCAGCCCCATTCAATTGAAATTCACGGATCTGTAGATTCGGTCAGGCTCTTCTCAGCTGTTTGGCTCTGCAGCGTAACCGACTGCTCTTGGAGCTCCCCAGGGCTGCTTGGGCAAGCTGTTGTCCTCCTCATCCATTCTCTGAGAGCACAGAAAAGATCTCAAAGCACCATGGTTCCAAACTGCAGGCAACAGCATTTTAAGGGGACTGCTGGTTAGTCTCCCTCATCTCCTTCACAAGAAGAGTGGCACCTGGGCCAACAGAGGACTCTGGACAAGGGACAGTGCCCGTAAGAGCATTCGCCATCAAGCTTCATCTTTCTGCATCTCATGAGTGTTTTGCCACCTATTTCTTTTCCCAATTTTACGTGGCAGTTCACATGACCTAAAATCATCTTTAAACGTCCCGGGACATTTTCCATTTGCAGTGTGTGACTCAGCAATTCCACAAAGATGAGGAAAAAACACCTCAAAAGTCATGTCTCTCCAGATGCCCACCTGGCTGACTCGGTCTCTCTAGTGCTCCGAGTGATGGAGTGTAAACCTGACGATGCCACGTACCTCAAAACAGTGCAGTAATTTATTTCAGAATGATTTCCTAAGACTCAGCAGCCTTCAACCAAGAACCAAGGTGGCTCTGGCAGAGTGGTGGTCGGGGTCTCCCTCTACTCCTTCAGAACATGTTATTGCTGGTGTGGGAAGCAAATACAGCCAACCAGTAATACCTGCTTCCAAAGAAAACACTCGCTTTACTGTATCTGGTGTTTTGAAATGTACAAAAATAAATTATTTATTATCATGACTTTTGGGCTGACCCTGTTTATACGGGCTTGCATCTGTCTGATCTGCAGACTGAGTCACTGACAGACAGACACCCTGTTGGCTGCTCCAGTTACTTACATTATGTCCATACTGTTCCAACAGCTTAAATAAAAATAGCCAGCTTGAAACTTCTCCTCTGCTGGCATTTCTTCATGGAGACGGGGTGTTGCTTAAAGAAACATCAAATCCCTCTGAAAGAGGTCAGATCTGCAGGGTGAGATGGTAGAATTAATGCTGAGACTCCCTGTCTGCAGATCTCCAGCCCAGCTTCAGACCCCTCAGCAGCTGTGCTGGATGCCAAGAGAACGGGCGAGGAGGTTTGGATGATGTGTGAACCTCTTCAGAGCTTCCCGCAAAACATCAGTCAATGGGAATTCAAAACCTGAAGTCCAAAACCTGCAGCCCTTCTGCCACCACCAGCCACTTCCCCAGCTGACAGCTGGGGCAGACTCAAGAGTAGTGCTTCCACAGACACCAAGTTAGTTATTTCTCCTCCTTTTTCTTTGTACCCCCCAGACCCAGGGAAGACTGAAGCGAGAGCTGCAGATGAGCCTCTTGGAAAGGGAGCGTGACGGAAGCATGGGACTGCAGAACCCTTCCATCCCTGGTATATCATACAGAATATACATTTCCGAATAGAAACATCATTTTCTTCACTATCCACCCAGCAATGTCTCATCTCTCAGTGCAGAATAAGAGGACTCAGCGATGAATCTGAGTAGTTCCAGACTTGTGGACATTTAGAGCTTTGCATCATCAGTGCCATTTTCTGATTTCCTGACTTTCCATTAGTTTGTAATCTTTAAATTGACATTTCCTAGATTTTTCATCTCATCATTACATCAGCAATGTAATAGAAATAACCTGATACCTATGCAGATCCTCAGGTGTGAGCTGAAGAAAGGCTGCCTGCATGGGCAGGGAGAGAAAAAAAGGTCCAATGTTGGCCCTCCTCCTCGTTTGCTTGATTAGGAAGGAACTGAAAGTGGCTGACAGCAAATGCTCTGTCCTATAAACAAGCAAAAAGCCCTGGCACAACTGTCAGACAGCATTCCCAGGGGGGCTGGACCCCAAATGGCTTTTCCGGAATATATTAGAGCCATAAATGCTGCAAAACATTTGAGCAACCTGGGCTGGTGGAGGGTGTCCCTGCCGATGGCCGGGGGTTGGAACCCGATGACCTTTAAGGTCCTTTCCAACCCAAACCATTCTGTGATTGATTCTATGAAAATCTGACTGCAGCCAGGAGCAAGTAAGCAAGAAGAGCCTTGGGCACTCTGAAGGTCCAAGGTGCGGTATCAGAAGAGGCATGAGCCACCTCACAGTCTCCTCCTGGAGACTTCAGTACTGATCCTAATGATATCACGATAAGAAAGGGCTAGTCCTAGGGCTCTAGTGGGCCTTCCGCCTCTCTCAACACCGTGAAGGCTACAATTCCTCACCCGGCGTGTCCTTTTGATAACTACTTTTCAGTATCCTGAGATCACAAAGAATTAACCAGACATATTTATGCTGCGTTACACACCTGAGTGTCTGCCAGGAACCAAGCGAAAAACCAAACCATAGTCACGCCTTACTATTATTAGTTTGAATTGTTGAGCCTTTTCATTCAAAACACTCCGATCAAGGTTAGGAGCCCAAGAGTATCAGATGGTCTACAGGGAAGACTGTGACCTGCCTCTTGTCTCGGAAGAACTCTTAATTCCGTGAGCATGGCCACCTCTGGGCTAGATGTACATATGATCAGACAGGTTTTTTCCACCTGAAGGTCAGACATTTTTCTGTAACTGAAAGAAGTGTCTGATCACAGTTTCTCCCTTGATTTCACGGATTATTTTTAAAGAAGAGGAGGCAATCCAGTACAGTCTGGAACCCTGTGACCGAGAAGAACATGCAAAGATGAAGAGGATCTCCTGCTCAACACACACACCTTGGAGCACCAGCCAATATCTAAGTGAAGGATAATATTCTCCACTCGCTCTGCTCTTGCAAGCATGGAAGACTATGAGTAGGATGTGTGTTTGTGGTCGAGGAGGTATGCAAGCTATGCTCTGTGTGGATGGAATATGCCTGGTGCTGAAAGCTGTGGGATGGAAGAATGAATGCAGTTGTATCGGGAGAAGGAGGAATGCTTACACTATTTTGTGTCCTCAGTGTGGATTAGCTTGGACAGGGATGCAAGGTGGGAAAGACATATCCTGAACACCTGTTTCTACATCTGTATTTTTTTTTACTCGTTTTGGAGACGGCATGCCTTGCTTCATGCTCCCTGTCCTTACACTGCACTCAGGTCCTTTCCATTCCATGCAAAAATAGTTTCTGCTCTCCTGAAAGTCAGTCGTGTTTCTAAGCGGGGAGAGGAGGAGAGAGGGGAGCAGTGTCCGTGTGTGTGCGGGAGGGCTGAGGGAGCCTGGGCACACATCTGCCCTCAGAAGCACCGGGGAACCGGCGCAGCAGAGAAGCACCCGTCCTGGGACCCAAACCTCCTCAAGCTGCTGCTGAAGTTGGTGGGAATTTGGTCAAGTCAAGGTATTCAGGATGGACTCTTTGGGGAACACCATTAAGGCAGCCACATTCTCACAATCCCACACAAAATGTGCATGCAACGAGTCGGCAAACAGGGCTATTCTCACTTCTGTCAGCAAAAGGAAATTTAATTGATTTAACAAGACGCTAAGGCTAAAAAGTCTCTCCAGAGGCAATGGAAATATATGCACTTTCACTGACCTCTGAAAATACATGATTTATGGGAATACCCACTTATTTTCCTAAATTCCCACAAACTGACCTGAAAAAATTAGCCCTTGATCTGTGATGGCAAGGGACTCCACAGAGGTAAAGTCACGGAAGGAGAAAGAAGCAAAAACAGAATCAAAAGAAAAAGTATTATTTAAAACTAGAAATACGTCAAAGGGATAGAAAATAATTTGTACCAAGCCGTGTAACAGAATATCGCTTGGCAATGCTGTCAGGCCATGGATGGACAGAGACACTTAGGGCTTCAACCTAGTTTGGTTTGGCTGTTGGTAATTAGGACCTTGAAAGGAAATTTTAAAACACAGTAATAATAATTTTAACTCGGAAATGCTACAGTTCCGCAGACCTACAGCCACACGCCTGACCTCCATTCCCAGGGAACCTCCCTGCGCATCCCTCTGCAGAGCTGCTGGGCTTGGTGAAGTCACACTCGGCTTCGGAAACTAATTTTTTAGAGGATGGCTACCACCTCTCAACGCTACACCAGGTTGCCGGTACTTTCTGATGGATCACAGAAACATTTAGACTGCAGATTTTAAGACAAACTCCCCTGTGAAAAGCTCTATATTCTCTTGAGACAGTTCTACAAAGATGACAGGATCTTGACTCTCAAGATGTCGAGATAACTGAATGCAGTAGACTGGACAGTATGCAGTGCCTCTGTCTCGGAAAGATGAAGAATTCTGTTTGTTCTGTTAGATTTGAACCAGAGATCCAGAGGGTATAAATGAGATGCACAGGCCTGCTTATCAGCCCCCATAGCAAATGCTAGTTTTTTATTTGAAAAAAGCCTTGATGAAATGTAACCTTCCTCCTTGCAGTCCCAGCACAGCTGGCTCCCCTGAATTCAGTCAAGAAATATGAAGAAAATGAGCTATTTCAGATGTTGGATCCAAAATGCATGCTGCTCTATGTGCAAAGGAAGCACTGTGAAAATAAGATGGACCACCATCAGTTCTGATGTGCAATGCTTGAGCTGATCCAGGATCTTGTATGGACTTGGGAACCAAGGAAATGAAAAGTAAAAGCCCACAAAGTCAGCAAAAGTAGATCAGAAAAAAATCTGTACATTTGTTTGTCTAGAAAGTAAGAAGTTGGTTAGGCCATACTCTGTGGTGGCTCCACACCAGGACTGGACATCCTGTCATGCCTCAGAGGTCTAATCTGAACTCACTCTTTCATCTCCTCATGGCGTTTTCAGTAAAGAAGCCACAGAGTCCATCAGAATCCGACCGTGAGAGCCTGAAGCCAGATTTGGATCTGGACTCTGTGGGTTTGGCTCATTTCTAGACGCAAGTGAAAATGTGTTTGGTGGTCTGATTCAAGTCTCCAGCAAACAGGTGACTTGGCGTTGTCCAAAACCACTCTATAACTCCGCATGATTGGCACCTTTCACTTAAAAGAAGCCTGAGCTGCTTTAGCCAGCAATGAATTAAACTGGCAAAGGCTTGGGGAGGTTTGCAAAGCAGTTGGCTCAAGGCTTAGATTCTCTCATTTTCATGAACCCAAAGCCCCACTGGAATAGAAAGAAAAAGAATAAACTACCTACCCAGCCATCTGATAGCGAGAAGAATGCCATTCTTAAAACAAACAAAGAAATGTCTCTCTTCATGTGATTATCTTAAAATAACTAATTATTTCAATGAACAAATGACACCAAGACGAGAAGTATCCTGGAGTCAGAGGCATGAACTTTTAGCTGGTAGGTCAATGGTAACGTATCTTGTTTGAACAAGCCTGACAAAGATCTGCTGAGCAATATCCATCGGGGCCAACAGTGCTTGGCTGTCTGCATTGCGGTGGAGAGATAGACTTGGATAAGAGTGTCACTCACTCCTCCGCCGACACCAGCCAAGCATAATGAAGCATGGCCAAAGCCTTCTTCAGCATGATGGCAAGAGTGAAATGCTGGAAAGACCTAAAAAATGGTTGATATGGATGAATTAGAATGAAATGGTTGCAGTAACCATGATCTGAGACGGCACGGCCAGCATTGAAGCCAACACAACCCTGTCCTAACCCCCTCCTTCCTCTCTGACAGCCTACACGCTGCGTTTTCATGCACGCTGCAAAAAATTCTGCAAGTATGTCCAGCCCACAGCGGTGTCAAGGGATGTCTACACCGCAGACTGCAGCGTAAAGCCGAGGTATTTGGATCAGCTGTAAATGAGATAATCAGAGTACCTCTGGCCATGTAACTGCTGCTTCAGAACTTGCTCTGCAGAACTAGCTCCTATCGCTATTTTTAATGCTGATAATAGCATTAGCGTTGTAATAGAGCTGAGGTGTCTAAGGCCAGGGACCTGCCAATCTGAACACAGAACACATCTGCCTCCACAGCTTCTGAAGTGGTATCAGACAGAGCAAGTGGATACGGAGAGATGAACAGCACAAAGAAACTGACTGAAGATTTACACTAGCTTAGTTCTAACAGGAAATCCTTCCTGCTATTAACTCCAAATATTAGCTGAAAATAAAGACAAAACGGAGAATAGAAAATGACATCATTTTTTCTGCTTTGAAGGAGAGTTTTGCCTGGTTCTCATCCTGAAACGGAGAACAAAAGTTTCACTGAATGCATTGGTAAATTCTGATCTTTATTAGAAACTAAGCTGTGAAGAGGTGTTTTCTTGTGCAGGAGCAACTGCTATTTTAGCCGTTTCACAAGCCTGGCCTAGAGTGCGCGACTTTTTGGCAGTGGAAGAGAGATCTACGATATCACTCAGAGCACCTTCATCCATTTTCAGAGAATAGCCAGATTATCAGGTCAGCAGCAAATTTCTGGGACTAGACCCTCTTCTAGACTGTATCCTTCCTGCAAACCCACTAATGACAACGCTGTATGAGACAACAAATCATATTGGCTTTGGTCAATGTTTGTGAGCGGAGTCAGTCCAAGGGAAGGGCAGCCCAGCCCGTGTCAGCTCCCTGTTGAGATGGGAAGTGCAGATTCAACCCAAGGAGTCTGGTTCAGGCCAGTAGACATCTTTTAAAGCAGTTAAGAGCATCACTTCCTTAGCCATGAGAAAGAACTCAAAAAAAGGCAACATTTTTTTTTTTTTTAGTGAACAAATTGAGAAAATGGAAGACCATAATCATCACCATCCAGGACAAGGAGGAAGCGATGGCTGAGGATGACTTCCAAGTGTAACTAAAGAAAAGTAAAGGGATACCGTTGGCGCACAGCTCAGCGATGGTAACCAATTAGTGCAGGTTAACATGCTTCTCAGTTCCTAGGTGTTGGTATGGCACTATGAATGACCCAAGAAAGAAATCTTAACGTTATGCGTGTGGAATGTACTCAGAAGCTGACAGAAGCCACAAAAAATAGACTGATACTTCTCTGTTTGTAACATTAGCTGATGGCTGTTTCCAGTCCTTCTCTTTCTCCAGTGTATCTCAGAAAATAGCTTTTAAATTCATCAGATCTTGGACATACAGCATGGGGAACGTTCCAGCAAGTAGCCGTTTATTTTATAAGGGGATTTAAATATTGTAAAACTGAATAAAATGCAGGTGTTTGCACTACAGACAAGTGAACCTTGTGTAAGCTCTACAAAGACTTGACTTCCAGATTAAAAGGGCTTTGCACAGTTTGTGCTGCCACAGTGGAGGAGGTGGATTTTGGGATGGGCTAGAGAGGCATCTTCCTTTGCATTACGAGGTCCCAGATTCAACCCCCTGCCCTGTTTGCCCACCAGGGAAATGCACGCAGTAAGACAGATGGTGCTCGTATCTACATCTGCACAATTTTGTTAACTTTGAAATCTGGCTGAATGTGTTCAACCACCAGTTTGCCCAAACACAAGTAGTTGCCATCTAGTGTCTGGAGCTGCCATGCTTGGTGAGAAGGATGGACACTAACCCCACGTTGCGCTGCTGTTCAGGGAACCCATTCCAGGCTGCTACCAAGGAATGCTGGGTTAACCAAAGCAGGAGCGTAAATGCATGTGAAAGACAGATTCTCTGATTTTCATACTGGATTTTGGTAGCAAGGAAGGAATTACATCTACGTCTTGGAAAGCTTCCCCAGTGATCAAACCCAAACCTGCTGGCTCATACAGGATTGGCTTCCTCAAGAAGAGAGATTAGATGGACAGCCTTACAATGAAGTCTAAAGACAACGAAACTCTACCTGTGTCAGTTCTTTGACTCCTGATTTACACCAGTAAAAGTGAGCAGACAGCCAAGGTAATACCAGTTAATTATTAAATATATAATCAGTGTAACCATGCCCTCTAGAGGACTAAGTTTACCTTCATAGAGTCAAAACCAGCCCTTGGGTCTGAACACTCTTAGAATTTGGGGGAACAGCGTTTTCGATGTTTGTGTCTTCCTTCCCCAGCTGAATCTAGATGTGAATCCTGATTTCCTCACTGGCACTACATCCCACACTGGGTTGAACCAACCCCCCCAAAATGGCTCTGATAGGTGGGGTTTAACTTTTATACCCACATACTGTCTCTGTCAAAAAATTAATTCAGCTAATCCCTACTCAGAGACTGAAGGACCGATCCAAGGTCTTATTCTCTACCAAATGGAAGGTCACTTCCGCAGACATTTGACCGCTTTGCGAGGCCTGACCCAAATCAACATGTTGAGTACTAAATAAACGGCATTCATTTTCTTTCCACATCTTCCTTCCTTCTCTTTTTTTCTGCATTCGCTGGCAATTTCCCCAACTTTCTTTGGTCAGTGTGGTTTACATTCCCAGTTGGCTTGAGCTGCAAAAATGAGAGTGAAATCAATCTGTGTGCAGTTTGTTTGCCAAGGCTGCAATTGCCCGAGTCAGACGGGATGCTGGGGGCAGAAGCAGCTAGCTGTGTTAGCGGGCACCCGGTGCAGGATGTAACACTGTCCTGAAGGAGCCGATAAATGCTTTTGGCATTCTGAAATGTTTTTGGCCCGAAACGTCCACATTTTGAGATTAGGAACCCACCGCTGTGAGGCACACACCGCCAGCTGCATGGGCAGCTGCTTTGAAAAACAAAATCTGGAAAGGAAGAGGAAAAGGGTCAAAGATACGAGCTCATCGGAGGCAACAAAAAAGAAATTCTCCCTTATCAGTTCAGTAGGTCTTTGCTGGTGGAGCTGGTCCATGGACAAGTGCAGATACTCCCTTGGAGGTCCTGCAGAGCAGCCCAGGGACGCGGGGCTGGAGCAGTGGCCTCCATGCAGGCTGTTGAGGGACAAGAGCAACAGGGAGGACACCCACTTGCTTTCTACCAGAGAATATTTAGACATCTTTTCCATGGCACCTTAGCTTGTGTCCCAAGTTAGACTGCTCCCCAACAGTTTAAGGCACAGATGTAATTGGAGCACAGCTATAGTTTAACAGCTCTGTTGAGTAAACCCAAAAGAGCTCACATGGGGAATTTTGAGAGCCTGTACCATTAGCTTTGCTTTTCTCATTGAGCCATTGGGATGTCAGACACTGAATACACTACAGCTGTCAGACGTTGGTTTGCAAATCCCCTCCATGGATATTTTATTTAATTTTTTTTTAATCCCACCTTACTGTATTTATTTTTTTTCCCCAACTTTTCTCCCAATACAAGAACACGTGGTTTTTCCCTTGGTTACTTCCACTCTGCTGACCTGGTTTCTTGCCTTCCTTTGGAAATGTTTAGGTGTCTCAGCAATGGAGAGGCTGAATCAGTGAATATACAGCGGGTCTGGGAAAACCTCAGCAGAGAGGAGCATGTGGGGAGCAGAGAGCATTGCACAGCCTTTGAAAACAGCTTGGCAACGAAGCAGGGTGTAATTTTCCTTTTCTCTCTGAATTTCCATCAGCAGCCAGTATTGCTGCCCCAAGCACATGCTGCCCTCGCTCTTAGTTCAGGAAGACCTTTGTGCCCAGTTTAGAGGACAAAACTCAAAACATGATCAGTGGTAACTGAAAAATACAGAACAACCTGCAAATTTTCCAGCAGTAGGAAGGTCTGGGCGTATTGGAAACTGATGGATGGTTTGCTGGGAAGGAGCAGACCTAGCCCTCGCAGAAGGCTAAGCCTGGAGGCACTTATTTTGGTTCTCGTTCATTCTCAGGAACATTGACTGCCTCAGCGCAGGATCATGTCTCCATGGTTCAGCGCTTGGTCACAGTCTGCTGGAGAGATGGTCATTTGCTTCATCAGCAACAAACACACCTGAGAAACAGGCAGAATCTGTAGATAGTCCATTAACAGAAAAAATGGGCCATCTTTGTCAAGTATAGCGTATGATATAAAGGACACTGAAAATCTGACACACAAATATTGAATAAATGCAGAACCATGTAACATGATGATCTAATTATTGAATTTTTAAATTAAAATGGAGATGTAATCTTGCGACACTCTTCTTACCAAAGGTTGGGAGCAGTATCTAATGTATTTGTTATTCTTCTTTCTAAAGAGTCTTCCAGAGAAAAGACTGAATGAACTGTAACTTAGGCGAAAAATATTCCCCCAGCATTAAATGTCCTGTGTCTTGGCCCCGGGGCAGGGATGCACATCATTTTAAGCATTTTGAGTCATCCCACTGATTTCAGCCAGATTAGTCATACGCTCGGTCTAGGCACAGCGCTAAGTACCATGTGCGATCAGACTTTTTATTTCAAAAAAGAATAATGGTTCATTGCTCATATTTACAAAAGCTCTCTCCACTAAACCTACGACATGTGCCTGCACTCTGAACATCTGAAAAGTGGTTTATAAAAATGCGTGTAGATTTATAGCAGACAAATACATTTTTCACCTAGAGTCAGTTGAATCTGAATCAACTGAATGGGTGTGTTGAAATGAAGACTGAAAAACAAGAGTGAATTGCGTAAACTGATAATACTACTATTAGTGTTGAGTAACACGCTAGACCTTCTTCTGAAAGTGGTAAATATTTTTCAAATTCTGAATGTCTGATACAGCTACAGTGACCGACACTCTGGTTTACAGCGTGATTAAATCACATCATAAATGAAATTTAAAGGTACTTAACAAAATAAGCTTTATGTCAAATGGGTGAAATGTGGGTTTGCCATTTGAAAATGTCATTCTTTGGTTTTGCAGTGTCCCTTAAAGGCTAATCTAAAAGAAAATTAAATTAATCTCATGCTCACCACCTTTAAATTGCAGAAATTAAAACCTTTCAGGACTTGCCAATTACTAAGGAAATTTCATAGCTGGATTATTCCCAAATTGCACACCCTTTCTTTTAACCACTAAAGGCAAACACATGGTTTTGATGGGTCGTAAAAGCACAGGTTGCTTTTTCAGTCCTGAAAGAAGCTGTAATTACTTCCCTTGTTGGGTGACTTCCTGATGTACTTAGGTTGTAACGGGTGATCCTGCTCTGCTGAGGTAATTGGAGCTGCCCAGCGAAGCTGATGACCTGAGGGGACGACCAGCGGCTTTTCAGTCTAGGTGACTTGCACCTAATGAGTAGAGTTGTGCTTCTCAGGAAGAGAGGACACCATAACTGCCTTAAGTGCTTGGTATGTGGACTTTAAAGGCTTATGTTTCACAGCCCAAGCAAATTATGTCTCTGTACGATGTTCAGAAACCAAACAAAGTCAGTTCCAGATACAGATAAAATAAAGGTGTTTTCCTCAGACAGAAATACGAGAATTAGAGCACGCCAAATATTTCTCTAGACAACCAAAAGACAACATAATGACACAAAGAGGTAACCAGCAGTTCCTGAGATCTGTTCTTGTCTGTAACGTAATATATAACAAAACATGGTTGCGATGAGTGGCAACAGGTTATTCTGGTATGAATAAAACTACTTAACTCAAGATTAGAAATGAAACACGTTATGTTTTCAAAGGCTAGCACAGACTTAGGGAGGGCATCATCCCCGAGCCATCCTTGGAGGACAGAGAGAAAGTTGTGTGCAGTTAGATGGTCGAGGGGACCGGCACCCCTCGGCAGAGGTCCCTGCCTTTCCCCAGCAGAGGAGCCAAGCAGCCAGCCAACTTCCGTGCGGCACTGCCCAGGAAAGGCATTCTTCTCAGCTGGCAAAGGAGTGCTCAGGTTTAGCTGTAACTGTTGCTTGGTTTGTTTTTTTGCCCATTTTTTTCACATATGTGTTATATTACCATGTTTTCAGAAGGACAAACTTTGACCTGCTGTATGTTGTCCAAGTTGAGATCCATGATTTAAACCTGTGGTTCCTCATTCAAAGCATCTCATGTTTTGAAGCTAGTGCTGGCTTGGCTTATTGTGCCAGAGGTTAGTTGCTCCAAGTAAACTGATGGGAAGAGGCTAAATTAGCCAGCTTGGAGGATAAAAGTCCTGAATCATACATAGCTTTTCCCTCCATGTCCCCTGTACAGTCTGGTGGATCCACCCAGGTATGAAATCAGTAACATGAGCACAATTTGCACCATCGTGTAAACTCAATTTACAGCATCTTACAGTTGTGCGTTACTCCCAGAACAAAAGCTCATGTACTTTTACTCCAGGGGAAAAGCAAGCATGGGTAAAGACTGAGGAGCAGCTAGGATGCTGATGGCAAGCACCGAAGCTACATCTCAGAGTAACTCAGCCATGTGCACAGATTCATCATCTCTGCTAGAAGGTAACGCATGAAGACGTGAGTGTGCAAAGACAGCCCAAAACCTCCGTCTCTAAGACACTTGGGCATCTATGGACTGATGGTACAAAACTGACTGGGGGAGTGTTTGGCTGCGGCACCTCTTTGAAGTGGCCAGCATAGGCTAGCGCTTAAACTACCCAAACCTTACAGTATCTTAATTTCAGAAGTTATTTCAAGAGACATTTTGCTTCTTAACGCGAGAGCCTGCAGACCAGTACATTCACAGCTAAGACTCTTCAGCACCTGCAGGCACCACCAGCAAGTCTCACACACGGTGTCCAGATGTCCCACGCGGCTGGAAGGGGCACAGGGAGCACAGCATGCTCCCAAAGTCACCCGGGTGGCCAGTTAGTCATTGCGAAGGCTCACTCCCCCATCTTTTCTTTCCCAAAGTTCAACTGAAAACCTACCCAAAGCATTAGAAAACCTTTGTTTAAAGTATCCTAACAGTTCAAGCCTTCCTTGCGACACAAAACCCAATTGCATTTCCAGCGGCTGGTGTACAAACAGGATGCCAGAACAGCATTATGTAGCATTTTACCTCAACCCTGGACCAAAATTAGCAATTGAGGAGAGGCTTCATAACGCAGGGAGCTCCAGGAGCCTCTGTTAAGCTGATCAAGTGAATAACATCACCATCAAGGATTTAAAGATGATCTGAAGAACGAATTATTTTAATTCACTGTGGATTCTGAAATAGCAGAAACAGAGCTACTACTGATGATACTGCAATAACATTTATGGAAGGCAGGAGTTAAAGCCAGAAACCTGAGCCTGAGCCTGGGAGGGCACACGTGCCTGCGAACACACGCAGCCGAGTGACAGGGGAAACCGAGAAAAGTGATAATGCAGAGACAGATAATAAATTGTAGTTTGCAATGCTGTGTGTCAGGGAAAAAAAATCCTATCTGTTAATTGGACCAGATAAAATTTCTTTCCTGTGTGAGGTAAAAAGGCTGGCCAGCCCAGCCAGCTGGGACTGTCAGCGCCGCGCCCGACCCACCACCGGCACGGGCACGGGGAGGTCACTGCGGGGGATAATGTGCCACCCACATCCTCTAGTTTTTTAAAAGCAGTGATCTCCCCATTCCAAACTGAACAAACCCTCAGAGCTCATTCCCATCAAAGCTCCCAGCCTGGCTGAAGGCTGGGGGAGCAGATCTGTCCCAGTCTCCAGGATGGACTATGGGACACAGCTGTGTGGCAGTGCCCTGCTGTCATTTCACCCGAACACCCCCCCTTACCCCACTCCTGAGTCGAACAGCCTTATGGAACAGCCATGGCCCAACACAACATGGTGGGGACAGAAACATCAGGGACCTGAAAGGATCGGTGGGGCTTTTTTGGAGTATCTGAACCGGCTGCTGTAGAATTAACAGCTGAATGTATCAACCCACATGGTCAGACGTGTCCAAAGCTACCAGAAAACTGAAAAAAGCAGTTATCCAGGATCTCGGTGGCCTCCAAGGAGCCCACCATCCCCAGGCAGGCTGCCAGGGACCACGCTGTGCCCAGAAGAGGCACAGCACCAGCCAGGACTGACCCAGCCCGAGCCCTCCAGGACACTCCAGGATTTGCCCCAGGGTCCTCCTCCACGTCACAAACCTCCCCGGAGGGAAAGGGCCCAACCGGCAGCACCCCGGGGGAGCTCCCGAGGGAGGGAGCAGAGGCTCTCTGCCGTTCTGCCCACCTCCCCTCCAAAACGCTCTGACATGCCCAGGAAGCAGAGCGTGGGAGATGATGACTCACGGCTTTGTTTACTCTTTTCTGATCTAACAGGCAAGGAGATAACATTTGTTGAAATACAGATCTGTCATAAAAATAAGCAACCAAAAATACAAGTGAAACAAAACAGTCTTCGCCTCTTAACTTTCCAGATGTAAGCTTCTGAGCTCCCACTTGGGTTGTTATTATTATTATTACTACTATTACTACAATAATAGGATTCCCAGTGGCGGAGCAGAACCAGCACACGTATAGAGATGTTAAGCCTGGAGAGGAGAGGTCAGTGCACCAGCCAGGGGAGCAGACGTCGCCCGCCCTGCTCTTTGCAGCGCGCCGACTCCTCGTAAGCACCGTGTCTGCCGGGGAGCCCCGCAAGGCAGGAGAGCTGGTGAGGGACCTCGCCGGACAGGAGGAACTCCAAATCCTTCCACAGTCACAGGTTATGGCAGTATCAGCCACAGCTGTCAGAAAGGAGGAGGAGGCTCAGCAGCAGCCTCAAAGCTCTTTAAGAAACGGCCCTCCCCTCTGCCGCAGTATCGTCAACGTGGGCTTAATCTGCAAGATTTGGAACCAGGCTCAGGTGCTTCGGGGCTCAACTTCCCCCCAAACCTTGAGTCAGTTTGGATTTAGGGATTTGGCCTCTGTTTTTCAAGGAGAGAAGGGCTAGCTGCAGACTTTGGATGTAAATTCAACCCTTCCCAAACTTATGCGGGAAAGCTCCGACCCATCTCTATTTGTCTTGGGTAGGGGAGTCGCTGTGATGCTATCTGCAGTGGAACTTTCCATTAGCAACAACACGAGAGACAAAGAGCTCATGCTCTGACCTTTATAAAACTATTCCTTAACAAAATTTACTCAAGTAAAGAATCCACAATCCTCTTTGGTTTTACTCATTTAATTGATACGGACATAAAATATTTTGCGTTGTTTTAGTAATAGTTTGGTTTTCTGCTATTTAAAAAAAAAAGTCCATTTCTCTGAACATATTTTTAGCAAAAATATTTTGCTTGAACTTTTTTCCTCTGCCTTCAAAGGCTGCTGCACAGTTCTGGGGTGCTAAATACTAAACTCACATTCTACCACTCCATCTCCTCCCATTTGGATGGTAATCACAGGATCTTGATGCCAAACTCTGGAAGATATTTTTTCCAGCAGCAGCATCTGGCTTCTTGGCAGACCCCGCGAGCAGTTGTGTTGGCAGCGGTGGGAGCTGCTTGAGTCTGTCATGTGTTTAGGCTGCTGCAGAGCTGTCTGAACCGCCTTGTTGCCTTAGACAGTATGTTCTCTTGACTTCCATTTCATTTTGATAAATTTGTCCTTTCTGTTGTCCGCCCCGTAACGCAACTCCGCCGATCCTAAAAGGATCTATATATAGTTCTTCTAATCAAGAATAATACCGGATGTTTGCGGAGCGCTTTTCAGCCCACCAGAGCCCAGCTCCTGCTCGGCAGACGAGAACTGCTCCGTGACCCCTGCGGAGGGATCGGTTTGCACGCCGCTGAACTGCAGCCGCCTCTCGAAGGGATGGCGGGAGCCATCCAACTTGCAGGAGACCCTCAAGCTCCAGGCGCTCTCTCCACCGTCCTGCCACGTGCCAGGAACGCTCTGACTAATGCTCGTCACGGGAAGACCAAGGCTCCAGCCTGCAAACTGACTCACGCAGCTCGCTGGAGAAGCCCCTTTTTGACTCCTGAGCACCTTAAAGGTTGCTTTCTGCTGAAGGCACGCCAGGAGGGACCTGCCACTCTGCCTTTACAGACTGGCAGGGGAACAACTCTGAACTTGACTCCTTTCAGGCTAAAGGAAGCATAGTCATATTTCCTACAATGCAAACACTTAAACATAATTCCTGGTTCAGGACAAAGATGCATATGAAAAAAGAAAGCTCTGCTTATCTATGTATTAAATGTTGTTAAACTTGAAGTTCTCTCTCCTTTTCATCCGCTGTCAAACCCACCAGGGTGCTGGTACAGCTCTCCATGCTGTAATTCTGTGCAAGGCTCGGCCCTCCCGTTCCCACTGCTGGAAATCACCGCTTTAGGAGACAGACTTCTTCAGATATGCACTTTTCTTCCCAAGGTTCAAAACCATTTTGACTCAAAAGATCAGTGTTTTGTTGACATAATACATTTTAACACTCATTCCAGATTACCAACCATCCTTGCCTAGCTCTAGGAACACAGGTGCCAGGTAAGATCCTCCCATGGCTGGAGCATAAACAGAACCTGCTAACACCTTCCCAGCAAGGAGAATCATAGAATCATCGAATGGTTTGGGTTGGAAGGGACCTTAAAGATCACCAAGTTCCAACCCCCCTGCCATGGGCAGGGACACCTCCCACTAGCTCAGGTCGCTCCTGGAAGGGTGGGGCTCTGGTTTATCCAAATGTATGATAATAATAACAATAAAAAATGGAGTTACTCATGCCAGGTCTTGGACGAGACTACAGGAGGATCTGGTGAGTGCTGATCTCAGCAGACCTGGCGTGTCAGGGCTGGTGACCCCAGACGTCAGCTCTGAGGAGTAACGATGCTCTATCACACTGACTGTAGGCTGCAGGGATAGGACATGCAGAGCGCTGCATGCTGCTGAAACGCAACTGCAAGCTGCAATTTGGACATGTTTCCTTAATGTTTTGATTTGGCCCAGACCTCTAATTAAGCACCTGAAGTATTTAGAAAAGCACTCCTGAATGTTTCTAAGAGAAATGTGGTTTTAAGTTGAAAGTGGCACTTCTGAGAGCTGGGGGTCCTCTGAGTGGCCATGGTACAACCTCAGCTATATCCACCAGACCGGCAGCTTCCCCTACAGCTGTCCTGGGGAGGAAGGGCCAGAATCACCAAACACCCAAATACACCCAGCCCCTCTTCCCTGAACTTCTCCGTACAGCATCCTTGGGAGGTACAAACAGGAGACGTACAACAGCAGCATACTTGATTTAGATTTCATAGGGTACCTGTGGCAGCAAAAAGACACAACAGGTCCTCTGATGCTTCATTGAGGGCCTCCATCACTGAGCCATCCCTTCTGGACTCCTGCAGCACCCACAGCACCCATCTGTTGAGGGTTTCTCTTTCCCTCCTGTGCCCATTCCAAGGTTGGATGAGCTCCTTCCCAACAAAACGCTTCTGTAAGTACCACAGTGACCACACGGGCATCTGCTGGACAAAATACTGAGTAAAGATGAGCAAGCATTTAAAAACTCCAGAGTCTTAAAAAATTGGAAATAAAGATCCTTTCAGAAGCTTGCTGAAAGCAGCACCAAGATGGATTCTACTGGACATGGGGACACTGAGCCACCACCACTCTCGAATCACAGGATGGTTTGGGTTGGAAGGGACCTTAAAGCCCATCGAGTGCCACCCCCTGCCATGGGCAGGGACACCTCCCACTAGCCCAGGTTGCCCAAAGCTTCATCCAGCCTGGCCTTGAACCCCTCCAGGGATGGGGCATCCACAGCTGCTCTGGGCAACCTGGGCCACTGTCTCACCCCCTGCACAGGAAAACATTTCTTCCCAATATCTCATCTCAATCTGCCCTCTTGAAGCTTAAAACCGTTCCCCTTTGTCCTATTCCTCCACCCCTGATCCCGAGCCCCCCCATCTCTCCTGTAGCCCCCTTTCAGCACTGGAAGGTGCTGGCAGGTCTCCCCGGAGCCTTCTCTTCTCCAGGCTGCACACCCCCAACTCTCTCAGCCTGTCCTCGCACGGGAGCTGCTCCAGCCTCGGACCATCTCCGTGGCTCCTCTGGCCCCACTCCAACAGTTCCAATCACAGACACCAGAGATGAAAACCAGCTTCTGTAAACCAAGCAGTCTGTTCTCCTGAACTGCTATAAAATTGATCCCCACGGGAATGAACCGGAGGATTATTACTGCAGGTCACTGTGGGGTGTCCCGAAGATGTATTTCTGTAATGGGATTTAGCCACACTGGACACAGCTCTCAGTTGCTGGAATCACTGACTTGCCAGAATGTGCAATATTTTGGTTTTGATAACATGTGCAAGCCACCCTACAAACCTGCTGCCACCAGGGGCTGGGGAGGGGACAGCCCTGCAGGTCGGAGGCTCAGACCACCCATATCCCCGCGTGGAGTGGGGGGGGGGACCTGGGAGCTGTTTGCTCTTCCAGCAACAGGTCCTACAAAGACACCTGCAAAGAGCCGTCACTTGGGTGCTCGAAGGGAAAGGGACTCTCTTCCCTCAATCCCCTGCCGAAGGGATGTAACAGCCTGCAAGTAACCAGCCCCCTCTGCCCAGGGTACAGTAACCTGCCCTCTCCTGGGTGCCTGTCCTGCAGGGCTGCCCGGGCAGAGCGGGGCCAGCCGGGAGGAGACCCGCACGGACAGAGCTTCTCCCTGAGGTGCACCTTCAAGTCCTGAGATGTTGAGGCACATTGAGAGGCTGAAACAAAGAGGTGGGAGCTGGGAGAGCACTGTCTGGTCAGGGATCTGGGCTAGTGGGAGGTGTCCCTGCCCATGGCAGGGGGTGGAACTGGATGAACTTTAAGGTCCCTTCCAACCCAAACCATTCTGGGATCGTATCAGGAGGATCTCTGCCTTCATGCTCCTCAGGATAAATCCTGTAGCCCAGTAAGTGATGAAGGTATCTATCCCCCAAATTTTCTACAAAATCCAAACAAAATCATGCTACTTCAACCCCAAAGCTGATCTCTATGCAGACATTTGAAAAGCTACTTGTGATTTGATGGAGCGTTTAAGAAGAAAACAAAACTAAAGTTTGGAAACTACTTGCATTGCTTATTTTTTTAAGTCAGAATTGGGAACTAATTTTCTTCCCCCTTCTGTAGCCTTGGCATGGTTGCGGGATTTGTGACTATCTCCGAAAGATCTCTGAAATTCAGGAACAAGTCTGTTCTTGTTTATTTACCAGTTCAATTCACCATCCCTAATTTCCTAGCACTTGCTGAGATAGGACTATATCTAACCTTATCAATCTGGAGGTTTCAGAAGTGTGTCTGAACGGGATCCCTGACTCACCCTGACTTCCAGGCGGTTCTGCTGACATACAGATTCAGAGAGATCTGATCGGGTTTCAAACTCGTTCAGTTCTTTTTCTAAGATCAACATACACGCCAGACGTTTTGTGATTCACTCATCACTAATAAACAATCATTTTACTATTGCAAAACCTCACTCGACTGCTATTTCCAATCTCTATCAAAAATGCAGCTTTAATAAACTCAATTCATGCGTTTCGTCTGAATTCACAGGAGTTACCCCAGGGTGATTTTGGATCGATGTATTTAATTTGTTTTGTGGGATGGAGGAACATTCCTTCCTCATACATGCGGTTTAGTTGTGTCTATGCATTTTGCAAAGGAGAACATAAGTCATTGAAGGAGCCAGTTTAGGAAATGTAACGAACCACATTTAGAAACTAGGGAGATGGATTATTTGGAGGGGCTCCTTTAAACCCCAACAGAAGCTATTTTGTTGAAAACTTTCTGAAGAACTAGCCCATGCAGCATCTCAGTGTATTCCCAGAAATTCCAGAAATGTTTAATCAGATATTTAGAATTTCCAGTATTAACCAGAGGTGCTGCCAGTGGAAAGTTGGACTTCAAGCACAAGATTTTTGTCTTATTAAGGTAGGTTTGCTTGTTGTTAAAAGGTGTTACTTCCCGGAATTTTATTATGGAAGGATGGAGAAGCAATGGCTCACGGCAGCTGTGGGTTTATAGATAGCCAGTAGTTACAAACAAATCCCAACATGTACAGTTTGTTTTCACTTAGCAACAGAAACATGCAGAGATAAGGTTCTAAAAGGAATTCAAGGGATGCACGTCATTCCCACCGAGTCCGGACATTACTGACACATGTCTCTCCAAACATCTTTTGGAAATCCCAGTTTAAATCCCAGCATTTGAAATGCCTTCAGTGAAATAACTGGGTCCAGTCTGGTAAATTTGCTAAGAGCTACAAAGGGCTGAATGCTTTCAACTGCCTTTTTTTTTTCCATTTGGGAGCGAAGCAAGGTCAACTCTTCCCAAGAGCTGCTTAACCAGGCACAGGATTAGCTGTTTAGTCAAGAAACGGCTTTTGCAGTATGGGTCTGGCCTGGGTGGGAGAAGGGGAAAGAACCCAAGAGAAATCTTCACTCCACTAACATTAATCAATAACCTCCTGTGCCTTCAGCAGGACCACGGTTTTGTGCAAATATCTACATATTTCATAACCTCAGCAACTGCCCGAGTTCCTTTCACGCAGCTGACACAGACTCAGGGTTGAGGTTTTCTTACTCAGCTGGGCAGGTTCACTGCTTCCCACTCAGTCCCTTCTCCAGGTCACTGTATATTCCTCACAAACTGAGGGAAAAGTCTTTCTGGGTAATTCTGAGAATCCCAAGTGGGCCTGAATTGTTCTGGCAATGTAGCTTTCCATATGTACGTTCAGAAAAGGCTCAGGGCAATAAATCCAGCCCAAATATAGGATAGGCAGGCATTTATCACCTATAAATACAAGCAATGGATCTGCTCTCTCTCTTTCCTATCCGTACTGTATCAGGTGGCATCACAGCTTTGCTGTGAAGATTTACTGAGATATAAAATAGATCAGGACTGGGGGGTGAGAACAAAGCCAAAGGGATGCTGGAAAACAAGAAGGGCATAAGCAGACAACCAGAGCCCTTTGGAAATGTAATCACCATCATCACACACATTTTTTATATTGCACTTTTCATTTGATGATCCCTGAGTGCATTAGATCCTCCCGCGGTATAAATCAAGACGGTTTCCCGGAATTCATACTGCCTCGGCTCAGAGACCTGACCCACGTCATTTGTCTCTTCTCCACCAGTCCCTGGTTTTGGCTCTGTCCTACCTCCAGAAACAGAAGTATCCAAGACCGTCACCACAGCTGAAAACATTTCTCCAGCTGAACGTCAATCCAAAGCCCTGGCATGGCCATGTCCAGCACAACGGCAGAGCAGAGGGTGGCTGCGATTCCCCTCCAGAGCCTCTCCCAGCTGGAGCGTCACCTCCCCAGCATCCCAAGCAGGCGCCCGTGACAGCCAGTCCTGCCTGACCTGCAAAGTGATGGCAGCTACAGCTCAAGAAGAGCAAAAGAAGGCAGAGGAAAGCGCCTTTTAAATACTCACAAACATCCCCAGGCTGTCCATGGTTAGCAGGAATGCTTTCAGGAAGCAAAGCTTGGGTAAGAGCATCCCAGGGAGGCGAGCTGTGAAGGCAGTCGGTACCGGTCTCGCGGGTCAGGGTGTGCACCCAGTGCAGGACGAGCTTGGAGCATCGTCCCAGGCGTTTAGCAGAAAACAGTGAGCTCCCTGCACAGTGCTGCTAGCTTGCTTCAGCCAGACAGCAGGAAAACAGCCTAAATTAAAGTCTCTGGTCACTAGGAGAGACCTGTGATCGTACAGCAGTCAATCAACAAGTTTTGATGTCTCCTGCCTGCGACTTTCATACTGTCATGAGATAGGAGGCAAAAGACACCTCCTGAAGGCTAACTCTGCATTCCCACCCACCTCACGCTGCTTTCCCTCCCCAGGCTGGGCTGCCTGACCTGGAGCCCTTGGAAACCAACAGATCTTACCGGAATTAGTTCAAACAGATTACTCCAGTGGTTTCCACCAAGGGTAATGAGGAAGTTCAGAGGCACCCTGTTATCTTTTCATTAAATGAAAGTTTCTTTTACCTGTTACATTATAGGCTATGAATAACTTACTGAGATTTTTTTAAGTATGAATCTAACTTTTCGCAAGCAAACTTTATCCGCTATGAACCATCTGCCAAGCGAAGTTTGCACCATTGAACCAAGAGAGACCAGCAGCCCCAGAACTCAGATCAGTAAGACACAGATGATTCAGACAAAGAACAAAAAACCACTAAAAAATGTTTCTGTGTTTTGCTACCTAAAGCTTTCACTGCTGATGGCTGGGAATCTTGTTAAGGGTCAGACAGGAGCAGCTGGCTTACAATACCTGCAAATCATTCTCCAATAAAGTGGTGTGGTTTAGTCCTCCTGATACCCCATTGTCAGCAATTATTTTCTCCTATTTTTGCTGCACCTGTTGCTGTGCACAGAGCATTCATTCAGAAAGCCGCCTGTAACTTGACGCTTGTCTGCACAGCCCGCGCAGGAAGGTACAGAGCTGTTTGCCGATTTATATCTCTGCTAAACCTTAGGTGTCCAGGGTCCCGAATTACGGACATGAAAAGCTGTGTGAGGGGCAGGGACAGGATGCTTGTGCGGGACCTGGAGGGGCAATTTTCTCCCCTGTCTTTGTTATGAAAGGAGGAATGTTTGGACAATACACACCAAAGCATAGCTGAAAGGGATCCGGCATCTGAAAGACGTGACTGCTCACCTGGGTGAGAGCCCTGGGACAGGCTTTCAGGTTGCTCAGAGCCCTCTCCGACGTGCCGTTCACTTTTGGCCATGCCCAGACTCCAGCTGGAAGCGGGGCTGCAGTGACACACATGCATCACGGTCACCTGTGGCACTGAGGCTCTCGCTCCCTGGAGGCGAAAGGTCTGCAGCTTCTGCAGAAAGACATGGAGATAGATGTAGAAATTAAGACTTTTTAAAAAATAATTTTGTTTAATGTAGGAAAAAATATTCTCACAGTAACCTGTTCATAGGCACCAGCTAATTGAGCATTAAATCACATACTCTGCCTGGCACTGGCACGGGGGAAGGCATTTCCTGAACAGCCCATTTCAAGTTTCATTCATAGGTACTGTCTAAAATTAGATCCTCCACTTTCATTCAGGTCCAAATCCCTTGCCTAGCGTAACATTCTTCAGAAAGAGAAACTCAGTGAAATGTGCTCCATCGCCCGCGCCATTCCCTCGAGCTGGCCCAGGGCTGCGCGTCCCACCAGGCGAAGCTGGAGAGCTGGGCTGGCACCAGGCTCATAAACCTGCAGCTCAATGCAAAGTACCTGTTTCTATGGGTGACTGCAAACCCAAAAAAGAAAGAAGCGCTCCCTTTGACTCTGGACAAAGCACATCCTGTGCCACAGAGATAAACAGAAGTTCGATGGCCAAAGCCTCACCCGTGAGCCAGGCTCTGACAGTGGAGCCCTGAGCCATGGCCAGAGGATGCTCTTGCTGACAACACCGAGCTGTGAGCTCCAGGGAGCGTGGAACTACACGTCCCAAAATCCATCCTACAGATGGCTGAAGCAAACAGCAAAATCCCTGAGAGGGAAGGGCCCCACCAACAAACTGCACAGTGGCTTGGATTTATTTCCATGAGGGCCAGGACGATGGTCAGAGGCTGGAGCAGCTCCCGTGCGAGGACAGGCTGAGAGAGTTGGGGGTGTGCAGCCTGGAGAAGAGAAGGCTCCGGGGAGACCTTCCAGCACCTTCCAGTGCTGAAAGGGGGCTACAGGAGAGATGGGGGGCTCTGGACCAGGGGTGGAGGAATAGGACAAAGGGGAACGGTTTTAAGCTGCAAGAGGGCAGATTGAGATGAGATCTGGGGAAGAAATGTTTCCTGTGCGGGGGGTGAGGCAGTGGCTCAGGTTGCCCAGAGAAGCTGTGGATGCCCCATCCCTGGAGGGGTTCAAGGCCAGGCTGGATGAGGCTTTGGGCAACCTGGGCTAGTGGGAGGTGTCCCTGCCCATGGCAGGGGGTGGCACTCGATGGGCTTTAAGGTCCCTTCCAGCCCAAACCCTTCTGTGATTCTGGGATACACCTGCTCCATAGATAAGAGAGGGAACCAAAATCACTAGTGCAGATCAGAAGCTTAAATTCTAGCTAGTCAAAGTCATTTGAGGTTTCTGACCCGAATATGAGGTCAAAGCCCACGATATCAGCTCCAAAGCACACCCGAGTGGGATGTTCCTGGGGAAATCCCGGAGCCAGACCGGACAGAGCACACAAGGATAAGCCGTAAGGCACCATTCCTGTTTATACACTCGAGATCTTCCAAACCACGGACTTGGGAAAGGTGCAGCCCGTGGCGTGGCTCGCCTCGGAAGCCTTGCCGTGCGTCACGCCAGGACTCCTGCCCTGGCTTTGTGTGGGCATTCATGCACCAATTGGACACAGTCGAGCGTCTGCTTTTTGGGGAATGTGTTTCTCTCGCATTTAACTTCAGATCTGAAAGGCATTCGCCTCCCTCCTCCCTTCCTCCTGGAGGCTCATGAATCACAGAGCCGCCAGACGAATGAGTCACCCAGCCAGTTTTTGGTCAAGCATGCCAGTCTGGGAGACTCTTCTGTGATCAAATGGAGCGGGGCTGGCTTTGTCGGTGACTGGCCATGTGTTGAGTTGTGTAAACCTCTCCTAGGGGTCATCCCTACTCTCTTTGTGAGTTGTCTCCGCCAGGTTGTAATTGCTCTTTTGTCAGGAAAACTTGTGAATGTCTGAAGGGAGGGAGGCAGGGGAGAGGGTGGGGGGTTTCTTAGGAAGGAGAGCTTCAGAGGGCTTCCCAGGACGGTGGCGGCTGCCGGAGGAATTGTTCTCCAAAGTCTCAGTTCATTGAGCTTGAACTTCCAAGCGAACCCGGCCCGTCCCTCGTGCCTGTGAACCGACCCGCAGGACGCGGCTCACGGAGCCTGTGAGCATCCCACCCAGCCCTATCAAAGGCTTCCCCCGTCCCTGGCAGCTCCCCAGCGAGCGGCACGCACTGCGGGTGCCCCCGGCCCGACACCCAGAACTGAAATCAGGGGTCTCTGGGGGTGATGAATCTTCAGGACTGCACATACTTTAATAACTAGAAATCTGGCATGCTAAGAAACAGTTGCCTCGATTTACGCCTGAGTAGGAAACTTGAAATCTGCCACCAGCTTGTCAAAATATGTATTTTTCTATTTTCAAACAGCGAGAGAAAATAGCTGAGGTTCCAGTCCAGCCATGTTATAGCGGGGTCCTTTTCAGGCATTCAAAGAGAGTTTCTCCCTAGGAACCATTTATTATCGCTAGATTAGGCATGGACTGTGCTGCCCTGGAAAGTCAGCTTTGCCCCCTCACACCTCTCACCTCTTCTGCTCCAGCACTGACCGCGAGTGCAGATGTCCCATCTGAGCCACTCTACCTTCTTCTCTTTTGAATTTGGTTGCTCTGCTCTGCTTGTGGAGGAGGCAATTGGGAAGGATGACACCTCTTATTGTTTCAGGTGGACTGGAGAATGGATTGCGTATTTAACACCACCTCTGGATGAAGCGGATGAACACACAGTAGCAGTTTACTTTTCTTGCAGCAGCGTGATACAAAGAGGGTTCAAGGAAACGGGAAGAGGCAAAGGATCTCCATCTAGATTGCAATGTGAGATCTGTGGCCTCACGCTTCATGCTATGGAGATGTCTCCAGCAGTAAACGAGGAACGGCAGCTTTCCCAAAAAGCCACTTGCAGCCAAATTTCCAAAAGTTGCCAGCAGTTCAACCTCTATCCTGACACCATTTGGGATATGTGAAAATGTGGCTTCTCCGACACTTGGTCCCTGACCAAAGGATGCAGCCCTTGGGGTATCACCCCTCAAACAAGAGGCTCCAGCTGAAACCCAGCACAGCTCCTGCCTGGGATCTCCACCCTTCTCCTCGTCCTGTGCTTTTCAGGGAAACACGAGCAATATGGGTTTTTTCGTATTACTCAGGTAGCTTCAACCAAGTATCATTTCAAATGCTTAGGGGGAAAACCAAGGAAAGTTTATTCCAGCAAGGGCAAAGATTGCATTCTTGGTCAAAAACTTGAAAATACCTCTAGGAAAGCAGAGAATAACTAAGTAACCCTGCCTGAATGGCTGCACGCAGTTTCTTTGCTCACTGTCACTTTCAGACGACACTCAGTTACAAGAGCCAAGGGTAGACCCACCTTCTCCTGACATCCTCAACGCGGCTGTTCAGGTTGTACCTCAAGGCCTAGTCTTCAGACACGTTCCCCTGCCTGGCTTTTCTCCTCGTGGACCCTCACCCCCATACGGAGCATTTTTGCGTGTGTTGTTCACCACAGCTCCCTTTCCTTTCCCCTTTCCCTACTCACTTGACTCACACTGCCATGCAGGGACTTCCTCCCTCCTCTTCCCTGAGGGTCACCATCAGTTTTTATTTCGTAGCACACCCCTTCCAGCCTAAAGCACCTTTTTCAATACAGCATTTTAAAGCCGTTAAAAACTGTCTGTCGCAACAAACAGTCCCTCTGCATATCTCTTATCTAACCCACGATCTCCAATTTGCCTTTAGCACATCCCAGACACCACACACAACACATCACTCACCTAGACACGAGATCTGATACCCAGCAGTGCTTTGCCTAAATCCTCTCGCTCTTTGTCCCTCCCCGACACCTTTTGTTCACTATATGATCTTTGCCTATTACCTGGCCCTGAAAGAAGCTGGAATGGATTTTCGAAACCATTCAAACGCTGGTTATCTGTGTTCCTGCCTCCTGCAAAAATGCGGGGTAGTGACCCCGTGTTTCCCACAACCAAAGCTAGCTCACCCTGCCCACCCTTCACACCTCTGGGCTATCTACCAGATACACTCACTTGCCCAATGCTGAAATTAAATATATATGTAAAAAAAATAGAATTAGTAAATATACCTCAATCTGTGTATTTTACAGCCTTGGGACCAGGCAGAACTGGGAAGGGTGCACACTGTGGTGGTATCATCGGTACAGGGGTAACGCAACAGCAGAGTGGCTCACAAAAAATCTCTGTCTTTTCCATGTTCTGTCTATAATAGAAAGAAATACTGGAAAACCTGATTGGAACTACGATCTGAACAGTGTTCAGTGCTCAGGACGAAGTAAAGGATGAGGTAAAAGATGCTAAAGTACCTATCCACAAAAAGTGATTATACATGATAAATGAAATTATTTAAACCTTTCTGCATTTTGTTTTCTGTCAACATTAAAGTGAGTTTTACCGGCAAAAAAATGCACATAAAAAGCTCATTTCAAAATCACACACAGGAGTGTTAATGGAAAATGAAATCTAAATGGCGTACACAGAGTCATCGTTGAGTAGGAGCACACTCCTCGAACATAGCCAAAGGCAGGACATCTTGTGGCTGACTCGGCCAATCACCACAAAACATCGCAAAGATACTCACGCATAGTCCACCTGGATTAGCTGAAGAATGTACCTACCAAATAGCTTATGGAAATCAAAACAGATCTGCAAACATTTCACAAACAGAAGAAAGCGACCCCGTGATCTCACCACTGCTGCACGTTATCACCTCTCTGCTGCGATTTGGTGGCATCTCCCTGTGTGACACGGGTCAGAAGTTTCCTGGTCACCCTTCAGAGAAGTCCAAGGGTTGGTCTCTGTTTCAGGAGCCTTCCTGGACATTTCTGGTAACATTTTTTACTATCTACTCTATGGCAGTCGGCAAAAGTGGAAGGCGCAGTGAAAGCAGCATCGTTGTATGTTTTCCTGAGGAAAAATCTAACCTCTGAGTCTTAGAAATTAAAACAAGCACATGAGGGTTTGTTTCTTTTTTTAAATGGCTCCTGCTAATGGGTCTTGCCAGCAGCCAGCCCCTGGCATCTCCAGGGATCTGAGCTCCTCGTGAGAGGTGAGGATCCAAGGCAGACTGTTTTCTCTGGAAGGTAAGCCTGCACAAGCTGACATGTTTAAAAGAAACAAAAGGAAGGTCTGTTTGTTTGTTTGCTTGTCTGCAAATGTAATTGTGGGCTTTCCAGAGAGCTATATGGAGGCCAAAAAATAGAAAGAGATTTAGAAAGGACATAGTAGCATAGTTCCCAAAGATTAGGGCTTCAGTCACTGCAGTCATATGGAGTATGGCTAACACTTCCAAATCAACCTCTTGAATTAAGAGAAATGCCTTAAGCACCTTGAATTGTCACGTAAAAATTTCCCATCCCTTAAGCTTTGAATCCGGACCTCTATAATATGGGGACAATGGTCAAGTCTGGAGCCCTGGAAGACATATCATGGCATTGATGATTCTGCTTAACACCTCTGGACAGTTATTCTGCCATCACCCACTCATTCAAAATAAACCATTAAAATGCAAAGAATAGCCATCACCCAAACCAGGCACAGACTCAAAAACCCTCGAGGACTATCAGTGCAGTGCTCCTCATCCTCAGAAGGAAACACAACGTTCCCCCAAAACCTTCCAAAACACTCGGTGAATGCCTCCCCTGGGTACCCGACATCTGCGCTCCTCCAACCGCTCCGAAGGTGCAATACAGAAACTGATTATCATATGCACTGTACAGCTGCATCTATGTACATTTACACAAAAGTTTGGAGCTAAATGCTTGAGGTGGGTCACAGACAGGAGCAAAATCAGCAGGGCTCTTTGCCTCTTAGCAGGGATGTCAGCAGTCAGCAGGGCTTCACGTGGCTGTGCACGCTGAAAACACGCAACGCTGCTGGTAATGCTAGAAAAACCGCTGATTTGTAATGAACGCTAACGAACGCTAAGGGGGTGGATGGAAACTCCAGGTGCCCGAGATCCAGAAGTGAGTCTGGGAGCAGCACAGCACGCCCATGTACACAGAGGCACAGCCGCAGGACACGGCTGGAAGACCAAGGCAGACCTGCTTCATCACCCCCTGGCATCACAATCACGTACAAAGGATGACAAGAGGTTGAGAAACACACGTTGCAATGAGCTGATTGACTTGAAGAACTATTTTGTGCAGCACATGGCACAAATAGCCCGCCTGTGTGACGAGCTTCTCACTGCCGTGTCCCCAGCATAACCCCGCTTTGCCTCGTCCTTTCACCCCTCACCACAGAGGCCACCTCAGGATTTCCTCGAAGCTCCTGGATCTAAAGTAGTTTATTATCTCCTCAAGCCTCTGGCTGCAGAGATTCAGGAATGTTCCAGAGAAGTTTGACATTAATCCATTTCTACCACCGTTATTAAAACACCACCACGAGATTCTCACCCTGAGCCTGCTCCCTACGCTCGCTTCTCTACAAAGGAGCATCCTTCTCATTTGTTTTCTCTCCATTTACTGTAAAACTCCAGGTCAAAGGAGGTTTGACAGCTCTGAGATTACAAGTTTATAGAGACAGAGCTCTGCACACAAGCCAAATAAAACTTGCTTTTAAGTGAGAAATACTGCCTACACCAGGGGAACCTTTTCAGCGTCCTGTCCAGTGATTAACTGCTTTCTTCCTGCGGAAGCCATTGCTTTATCATCATTTACACACACAAAACCACGGCAACAATGAAATACTGTAGTTGTATTAATGCTTAATATGATTGTCTGCCTACTTTACATTGACCTTTTGCTTGGGAAAATGAAATAATCTGAGCTTCAACCCAGAGTAAAAGAAAATAACACAGAACAGTGCCTAACAGCATCTCTGGCTTGAAGCATCCTCCAGCATTTGTTCAGAGATATTTAAGGATGCTCACTGACATGAGCTATACATTCCCAATACCTTCCTTCTGACAATAATAATTGAAATGTCAATAAAACAAAATTGCAAAGATGTGCAAAGATTTTTCCAAGAATCACTGCAATTCAACCTTTGTGACATCCTTTCTGGATGAGATGGGACAGTAAACATTTCAGCTTCTGATTAGTGATCCATACAGCTACGAGCAGGGAAGACCATGCAAGTGCATGTATTAATTTAGAATTTAAAAGCAATCATATCTTCATATTTGATAAGGAAAATAAAGGGAAAGAGCCAAGTTACTGGTGAATGTCAAGTGGATCAAATATATTTTTTTTTAAATTCTACTACTGAGCTCAGAGCTGGCAAAGCATCTCATAGCTTTGGACATGAAAGCAAAGCAGGATGTTGTGGGGGAAGAGAAGACAGAAAATATTTAGCAATTGTCAACTGATTGCCTTACTGCAACTGTTAACTGATGCACTGGAATTGTTAACCGAGAGGAGATACAGATATATTGCTATGAAAAAACAGCACTATTGCTGACTGTGAGCTGAATCTCTTCAGCAGGTAACAGAAGCACCTCCAGAATATTTTCATAGCTATTTAGATCACATACAAGCTCTTGACTGATTATCCAGCACTAGATTCTCCTTTCTCTTTGCTCATTATTGAATCAATCAGACAAAAACACCGTAACTCATTTTTGCTGCCGTACATTTTTTTCCTCCTGTGACCCAAAATTTCTGTGCATCCAGCCTGTGCTCAGAAGTACTCATGGTACAAACTTCACTATCCAACAGATGATGATGATTGCCATTTCTAGTGAATTAATTTTCAAATCCCTGGTCTTGACTTTTTTCCTAAGTCTTCATCTGACTGTGGGACTTTGATGTTTTGATGCTTAAACCCAACCTTCACAAAACCACCGAGCAGAATTCCTTAAAATATGCCGATACGCCTTCCTTTTCTGCTCCTTTTCTAGTTTATTTTTCAGAGTGGAAAAAAAGGGCAGGATAATTTTTATTGGAATCTTCTTAGCATTAAATACAGCAATTAAATAATCTTCCAGTGTCAATACACAAAGGGTAAAATCCTGGCTTCAGGGCCATTATGCCTTTGACTGTGGTGAGATCAGTTGTTTTTTTTCCTTAGTCTTTATAATCTCCCCTCACAGGGTGTATAATCATAAGAACAGGGAAGGTCTGACTGTATGTTTATGAAGAATTGTGCAAACGTACACCACTTACTTGTGCAAGTAAATTTTGTTAAACAATTTTTGTTGCTGAGTTACTGTATTCCCAACTAACATGAGAAGACCCAAGAAAAAGAAAAACTTTTCACCTGAAATCTCCTGCACGTATACGTATAGAAATAATTTGCACGAGGGATTTTTCCTCTCTTGATGGTTATTTCCAGGTACTTTATCTTTTGATATTTCAACTATCTAAAACTAAAGCAACTTCACGGACTGAAGTCAGAGGTGAATCACAGCAAAGGCAGGATGTGGAATGCTTGAACCCTTTCTTGCAACTTCCACAAGTTGGCAACTGTTCTTTCAGACTGCTCATAACTTGGATTATATGGCCGATGTAAAACGTATACTACCTAGCAGGGAAACACAGTAGAAAAATATGATTCCCAGAAAACAGCAAACAATTTATAGAAGAGTTACTTAACCTTATGCCTAACCAGAGTTAACAATGGGCAAGTAACCAAATGGATGCAATTTGTAAATTAAATGCTTATTGTTGATAAATCTTGCGGATTCAGCTATCACTTCAGCGTGTCTAATTTCCCACCTACCTCTTCTTCAGTGGTCTTGCATCACCTGTCCAGTCTCGTATTTGTACATCTCTCTGGCTCATGTATTTTGCTGGGTATTTGCCAACACCACCAGCTCACGGCGTTTTTGCAATCACTCCACTCTCGGTAACTTACCCCACAGCTGCAAACCGCTGCCTTTCCCATAACACAAGCCACTTTCTCCACTGACTTGAGTGCCTTTCCTTTCTATTCCTGTCACCCAGTCACTTCTTCAACAACATTTCTAGGAGCAAGCCCATTCGCTCTTTGGTATAACTCCATCAAACGGTCCTCGCTGCACTCTCCCCTGGGACATGGGCACAGCTCCACTGCTAAGCCTGCTCCCAACCCCTGCACTGCCCACTGCGTGGGCTGGGTGCCAGCCTGCTCGAATGGAGCCTGTGTGCAAAGAACTTGGGCAACATCCTTCCAGCAAACACCACGCTAAACCAACTCATGACTTCAAGGAGAAAATGGCAAGAGTGACCTCCACGGTGAGGGGGTCCAGGTGGGACGGCCAGGGCTGGGCTGCACCTCACTGCTGCCAGCAGTCACCTGAACTCACGCAGAACCGAGGGAATCAGATCAACCTGAGACCCAGCACCTACTTGTAAAGGCACTGAAGTAGTACCAGAAGTATTACAACTCCTATATATTTTGCAGCATGTGTGTCCTGTCCTCCTGTCTCCTCAGCAGATACTGTATCGACTGAAATAGGATTTCTCAAAACTGACATTGCAGACCGAGCAACACCTGTATCGGACTTGCATTGTAAAATAAATAGATCTCAATATTCCTGCTCTTGTCAGCACAAAATATAAAGGATATGTTAACATGTTTTATAGAATAATTAATTACTAAGTAGCATTTTAAAAATTCTGGTTTTCTGAAGCACCAGGTTTTGCTGACAGTAATTGCGTAGGGGTAGGTACACAGAAATATTTACAAACTAGAAAAATGTGCATTTTAATTGTATTAAAAAGTATTAATGCCTGATACTGAAACAAAATATACACCAGACATCTGATAATTTGAGAAACGGTTCAACAGCCGCTTACCCTTTCATACCAATTGCTCCATATTGGTTCTGAGGTCGGTGAAAACCGGAGGATTTGCTGCTGGTGCGCAGCCACACAATGAGAAGTCATCTTACACTGCACCCATTTTCAGGAAGTTTTTACTTTCTCTGTTTTCTGTCTGAGCCTCCCTGGCTGCATTCTGAAACTGTTGAACAATGCCTGCTCTCTCCCTGTTCCATACCAAACACACACCATTGGAAAAAAAACCCCAACAAAACAAAACAAAACCAAAACAAACCCCAAAACCACCAACCAAATGTAGTGGCAACCACCACCTTACTATAAAGCAGCTATGGATGTAGGCAAGTTCTTATGTTTATTTGTGCTCTCTTCTCATACACTACAAACCCACACACGTAGATTTTAATGTCCATGAAAAGTGCTGGGCTATAAATTCAGGAGCTTTGGGATCTGCTTTCATTGAAAACTCCCTTCACTTGGAAAATAGGTGACGGCAAGGTATAAAATCACAAAATCACAGAATGGTTTGGGCTGGAAGGGACCTTAAAGCCCATCCAGTGCCACCCCCTGCCATGGGCAGGGACACCTCCCATTAGCCCAGGTTGCCCAAAGCCTCATCCAGCCTGGCCTGGAACCCCTCCAGGGATGGGGCATCCACAGCTTCTCTGGGCAACCTGGGCCACTGCCTCACCCCCCGCACAGGAAAACATTTCTTCCCAATATCTCACCTCAATCTCCCTCTTTCAGCTTAAACCTGCTACCCCTGACAGAGAGGGGTTCCCCATCCCTCCTGAAGCCCCCTTCAGGTACTGATAGGAAAGATGAAACATTTCTTCCGCAGAAGCAGTGATCAGTGCAAAGCCAGGGCCGGTCCTGGGAGGCGATGAGAGCTCCCCGGCTGCGCTGGCAGCAATCCCCTCTGCACAGCATCGGCCAAACAATCCCAGCCAGCAGCTCTTACGGGAACGGAGGGACAACTCCCACTTGCCTTTTTGTCTGTGATGGTTATATCACTGGCCTCGTGACCCGGGAGACAGACGCGTGGGCTCAGGCAGTCCCCCCAGCTCTGCGGGCAGCCACGGACACCAGCCAGCGCCCTGCGGAAAGGATTCAACCCACACACCCATGACAGGCAGAACCTCCTCCTGGAGGTGCCAGCTCTGCAGGAAACCAAACAACCAGCTCAGACTAGTTCCTGAACTTCCACATTTCTAAAGCGAGGGCAAGGTGAATCCCACCCTTTCTGTCTTTCTGCACCGACAACTGGGAAGGGACACAACCCAAACCTGCTCCAGGAGGGAGGGGTGGGGGTGAAGAGCTGGCTTGGAAGGGACAACACCTGGGGCTGGGGCTGGCTCTGCCACTGTCTCCTTTCAGCCAGCTGGGCTCTCATGGTGCCTGAACACTACATAAATGGAATAAAGAGAGTTGTCTTGTCTATTTGGATTACAGGACCTTCACTGTAAGGGTACGTACAACACCTTGGAAGTCCTGAGTCTTACACCTGGCAGGGGAAGAACTTAGATGACCAGTTGACCCATAGCCACTCTATGGATGGCACTGGACCATGTGTCTGCCGCACGCGTCCTGCCACCAGGTAACCGTGCTTTCTAAAGCCTTGTGAAACCGGAGATTTCTGCCTGTAAAAGCAGTAGTAAAGGGCAAATGGTTTAAATTAAACAGTGAGCCAACGCAAATTTTTCTTTGAGAAAAAGGAAAGGGATGAAACCCAGCTATCTGAGAGCAGCATTTGGGACTGCTGGACTCAAAACAAAGCACTTGCAGGTGCCCGGGTGAAGGATATTATACACTGTGCTGACTTATCGCACCGCATGAATTACAGGGATGTGGCTCAGACGCTTCTCAAGCCATCTCGAGTTTAACTGGGCTGGGCCCATCGCTTTTATCTTCTGAACAAACTCTAGCTTGGAGTTTCATTCCTTACTAGACATGACTTACACCCTGTGGAAAAAAGGACGGATCCTGTCTGTTCCATTCAAGCTTGCTCATAACCGTAATTTTAGTCGACCGGATGCCTCTGGCTCTGCTGGGATAGAGCCTGGGTTCTGGGAACAGGTGTGGGAAGGAAGGAGTATGAGTAAAAAAAGAGATGGGAAATATGGAAAGAGAGGAGGATTTGAAGCAGAAGTTCAGCCTCCATGAATCATTGCATGGAGAAAGGGAGGACATATATATTCCCTAAAAAGAAACCTGATGTGGTAGGTAACCTAAGATTTCAGTAACATAGTCATATTTGGCCATTTTATTAGGATCAGTGTTTCCCAAACACATTTTCCACCTTCAGAAAACATCCCTTTTTCAACACCGGCCAAATGGGTGCTGATGACTGCTGTGCGGCTCCTCTCGGAGACAACCAGCAGCACCAAAGGTTTTCGATCTGTTATTGTCTCAGCTGCTGCAGACCAAATTGTCCAGTCGATAATGACATACACAATTTGTCTAACTCCTCGTGTTCCCAGCACAGCCCAGGATCTCAATGCCAGGCTGGTTATTTGTTGCTCTCCCCCGTTCCCACGTCCGCCCTACTCAAGGTTGCCTGTTCCCTGCTGTTTCAGCTCAGGCTCTTCGACCGTACCCTCAGCTAGAGATTCTGGCACTGCACAGATGAGAGCAGCATTTTGATTTTGGAGTTTTACTGCATCTGAAGGGATAAAAGGGAAAACAGCAAACACCCATCTCTGTCAACAGCCTCACTGATAGGAGAAGCACTACACAAAACCACAATGCACAGTGAGGAAACTCCCACTCTTTGTTGGCATTCTGCTGACTTCACCTACCCTTCATGCAAACATTTAGTGTGGCAACCCAAAGGTAACCCAACTTTCCACTCTTCTCCTGTACCTCTGGCCTATGTCCACATTTGTGTAGAGTCCACTCTGCTTTCCCCATTTTGCTTGCCTTGATCCCCAGACCACTACTGAACCGGTGCCTGATGACCTCTAGTTACCCTCCGCTGAGTCATCACCATGTTCTCCAGGCTGCTCCCAAACTGGGTGGGATATTGTTTAAGTTGGAACTAAATAGCACCAACATTATGTATAGAGAAATTGGGCTACATCCATTTCTTCTTCTTTACTGGATCTTCACAGGAGATCAAGGGTTAATTTTTATCATCAACACAAATTCTGTCTGGGCTTTCCAAGACCCAGGGACCAATGGTTACGTGTCCTCTCTCCATGTCCAACATGTAGAGCACAAACATTTATTACAGCCCATCGCTGGGGAACCTGACTTTTGAGCTCTGATTTCCCAGGTCTGCTCTTCAGTCAGTCCAAGAGCCAACCTGTGTGGGAGTTTGCACCGAATTCAAAACACAGGGGCCTCAGACATTTGGAGTAACCCAGCAGGAACAAGCCAACGCTGGCATGAAAGCCGCCATCTAGCCCGCTACTATGGGGATTACGTATTTATTTTCTTTAGTGATTTTATTAAAGAGGAAAAAAAGAGTTTGGGCGCAATTTTGGGTTAGTCAGTGATACTCGCTATTCTCTTGTCATCAATCCCTTTTTCCATGCTGTTGCTATTTTAAAACAGTAAAGGAGAAAGCTTTGTAGATTTATCTTCACTCACAAGCTGACATTTTAGTTTGGTTCTTTCCAGGGAAAATTAAATCCAGGGACCGCATCCCTGATATCTTCGACGTATTGGCTTGTTAGACTTGGAGTTTCTATTTTTATTTCTCTCTAACAAAGCTGGAGCTGAAACCAACGGCTTTAACAAAAGCTGAGTGTTTCCCAGGTGCCATCTCTCCAGGTGAGCTGGCAGTGCCAGGACATGTGCATGGCCAGAGCCCACCCTGGGACCCACCAAGCTCCGTGGAGCCAGCACGCGCCAGGGAGAGTCCATGGGACCAAACCCCAAACACAGAGACGGCTCCTTCAAATCTGCTCCAATTGTCCCCTCTAATGCTAATTAAGCTCCCTGCAGGTTTCAAAAGCTGTTGCTACAAGTTTTGTGGAATTTCTTAAAGATAATAACGAAGATGTGGGTGGAGATTGCCTGCTGCTTACGAAAGAGGAATCCCCTGAGTTACAGCAACTGGGAGCAGGAGCTGCAGAGTGATGCTCACCTCCGCAATACCTTCACTTACGTTAGGAAAAGTTCTCAGCAAGGACTTTCAAGATTTTTGGCTTCACAGACACCAAAATGAACTTCCAGACTAAAATCATCATGCGTGCAGAATAATGTGACTTGCATTGCTTGGTTTATTTTCAGAATTTAAAAAAAGCTATTTTCTTTGTTCAATCTTAGTAATGCCACTGAGAAATCCTGCTTTTCCTGCGGAGGGCACCTTTCACTAAATCCTTACAGTATACCTACATATTCCTGTTATCTCCATAACTTCATGAAGCCCAGATTTCACCCGGCAGTTCTGCAGAAAGTGCTGTTTAGGTGGGGCAATGCTTTTTTTCTATAGATTGGAATATTCAAATACTCCCACTTTTAATCTCCTGATGGACAAAGAAGCTAAAAATTAAATAAGTGAAACTGGTAAATACTTTTCCAAACATTTTTAATACTGCTGTTGAAGGTGTTGGGCATGTTTAGCGTAAGTAAGAAACAAAGCTTTGCCTCAAAGAATAATTTTATATATTGTGACCAACTAGAACGACATGGTGACACGGGGACAGACGCCTCAGAATCCTCAGCCCTGTCTATGGGATCCGCACGGCAGCAGCACAGCAGCAGCTCCACCTCGTAGACAGTGTTCGTCTATTGAGACTATCTGCTAGAAATTCATCACAATATTTAGACTGGATTCTCAAACACAATTGAAATTCCCACAGAATACTGTATTACCTAGAATAACACTCCCTGTGCCAGTCAAAAACTAACCATACATTATAAATATGCATTATTCCGATCACCTAGCAGCGCTGTGTAAGCACAGATATGGGGGAGTTCCACTGAAGAAAACCAAGGTTGTATTCTGCTCTGGGAGGACCAGTCTGTAGCAAGCATCCTGAGGTGTTCTGTTTTTTTTTTTTTTAATCTCAATGTTTTTCCACTCATTATTTCCTTCCCTTTGAATGAAGCAGAGTTGAC
This sequence comes from Pterocles orientalis, assembly GCA_011057875.1. Lineage (NCBI taxonomy): Eukaryota > Metazoa > Chordata > Aves > Pterocliformes > Pteroclidae > Pterocles > Pterocles orientalis. The sequence goes on from WKFP01014814.1 coordinate 981,961, forward strand.
AAATTGGCCTGCTCATATCCAAACCACATGCTGCTTGACTTCATGGCACTTGTGGTTTTTAGGGGATTCATTGTTTGCAAAGAGAATATCTTCTGCCGGGAAGATCAGACTTCTGATGCAATCCCATGAAACCCACAAACCACCTCCCTGTTCAAAACTTCAGAGTTGGGGTATTTTTCCTCTTTCTGCTGAATTCTTGGCAAACGTTTCAGATCACAGGCCATGACTAGAATCCTGAAGAAATCTGAAAAATTTGTTTGGCAAAACCTCTGGAGATTGTTCTGCTTAATCTGCAGAACGCTGGTTTCGGATCCTGTGCTACTGTGGAAAATGGCTTTCCTCTTCCTTGCTGTCCCCACCCCTCTCACCAGGGATACGTTTATGAGGAATGAAAATAGATGTGTGCCTGGAATATCTGAGGACTCCAAGAATAATTCTTACCACCTGGATCAAGTACATTCCTCTTCAGATCATTTAAAAGTCAAAGAGGCACCTAATTCCCTTTCCAAAATGCCAAACACAGATTAAAAATCAGCAGTTTTTTGTTCTCCAAAAGCGCTGGTTGCAGCTGCCCAGTAATGCCCAAGTTCCCCCCGATGTACGTGGGCTGCGATCCCCCCGATTGCAAAGGATGCCTCCCTTGTACCCCAACCCATCAACGGGGTCCTTATGTCTAAGGAAAAGATATGGGACACCTTCAGACCTTGAAATCACGTAGCACACCCTACAGCATCCCTGGTCTTGGGATGGCAGCTCACTTCTGAACGTAAAGCTGACATCTACAACAGAGTTTGGCTTTTAATTGCTGCCTTTAATCGCCAGCCAGCAGCATACAGACCGACAGAAGCAGTGATTTTCACACCATCATCTGTGTCCCGAAGAAAAACGAGGTATTGCTCATGGCCGTGTTTGGGGAAGGCTGCAGGTGCTGGTGAGTGCAGCCACCCAGGCTCGTTGCTTTATGAATTTGGTTATTTTCTTTGCATAAACAAGGCAGTTATATCTGTATTCCCTTTTGTTATTCCTAGTAGTGAAGGGGCTCATTTCTCTTGTCAGGTAGAAGAAACAAATCCAGCATTGTTTAAGAAACCAGTCCCATGCAATAGATGACAAATAACTAATGCCAGGGTGCATCCTTAATGAACAACTGCTAGCATGACGCGCATTTGCATAAACTCTCTTGATAAATGTCACTACAGCAGGAAAAATGGAAATCTGTTCACAAATGATTTGCTACACAGACACCAGAAACGATACATTTGCATCTACAGCATTTTAAGAAATAACCTGACACTATGTGAAACCTCCCAAAGCCCCTGTTCTCTCTGCCAAAATTTTAATTTCCCTACCTGCCGAGAACCGGAATAAACAGCACCAGAGTGTGGGTTAAGTGAACAAAACCAGAATAATGGCATGTGAGAAAAAGCTCCTTCACAGCATGGCATTGTTCCAAAACTACATATGGAAATTAATATCCTAATTAATAAGGGTTCATGAGGCACAAAATATTAAGGGCAGACAGAAATAGCTGGAGTGCTGCTGTGTCACGACACACTCGGGGCACACAGATTGGCAAGGATGTCTTTGATGTTCAAAAATATTTGGAAAAATTTCCAGTCTTTCCAGTCCAATCCTCTGTGTGAGGATTATATGCAAGTGTCTCACAGCATTCAAAGCCAATTTACAACAACGTGATAAACCAACTACCAAATCCACTCTGTCTCTCCCTCTCCAGCATTCTTAGACGCTGATGAAGCAAAGAAACTAAAGGGAAGTAAACTGATAAACATGCCAGAAAAATTTTTGAGGGCTCATAATTCAGATCTAGTGAAAAAATTCTTTTTCATCCTTGTTTTCTAGTTTCCACCAAGAAGTACAACATCCAACAGGTTTGGACAAAGTCAGTTGTGTAACTCCTGAGCTGGGCAAATGTCACCCTTCCACCCACCAAACAGGTTAGTGGAGCTTTCAGGTTTCTATGTACCCCCATTCCGGCTGGTTTTCCACCCAAAAGGAACAATGCCAACTCTCACTACAGGAGGATTTTAGCCCAGACAACTCCAGAATGACAGATATACCCAGATTGTTTGGTTTTCAGTTCATTTGGTTTGGTGTTGACTTTATCACAGACTGACCATGGAAAACGTTAATCCTGAAATACTTTGAGAAAGCTATAGTTATAATAAAGAAATTCTGAACAAAACTGCATTTCAGTCCTATGGCTGCTCCCAATAGTCAAACCAAAGAACCTGAACCATCCTTCAACAGCAGCTCTGGTACCCACCCAATAAAAGTTCTGCTAGACAAGCCAAAATCACAACTAACAAGAGGCTGAATTCACAAACACGTCACATATCCAAATATCCATCCCATGGCATGATGTCTTCCAAAAAAAGATGTGCTTTGACCAAGCCCCTCGGGGCAGGAAAGGCTTTTGAGTGGTTGCCCACTCGAGTCTTACCCCCAGCACTTCGACCCCTGCAAAGACGACGCAGGACCATGGGGCAGAGGGGGAAAGTGGCAACAGGAGACGTGAGGTACAACGATGGCAGCCCGCTGTTTTCAAAATCTCTGTGAGGGAAGAAGAGCTGTGAATAACACCACCACATTAGCCAAGAGCACGGCAAAGGAACCAGAGCTGTAAACAAAGAGCAGTGTCTGAATCCTTGGTGCCAAACCCAAACGCAGGGAATGTCCTCAGAGGACAGGCAGGAAAGCTGAAGTCAGCAACGCTGAGCCCTGTGCCCTGCCGTCACCGGCTCCCTGTGAGCTCCAGCGTGAAAACATCAACCCAAGACCTCAGCCTTCAAGAGGCACGCAAGACTAGAACAGTATCCCACAAGATCCACGAGGCAGGCAAGCATCAAAATGTAGATTTTTTTTTGCCATTTGCCATGCTGGTGATGTCGACCCTGGATTAGTGCCACCTTCTCTCCTGCTCAGCAGGATAAATGCACTAAGCTGGTGACAGCAGCCACTGAACCTCGCACAACTTGGTTCTTGTAGCTGATGCTAACCAAGCTTCAACTTGTGTACACATCTTTCTATTTTGTTTGGAAGTTTAGCTACTTCCTTGACAGATCCCACAAGAAAAATGTTATTAAGCCTCTTCTCATGCCAACTGCTTCATTCTCATTACTCAGTCACCAGCCCTGAGATGTCTATAGCATGTCCTCCATCTCCTGTCTCTGAGTCTCCTGTGACGTGACGGGAATTTGTGGGTAGCTGAGGGTCATCCCTCTCTCTCAGAGCCCTTCAGAAGAAAAGGGTGCTAAAAGTTTGCATTTTAAGAAGACACTGGACATCTTTATGGAAGAGAAACCCACGGAAGGCTAGTGCATAGGGAGAAACCACGTGCTGTCCAGGAAGAGACTGCGGCTGGAGCTGGAAGAGCACAGGAGAAAGCCGTGTGTACCCTCACCCTGTCCCAACACCCTTCCTCAGGCCTTCCTAACAGGAGAAACGACCTTTGGTCTGACGTAGAACGGCAGAAAGAACATGTTCTGATGTAGCCAGGCTTCTTCCTATCCTACTTGAGACAGCTGGGCTGTGCACAGGCCATAGCCATCAGCCTGCCGGCCACCTTACCAGATGGTGAGGTACAGCAGCCATCGAGTCATCAGGAAACGCCACCAAGAGGCTTCCAAGAAGAGAGAACAGGGAGTTGTTGGGAGAACACCGGACGGAGAACGTGGAGCTCCACCAGCCCCCGGGTGCGACCAGCCCATGGTCAGCAGACAGTGCTGGTGGGCCCTGGGCCATGAGCAGGTCATCTTCAGAGCTCTAGCTGACAGGTCCACCCAACCGAAGCGAAGCGGTGATGATGTGAAAACAGAATGGCAAAGCAAATCGGAAAAAAATTGTCAAACACAGCTATACACAAAGCAAGCAGCCGCTGCACCGAAGCATGTTGGATTATATTGCCTCAACTCCAGAACTCCTATTTTCTCCTGGTTTTGAGAAAAGAGTTTTAAAATTTTACTGAGCTCACATAATACCATGCTGTAAAATGCCCTCTTCACCTAAAACAGTCTTGTCATATTATTTTATGCTGGAAGAAAACCTGGATTAAACTTTAAACCTCTGGAAAACTTGACACATGTCATCACAACACACTGTGTGCTGGACACCTGAGCTAGCGATGGGTGAACTGCAGAAGATTAAAGCTTATCTGATGTTTCAACTCCAGAAATCAGGCTAAAACCATGAGCGTGTCAGATGGATGAGAAGTCTGTCACTTCCTGCTTCTGGGGGCACACAGCCCTTCCTGAGATCTCTAGTCTTGGTTTCACGAATGATGACAACAGGTTTCAATGAGTGTTTACATAATGGTATCTTGCCAACCAACACCAAATGCTTGGACGCAACACCCTACTCAAGCCCACTTGCAACCTACAAGAATAGTGCAATGAAAATCACCTGCAGAGTACGTTAAATGAGAGAGTTATGACAAAATACACGGGATGTGAACTCAGAAAAAAGTGATTTTAGTATTTTCGTCACCGATCTAAACCTTAGTGTTAAATTGCAAATTCTAATTAATTATATAAATAATAATCAGAGAGAGGCTCTTTAAAGCATTTGAAGACAGACCTAGGATAGACTTTAGAGAAGACAATTTATATGCTAAATAACTGCACTGCAAAACTGTGTTCACTGCTGATACATTATGGACTTGTTACAGCACAGCCAGTACAGGCACAGGAATAAATTGTTAGGTTCTATGCACCAGAACTACTCCAGCTTAGATGCACTTTCTTCTTTCAGCCAAGAGTGTGGCATACTGGTCCCAGCAGGGAGACACTGAAATACACCCACTGAGGAGCTCACCAGTGGACCCCAGGTCACTGCTTTTCAGCCAAGGGGAACCTGTATTTAAGGCTCACAGTATAATTACTGTGTCCAGTAACAACAAAACCCAACATATTTAACTAATAGACTACTAATACTAACAATAATGTAGAATGATAATAAGAATGATGCAGAAAGTATTCAGAATAAGAACATTAAAGCTCATCTGAAACAGCTGTTAAGATGAAGGAATTTAGTAAAACTTTTCCAAACTTGACTGTAAGGTCAGTTCAGATTTTTCAGGCTTAAACTGAATGAAGGGGATGTTGTAGTTTTGACCCTGGCTGGTAGCCAAAACACAACAACCGCTCACTCACCCTCCCCACTCCTGGGGATGGGGGAGAGAATTAAAGGGGCAAAGGGAAAAGAGTCTTGTGGGTTGAGATAAGAACAATTCAATAACTGAACTACAATAATATTGAAAAAATAATAATAGTAATATATACAAACGTACAAATGACTGACACAGTGACAATGCTCACCACCCTGATGACCAAGGCTTAGGCTCTTCCTGGCTAACAACCCTGGAGCAGGGAGAGTCCTGAAACCACAGTCCTGGGACAGAGATAAGAGCCTGAGTGTCCCAGAGCAAGAGCTGACCAAGGGGAGGGAGATGACCCTGGGAGAGGGACCACCAGGAGAGAGCTGACCCAGAAAGGGAGAGCACTTCCAGACAGATCCTCACCTCTATCCTGGTCATGCCGTGCATGGGATGGAACAGACCACTGGCCAGTTTGGGTCTCAGTCCTAAACCTAAGGTCAAATCCTGTGCTCAAACATTTTACCAGCTTCCAAGAAGAGAACAGAAGAGAGCAACCATCGGGGGATAGAGGTGCAATTTTCACAGCAAAAGAGCCCTATTTTCTTCTCCAACAAGTAAATAAACACTAATAGTAACCATTACGCAACACAAAAATCTCAGACAAAACAATTTGTTTTAATAGATTATGAAAAATGTTAGTAATTCACTTGCTTTTCATTTTTTTGGTTGGACATTCCTGGCTGCTAAGGAAGTTACTCTTTTTTTCCAACGGATCAGTGAAAGTATCTCAAAACAGATTGAGGATGAGATGCAACCCTTGTTTTCTGTCTATTAAGGAACAAAAAAAATTTTTTTGTTAAAAAATAAGTATTAGTTAGCTGCTTAAAATCAAAATGTATTCTGAACTCCCCTGGAGAAGTCTTTTCCCCCTCCAGTCCTGTCCCATGGAGAAGATGACATCTAGTAAGAATAGCGAGGGCTGAAGGGAGAGGGGGTGTGAAGGCACAGAAGACATGAAATGGGGAAAAGCAATCTTCCCAAGACATCTGAAGTTCTTCACTCCTCACATTTCATTCTCTCTTCTCTTCACAAGCAGCTCTGTTCCCGTATTCAGTTAACATGCCACCACTCAGATCATCAGGCTGTCGTTCCTCCTCGTCAAGGATGCTACTGAGCATCACAACAGTGATGTGGAGCAAGTGGTGTAGCTATTGTGCTGCAAACTCTTTGTTTCTACCACCACAACACTTGCCAGCTCTACCAATATGCATTTAAATATCATTGCGTATTATCAAGGATGTATGACCCAAGACCCAATAATCTCACCTCCTCCTGAAGTATATGAAGGTCCAGCCTTTCAGAAAAAGCTCCAGGTGACAGAACCTATCCAGGCTGGACTTCCCTTCCCCTGCACACAGCCCTGGATCCCTGGCACACCTTCTAGGACACTGCTCCACATGCTTCCTAGACCGAAGAAAGTTCTTGTTGGTTTTTTGACTTTTTTTTTTTATTTATTTATGGGGGCTCTGTGGAACAGCCAGAGGAGACATCGAAAGCAGCTAGTGAGGAAGAAAGAAAGAAATGCTGGCAGCAGTATGTGAACATTGTGCAAGAGAATCTATAGTTGGAGACGGTTTGCAGCACAGACACGAAGCACCCTGTAAAATGTTTCAGATCTCCCGAGCACAGCTCCAATAGGCTTTGAAGTGTTGACATCACATAAAATAAAATGCATCGCCGTCCAAATTATCGCACTTTTTCCCCCCCCCCCCCCACTTTGATGGCTTCTACAAAGCATTTTATACGGTTGAATAAATTTGAGTAACTCTTTACAAGTAAATCAAACCAAAATGGTTTAAAAAAAAAATATTGGATGCTTGCTACTAGCCTCCTTTGAAAAAATAAAGTGTGTTTCCAAATACGCTGTGTACAAGATGGTGTGATGCAGCCTGATTGGTAAACAGCAATGAAGATGAATACCTCTCAAACACACTGTGATTTGTCATCCTCAGACAATCGCTGCTTCCCAAATTAATGACCAGTTTGCTGATTAACTGACAGCCTCTATCTAAAAATCAGTTGTCTTTCCTCTCACTTACATTCCGCCTTTTTGTCCAAGCGGCTGCATGAGGTTTGCAAAAATAAAATTTGCAAATTAAGATTAATTTATAATGGGATGCTTGGCCAGATCTCCCTCTATGTTGCAGCAGATGGACTTTTGTGTGAAATATTTTTCCTTAGTTGCTATAGAAACATGCCAACATACTTCTGCTTAAGTGATTTGCTGGAGAGCTGTTTGTTGTGTTGCCCAGCGCTGACAGGAGTGAATAATTCTTAGTCTTCAGTCAAGGCTGATTAAAACCTGGGCTCTGGGTGTCTTACCGCTGCTAACTGCTACTTACAGGAGGGACATCCTGGTAAAGTCATTACGGCTGGGACATTTGAAGCATGTCTTGAAGTAAACCAGGCAGGTGGAAGGGTAAAGTTACAAAAATGACTAAAAGCCGAGAAAAACCCAAGGCTTGCACACAACAGCATATAAAGAAAAGGCAGAAAAGTTATGATGACCTTTAAAAAAAAGGGTTTATAAGATAACTAGTTCTAGAAACCAATTATAATGGAGACAACCCCAAAGTGTATTTATGATGCAAAAGGACAGGTCATGTGCTTTTTCATCGTTTGAGGGAAGTAACCAAGCTCATCCACGCCAGGCACTGGCCGGGACCCTGCCGCAGCAAACGGCAGCAGGTCTGGTCCCACATCACAACATGTCTTGGGGTAATCCCACCAGTGACATGTTCTCTATTAGATTTGTGCTGAAATCCTACTGCACCGAACTGAACCTCACCAGTGTCCAGCTGAAGATGCTGGAGCTGTCTGTGCCCATGCTGCTTGCAGGGTCACAGCAAGACCCTCCCTGCACCCAGGTTTTCCCACCTGATGAGCTGGTCCCAGCTGCAGTAGCCGTGTCTAAACCTCACAGCGGTTGGGTTTCTGTCCCTAAGGACCCGGCACAGCACGTGTCTGTCCACAAACCGGGAGATGGAAGCCAACGGAGAGTCAACATGTTGGCAACGTGAATGATCAAAGCATTTGACTTTCTATGAATCTGTGTTCCGGGGAAAGCTGGTGGAACAGATACAGCCTCAGAACTGAAACGACAAAGCTCTGCTAGGGAGCTGGCGAGCCCTCCTACTTCTAAGGAGCTGGTACCGAAGGTCATTCCACCTGTTCCTCCGTCCTCCTGCTGTGTGCCTCACTCCTTCCACTTGTAAAACTCAGCAGAAGACACTGCCCACACGCCAATGCTGTGGGATCTACCAACTAAAGTCTCTGGTAAGACACAGATCTAATTACCCAGAGACTGGAGGCTCCCAGCATCTCAGGAAGCTGCATGGAAAGCAGCAAACCCTGAGATGAGACCGAGGAAGCAATTCCCAATTCCCTCAGACACAAAACAGCAGATACATCCATTTATTAAATCACTTGTTAAACCTAGAGATAAATTTCTCTTTTGGAAATAAAATGATGTAATTGAATGTTAAAAAGTATGTTTCTTAATAAACTTTTATCCAGAGCTAGCATCCAAGCCTCCCTCCCTTTGTTAGCTAGCCATGAGATCTGCTGCTCAGTGTTACACCGGTGAGCCCTCAGAGATGTTTATAACAGGCTCTCGAACTGGCATTTTCTCTCCATTTTAACATTTTCCTCATTTCTCTCCCTATTTTTGAAGCACACTCCTACAGTGGCAGATCTCCAAATCCTCTTACCTCCAAGCGAAGGGCAGGCTACCAGCTACCTTTAGAGTTAAAGCCAATTTTTCTGCTTGGCCAGCTTGCAGGGGATCTGGTCCATGGAATAGTTGACTCCCTGCCCATGGCAAGTACATGAGTCATCCCTCTGCTGTCCCTCACTGCCATGTCCAGGAGGCCTGGAGGGCCAAGAGGCTCTCTGGATACGGTGAATGTTCCTTCAGCATGCACAAAGCTGTATGATTTAAGGGTAACTTGCAGGAGATGGGAGGACCAGGGAAGCTGACCTAGAAAGTTGCTTGGTTCTTAGTCCCATGAGTGCAAGCCTCGTGTAGAGTTAAGCACATACTCCGGAGAAATCTAAGCAGAAGCAGCAAGCCCTACTGTAATCCCGGTTCTTTCACTGCCCAGCTTGGAGCCCCCAATGAGTTACTTGGATTTTCACCATCTGGTGCCCCCTGTGTCTCCCAGCACATGCAAACTCAACCCTCCACCCTCTGTGCTAATTAGGAAAGTACGTTTTTATGCCTGAGACATAAGAATTTGGCAGCAGAAGACAATCTCTTATAAATAAATTACTCGATGTATCTATCACTGCCTTGCTGAGACCCCAGGTCCAGAAGAGGATATATTCCTGTTAGCAGTAATGTCACCTCACTGCAGAGTTTGTAAAATTATAGCAGGGCTTCAAACGTGGGTATTCAAGTTCCCTTTGTCTGGGGAAGAGGCAGGTTTTGGGATGTTTCACATTTATTAAATCTATTCTCCAGGTGCTTCTAAAATAGTAACAGCAAAGAAGTCAAAATTCCCTTCCAGCCATCATATGATCTCCATAGTGGTGGAGCATGAACTTTTCTGGAGGCTCCAGCACTGGAAACTGTTATGCCTGTTCATTTGGACAGGTAGATAGTACCAGTGAGTTCAATTAGACATCCTGCCGATTGATGGAAAACACTGCTCTGCTTTCTTCAGCACTGGGCAATAGGTTAGAAGAATCTTTCAAGATTATTATTTTTTTTTAAATTGGCTGAATGTCCTATTTATGAAAAGAAATGAAGCTTCAAATGTTCTTCCTCATCAAAGACGCGCTCTGTTGGAGATGTGGACTAGGCAGACCCTTGGACTGATCCAGAACGGGATTCTTGTGCTCCTGGGTTCTCAAGTTTGCTACAAATCAATGCGGCTCTTCCGTGAGTTTCAGGGAGCACTTGTACTAATAACAGCATAATTCTGCTCTTGTGCTATTTGCCTTTAGGCACTGACGTAGACACAGATGACCGAAGACATGTAAGGAGTGGGTACAAAGCAACAGGCTCCATATTTTCACTGTATTGAACAGCAGATCATTTGGAAGGGTTGCAATGCTCCTATCACAGAAGAGAAAGCATGGAGCAGGTCTCACTCAAATTACCCCAGGGTTCAGCTTGCTTTTGAAGGCTCTGCTTGCTTCCCAGTGAGGAAGACAGAAAACACCAAACTGATACATCTGCTGAAAGCTCTGAGGCTTCCCCTCAGCCATGGGTGATAGTAAATCTTGTGAAGCCAAGTTCTTCTCAGTCCTTTCAACTTGTGCTGCTGGGCTTTATCTACCATGTCTGCAGGATGTCCTGAACTTCCAGGAAAGTACTAACCACAATATGAAAAAGGCAAAAGGGATTCCCCTCTCCTTCATCCTTGTTCCTGAGAGTTCCTCCCCAAATCTCCAAAAATCCAAACCCAAAACAACCCCTGACTTATCAGACCCACAACAACATGAAAACACATCCCCTGCGATCCCCTTACTAGGTGGAAGAGGAAGGCACTGACCTACATGGGAAGACGCAATATCTCAAGGAATTCTTTCAGTCTTGGTAAGTCTGCAAGGTGAAGGATCCCTTTTCCATTATCCCAGATTTTGCCTGCCATCTGCAGGTTCTTCCTCCCTAGGGTTCTGTGGAAGTCATCCACCTGCTGCAATGCCAAGAATAATGCCACCTCTTTAGGCACAAGGTCTCTGGGAAGCAGTGATGACTGTCTCTTGTCCAGGAACATTTTTGATGTAGGCAAATAGGAAGCTTGCTTCTAGCCTGACTCGTCCTTTTTTCCATGAACACACAGGTCAGGATTTTTCAAGACAAGAGAATACCATCTTTTTCCATGTTTGTGCCTATCACGGTAACATTTCACTGCGAAAATGGCAGTGGAAATGTCATTTGAGAGAAATCCATAAACAAGAATGACCTTATCCAGGGCAGAGTTATGTAAGTAACTGATGTGTTTTGGAGGTAACGCGGTGACTCTTCACACCTGTAGCTTCCTGAAGGGTCGGTGGTGGGTGAGGAACAGGGTCCCACCACAGCACAGCCTACTGGTGAAGCCCCCCTAGGCTACACACCCAACATTTACAGTTACCAGCAGAAGGGAATCCTCATTTTGGTGCGGGTGGCAGGCTCTGCTGTAAATACAAATGCTAACTGGTACAGTTCGCAGGACAACAGTGACACAGAGGAACAGTGCAAGAGGGACACGGGAGGCTGGCAGAAGAGACCCTGGGTGTAGCTATGTGAACTGTCTGCAGAGCCAGCGTGACCTGCCTCCAGAAAGTCAGACAGTGCTGCCAAACACTTATCCTGCCTGTCAGGACAAACTCTACGTGGGACTGCACCGAGACTACACTACAGAATAATATTAAATCCCAGCAACTGCAGGGATGCTCTGTCCAGGGGTTTCAGTTGATCTTTTGGAAGCAGAACCAGTAATGAAATGCATATAATAGGAAAAAGATATTTTAAAAACTGCTGCTGAGAACAGACGATCCTCTTTAAAATGCCAGCTTGCTCAGAGTCAAGCAAACCACCCTATGTGCTGCCCTGTGCCAAAGCGTCATGTAGGCAGCTAGATTATTAGGAGAAAAAAAAAAAAATCAGCGCTCCAGTGACGATGGCCCAGCTATGTCACAACCCGGGAAAGGAAAGTCAGGTACCCATCTGCAGAGCTGGCAGCTTCTCTCCGTTCCTCCTCGTGGCATGCTGTGAGACAGATGTGCAGATCAGTGTTTTTGCAATCGAGCGGTGCGTGGCACTCAGCCATGTGTCTCCAACTAATTTTGATGCGTTCAGATGCAGGTTGCCACTGCATTTCACATATGTCATCAAAATGAACATCTGACAGTCATGGCAAGAAGTGCAAATATTAGTTGCTCCCCCTTCCCCTTCCTTTTCCCAGATTTACTAATTCATTTTGGTGGTGCTCATGCTTCTATTGAGTTTACTTTTATATTCACTCAAATGCTCATTAAAAGCACAGTTTAGTTTCATGTGCTAAGGCTCATATGAAAAATGCTACATGAGATGCAACACCAGGTTTCACAGAATCTACTGCCAGACTCTGACACGGAGACAAACAATCCAGCCAAGGATTTATCCGGAGCTCTCCCAACAAGAACCATGTACATATATGCAATTACATTGTGTGAAGGCAAAACCCACAAAATTTATTTTCAGCTTTGCTCCAGCCAACACACTTTATGTTATTAGCCTGATTTTCCTGGATCCCTCTGGGGAAGATAGCCTACTTCTTTCCCAGTGCCTTCTTCCAGTTCTCTTCGTTAGAGCAACGATGCTTTATCCAGCCTGGGAGCAATGACCCATCATTCGCATTAATCACAACTAACCAACGCATGTGACATTTCAATCACAGTGTGAATCCAAGCAGCTATCCTCTCAGAAAAGTATTTCCCAATGAGACATGGAAAACGTGCTTTCACTCACCCCATGCTTGTACGGCGTTAGCAGAACAGACCCCACCAGCTTATAGAAGGGATCTGATCAGCCCAGTACTGGGCCAGCCTCTGCACCAGGGGATGCAAATGAGGCAGACAGCATTGCTATAGATTCTATAGGTGACCCTCTCCTTCTGCAGATGGACCGAGGAATTGTTCCCAGTCTGGCAAGGGGAACCCGTGCGCCTGATGATGGTTAGGGGAAAAAACTCAGCACCTGATCCGCTGTGGTAATGAAGAACACCTGTGACAACAAAACCTGAAGAGTTTTCCTGAGTATCTTGGCTGAAGTTTTGTCTTCAGGACCTTGGGCAACTGTACAACGTTCAGCTGTATCCTCGCAGCGGGTCCCCTTCCAGATGTAATCCTTCCCAGCTCAGGCTGCTGGGAACCACTTCTGTGTCAAGCTAAAAGCTGGTGTTCCTGCTTTTCTGTTTTTACAACCTAACGTGACCTGCCCTTCAGGTAGACACACGTTTGAACCATTTCTGCCCCAACTGGCTGGAGAGCGATTGTTGTGCAGCCGATGTGACGCAGGCTTCGGTGCAAGATACACAATGCAAAGTAGGACCCAGTGCCTGAGTCTGTGCTGTAGGGGTGCTTCCAGAGATGTGCAAAATAATTTTAGTACAACCAGCTCAATAGCATCCGTAATGCTGCACCTACACTTTTGCACGGAAATGTCCTCCAATGAAGAGTAATCCTGAGACTGACTGCGGTTTGCAAAGCGCTTGCATTTACTTTGGGTTGAACGGTTTCGCATTAATAAGAGCCATTAATTCATGTTTAACGATCAAAGGAAATAAAAAACACTCCCTTCCCCTTCTTGTGCTTCCACTGGTCCCCATTCTATTTCTTTAACTTCAGTAACTTTCTGACCATTGCTCTAGGAGATTAAAACCAAGACACTACACATACATTCTCCACATGTTTTCGGTGTCTCAGCATATCCAACACTTCACATAAGACAGCTTGGGTCAAATGGGACATCTTGCTACGTGCTCAACGCCCCAAACTTCAGCCATATCAAACCTTCAGAAATCTGAACACCTTGGTATTTAATTTTCCTATTTTTAACCTGAGACAACACTATCCTATCATGGAAACCATCTTTAAAAACACAATGCAGCTTGACACTGTTGTCCACTGGTACGTACAAACACCCACTGAAGAACTCCAACTGGGATGAGGATACTTGTAAAAGATTCAAGAAAAAAGTAAATAAACCTAAAAGCCCTCTTTTGGAGGTAAGTTGAGTGAGATCACAGTGGCGCTCGCTCTAGAAAGAGAACAAAAATCATAAAAAGGAGGATAGTGTCAACTCCCTCAATGGGCCTCAACTCCATCATGGAAGAACCAGCTCCATAGGTATGGTTGGTCTTTCCATGCTAGTCAAGTTTTTCTATACGACAGTACTTCATCTTTGGTCACCACTAGCATGCTAGAAAATAGGATCCAGCTGCATGTCCATGAAAGCCTGGCTGTCCCGCGGTCTCAGTCCTAAACCCACTCCCTGAGAGTTTCCATGTCTCCTTCGTAACAGTACCTCAACCCTAAACACTCACAGTCCTGTCCCAGGGTGTCCCTTTGGAAGGGACACCTCCCCACCACGAGATGAACTTTGGTTCATATGGAGTGGCTGATACATTAACCTGCTTCTTACCAGCTAGAGTTAGAATTATACTCCTTGAAGTTACAAGATGCTACGCAATGTGGTTTACACCAAACATGGAAGATGAGCTTGAGACAAATCCTCAGCTCATGCAAGTGGCTCTCCCAACTGCACCTGAATTGCCTCCCCTCTTCCAGTTGAAGATCTAGCCCACCACTTCAGGAAAGTGCAGAGTCCCAGCTGGTGTCATTGACTCTCCAAAAGCCAGACAATGTACTCAATGTAACTCACTCTTCCACTACAATAACTTACAGCGGCAGAAATTTGTTTGCCTTTGATTTAAATCTCTCATGTGTGCTACCTACGTTACTGGAAATGGAACCCTCAGAGCACCCCAAGGTGTTAGAGGTAAGCTTAGAGCTAAAGTAATAAATAATCTGGGGTTTTAAACATACGCTGTATTTATTAGTCATCCCTGAACCACAATCACTGCTAACTTACAAAGAGCTGTGAATTAAAGATGGTGATGATACAAATATGCTTCCAACAGTCTGGTCCTTAAAATTCATCACTCCATCCTTGGAAATCCTACATGAAATATTACTTATGAGGTTTTGCAGTAAGAACGCAGTTCGGGTGCAATAAATTACTAGCAGCAAGCTAATGTTTTAATTTTTTTTTTCCAAATACAGAATCCACTCCCTCCTGTTAACCCTCTCTGCTCCACAGCGTTGTCAGAGAGGGCTGGCTGCAGGAGCGGCTCCCTCCATCGCCCTCCCCTGCCTGCCAGCAGAAGATGCCAACAGCCACGGAGAGCTGAGTCACAGCCTCAGGGGAGCACCTCTTGTAGGAATATTCCGAAAAACACTTCACAGCGAGAGGGGTCATCAAGCAGCAAGGGAGCAGGCAATGGGAAGGAGGGGAGCTATTGTCCCCAGTTGGAAAAATCTTTTCATATGATAGCTCAAAAGATCTCTGAATCTGACACATAGGCAAAACCCAGAGGTAATGAACATAGCTATGGAACAGATTTTGGTGGGCACGGCCAGCCTAGCTGCCGAAGAAGCTGGGTTTGAAAGCAGCTCCTACTACGATCAGCTTACACAACAGGAACAAGCCAAGTGCCAGGATCCGTGTGTGCCAACACCTCCCTCCACTGTCCCCAAAGGAGTTATGCCAGCTTCTGTTCACCAAGGGTCTGCATTGCATTTCAAATGTAATGTTAATATTAAAAATATTCTGCATTCAGTACAAATATGAAGCTCATGTTTGAGAAGCAAAACTAAATTCAGGGCCATAAATAGTAACATGTTTAACATTGCAAAATCACAGAATCATAGCACGGCTTGGCTTGGAAGGGACCTTAAAGATCGCCAGGTTCCAATCCCCTGCCATGGGCCACACTTCTCAAGCAAAGCTCTCACGGAAGCCGTAGCACGAGACGACAACCAAAGCTGATATCGTTCGGTTCATTATGACCGCAGGAAGAACAATTCAGTGCAGGGAATGTTTAAAATTAAGGGCTGCTGCCACCTCTGAACTCCTTTTGACACTCATTTTTCTGCCTTTCTTAAACCGTAAGTTTCATTTGTTCTGGGGCTGAGTCATGATTTTCTTCCCTAATTAAAAAGGAATCCCTAAATGATAACAGATACAGTTTCCATATTCATTTTAAACACTGCTTCAATATGGCTTGTATCTTATCTGTATATAAACTAGGAATCCAGGTAAGAAACCCAGGAAGCTTTCCAAACACAGCCATACTTCACAGTTCACTTGTTCCACGTGCTTACGAAGTGGGATCTGATGGAAACTGTGCGGGAACGTAGAGGGGAGCACCTACCCTGCACTCACGTAACTGAGAATACGTAGGGCTGGAAAAGGACAAACCAGACGTATGATGTTTACATGTTCTTGTAATATAAGTTTGCCTAGAGACTATAGAGTTGCACAGTTAAGTTCTCAAGAAGTCAGCTTAAATTCATTAAGCTCATTAAAGCTCATGTGTGTGAGACGCCCTATAAGGCAGCTGGGCTGCAGGGAACCAGCTGCTTCTAAAATACCCGTAATGATGAGAGACTCAGAGTAACAAACTCCTAATTGAATAACACGTAATTGGCATAACTTCTAGCATGAAAAGACTCAGCTTCTATCATTTGAATTATGCAGATTGGCTGGCAGGAGAAGATACAAAGGGACCTCGTGTCTGACATGGGACAATGCACGCGGAAGCAGGAAAGCCGAGGTGTGAAAGTGTCCGTTCCCACGGAGCCTGTCTCTTCGTCCGAGTCTGAGCGGCTGCAATGCTGGGCTGGTACTGGTATGAGGCTCTGGGGAGAAGAATCAACCCCCCCATTACCACAAGGTTTAAGGAAATTACATTTTCCTTCAGAAAAAAAAGTGCTTTTCTAGGTGGTCCCCTTCACTGGGACATTGTCACAACCCTGGCTGGTCAATAAAAAGGTCAAGCCACCATTTCTTCTATGAGTGCTTTGGGTTAGCAGTCGCTGGGGAAAACCAACAAGCTGAAGATGGGAGTTACACAATTCCTGCTTGTGCATAGTTAGAAGGGAAAAAAAAAGAAGGAAGGAGACATCATGAGCAATACCCAAGAGGTGCATGGAAGCTGTAGGATTCAGCCTGGCAACGACCCAAGCTCTCCAGCTGAGCTGAGACTTGGAGTCTCCCGAGGACAAGAGGACTCTACTTGTAGAAGGGAAGGACAGAACACGGCCTTTTGGTTTTCTGGACTTCCCTCGTCCTTGTCTGCAGTGTCAGAAAAGACCGAGCTCAGAGGCAGAACGTGCCAACTGCCTTCCTCCAGGCATCCTGCCTAGAAATGCTTCATCTCTGCCAAGTCGCCTCGTTGGCATAATATATTCCTCCCAAGGAAGTCAATTGTCCACAGACACGTAGCTCCGCTTAGAGACACTTTTTCAAAGGAGCCCCCACCCCAAGACCCAATATTCTCCTGCACGGTCAGGATTCCAACAGCCCATCTCTATCAAGGCAGATGGGACCATCCAGGGTGAAATCTTTGCTTAACTAGAAGCGGTTTGCTCCCAGAGACCAAGGGCTTTTCTGGGAATTCATCTTTTCTCTTAAATTAACTGGGAACCACTGCAAAAGCTCTTCAAACACGAAATACCCTGAATCTGAAATCCTCACTGGACAGCATGAAGACATCTCCAAGCAGTGGCTGATGGTGGGGAAGCGTGCTGGGCTGCCGACAACCTTGGAGACAAGGAGCCACAAGAGATATGCACTGTGAGCAGTGGCAATTCCCATCTCCTCCAATATTTTTCCCTACTATGGTTCACTCTTTCCCTGGTGGGCTCAGCAGAGCGTGGAAATTAATTCCAACTATTTTTATTAGACTGCTTGTTGCTATACAACATACCCATCCATTAGGAAGAGGAACGTTGTAGTTCCTCTTATCCCCTTCCAGAGACATTTCAAATAGGTGGAAGCCTAAATACCACAAGTGAAAGCTACAGACATCAATTACATATTTGTTTGTGTGAATCCGCACATGGCTAACCTTACAGAATGTAAACCAAACCCTAATAATGGGACCCAGGCTGAAATGGAAACCAGCTCTCCACAATGAGATACAGATCCTCGCGTCTGAGAAGTTTGCAGTCAGCTACAATAAAAATCAAGAGCTACAGCCCAGCCAGCCCCCAAGTCTCCATAAATATCAATTTTCCCTTCTCTTATTGTTAGCAGAAGCGGCTTGGCAGTGGCATGTCACCACACTATTAGTAAACACATGTTATTATAAACACAGAACCCAGACCATAATAACCATCAAGAAAAAAGAAGGAAGAAATTACACAACCAACCGACTCCTAAGAAAACAATTTCAGGAATACAAGGCGGTTCTAGCTGGAAATGCCACTGTGGTACCCCACACCTGATGCCTCCTGCCACCCCTCGCTGAACTCCGACGCTATTTGTGAAGCCAGAAAGAAGCTGCAAGAAGGACCTGGTGGGTTTCTGTATTATCTGAAAACGACTCGAGGCCAGGCTTTGAGCAACCTGGGCTAGTGGGAGGTGTCCCTGCCCGTGGCAGGGAGTGGCACTGGATGGGCTTTAAGGTCCCTTCCAACCCAAACCATCCTAGGATTCTTTGAGACAATTTTTTAATTGCCAGGCTGGCAGATACAACCAGGTTTACAAGACTCGGGAAGCTCTGGGCAGCCCGAGGCAGCAGCACCCATCACATCCCTCTCCTGCAAGATCACCCCCTTTCTCTCCACGTGTGTGGGGCCACAGGAAGTAAAGGAGCACAAACGTGTTTGAAGAAAGAATGCAAAGCACGGTATCACCTGTAATCCTGGACCCCATGGCTGTCTTCATCACAGGCAACACCTGCGCTGCACTTTGCCAACGCTGAACGAACGGAGAGCTTCCAAGCCTTGGTTTGACTTGTTTTAGGAAGGACTACATGTAAGAACACAGATGAAAAATGGGTACAGATCAGAAAGTGCAAGGGAACAAGATGAATGATGCTACTTACCGCTACAAGCTGTTGCACGGCGCACTGATAAACATTTTTAGGATTTTTGTAAGCACCAAAGTGACTTTCTGCAGGCGGAGCAGGTGTGAGAGGCTGTGGTGTCCTCTAGAGACAAGCAGAGAAGATCCCTTCAGCAATCACAGTATGGATGGATCAAAGTTCAGGTGAGCAGATGCCAGGCAGCAGCTGTACCATGGAGATGTTCTGCAGAGAGACGGCGTGATTTTTGACAAGTCAATGTGGAGATCTACAGGGAGAGCACAGAGAGACCAAGGACTGCGTCCGATGGAAGATCACAAAGGGTGATGGTGGACCTCTGATTCTGAGCGTCACCTAGAAAGTGACCCCTGAAGATACGAGACTGTACAGGAAGGAGCTGAACTGACTGAACAATGCCCCAGATGAAAAGAAACACAAATATACAAGAAGCCTTGAATGTAAACACTCATCCAAAAAAATGAAAGTTTGAAGGAAAAACACACGGGACACGGTAATCTCTCCCTTTGCCCAAAGGAGACTGAGAAATAAGGCTCAGAAGAGGGCAACAAACTGGAGCTGCCATTTCTGAGACAGGCAAGAAGCAGAAGAGACTTCAGGTGGGAGAAGGAAAGATGCCCCGAAGAGAAGGAGAGACCATACTGGTATTTTTTCAGTCACCTTTAAATTTATCAGTAAGATGATGGATAAGAAGGGGAAGGCAAAAGCAGCAAGTCCGAAATACCTCAGAGGTATCTGGGATGATGCAGATGGAAGATGTGAAAAGACATGTTTTGGGGGAAAACCTACAGTGATTTTCAGTATGATGATTAGAGCTTTTCTGGACAAATAAAGATTATTTCTAAGGCATATATAGGTGGTAAAGCAACTTGCTCTCATTTGGTACCTGACAAGCAAGTAAAACAAGCATGCTTTACACGGTAAGACAGGGACAAATGGGAGCAGGACAGAAAGAAGGGCATGGGATTTGTACTTCTGGTATCATTTAGGAAAGTTTATTCTTACCTACAAAGTCCTTCTGGATCTGTTTTACATAGGTGGCCTTGCACAGACATAAGTCAATGTCTGTCTTTATTTCTACAGAAAATGAGACAAAAATATGACTGAAAACCCTCTCCTCTCTCTGCCTGTGAGGGGGGGGGAATATATATATTCCATGACTTGTTAAGATTCTCAGTATTGGATGCAGATGAGTAAAAAATTGCTCAGCAATTTTAGCAACATCCCTATGGAATCTGGAAAAACGGTTAGAAGTGGTGGTTCACAAGAGGAATTGCTGGAGACAGCTTATAAAGCCAGCATCTGCAGTTCAAAAAGAATGTACCACTGCTGGCCTGGGCCGGAGCAGCCCAGCCTCCTACCGCTCTCCTGCCGCTGGACCGCGCCACCAGCAGCAATTTCCTCTGGAATGTCCACTGCAGTGGGAGGAACATCTGGTTCGGCCATATGGGGCTGGACAACAAGTGCGTTTGTTGGACATGCTGGAGCAGGAGAGGTTAACACTAAGCCTTGAAGTGGTCCCAAGCAGACTTTGAAGTTAACAGGCTATGAAGATGAAGGGGGAAAATTCACACCTCTTGATGCTATTGTTTTCCTTGGGCTCCAGGCTCAGGAAGGCAGCAGCGGGTTGATTTACATTAAGAAGCCTACAGTCCTGTTGGCAACCAAATGAGCTATGGAACTTAAAAAAAAAAAAGTTTAAAATCTGGAAAATCGAGCAAGATCTGCAGAAAAATGCTGAATCCACACGACCCATAACCTTTCCAGTACAGCAAAGTTGGATGCCCTCTGTCTCTGTTAAAAATAAAGACTAACTAAAGGACAGAGCTCTCCAGTGCATGATTCGAAGCTGCTCTAGGGCACTCCATAGAGTGGCTGTTGCAGGGTCTAGCTGCGCGGTCTGCGGTAATAAAGGCAGATGGCAACAGATCAGCAAACGGGTTTTACTACTTAGCAAATGGTACAGACTTCTCTGACCAGCTCAAGAAAACCCAACATTTTTTCAATTTCACATCATTCTCTCCTCTCATTCCTTTTGCTAACAACAACAGCGCATTGTCAGGGGAGGGGATATGCGCGTAGTACAATGCTTACTCTGAATTTTGACCAAAATCTCAGCCTCTGAGCTTCCAGAAATTGATGAACCACCCTAACTGAGCCTCGATAAATTATTTGTTGTTTCATGATGTATCTATAGTTGTGGTGAATCTGACATCAACAATGTGGTTGGACACTGAGCATTAACTCTGAATAACAGAAATTTGATTTTTTCACAGTTTCGCATGGATTTAGCTGTAACTGTTTGGAATGGCCTTAGAGCAGAATTCAAGGGATGGTGCAAACAGGGAGGAAAATCAGATGTGGTTTCTCGTAAGGACAGCTGCGTAGGAGAGAAGGGAGCCGGTCACCAGCACATGCACGCAGCTGGCCCTGAAACACTCAGGGCACAGGCCAGAAGAACAGGTATGAAAATAACTGGGGCAATCACGGGTAAAGAAAATGCATTAGTGATTTAAAAACAAAGTACATTTGGCTGTAACACTGTCTGAGGTGTTGGTGAGTCACCCAGAATAAAATACCCAAGACATCACCAGCGACAGGCAGCACGTGAAGATAATTTAAACCTCTCGCAACTTAGGTACAGAGTTAAGCTGAACCTACCTGCCTCACATTAACCTACCAATTTTCACATGATTTGTGATTTAAAATGTACATTCCGCACACATTTCTCATTTAAAGGAAAAAAAAATAGCATCCATATTGAATACCTTTGCCTACACTAAAGATCCCTTCCCAGTATTTTCATATTTTTCTGGCTACCACAAATAATGTCAAGAGCTGGAAAAATTCTTTCTGGAACACGAACGTTCTGCCCTTTTTCAATACAGGCCAGATTTCCCAAACACAGCCTCTTACCAGCGATGCCTCAGCACTCGGGAATTGCCAGCCTGGCTGGCAGGGGCAGCTCCCAGCAGGCTCCTCCGGGGAGAAGGTGCTGAGCGCCGCGGGACAGCACCGCCACGAGAAAGATTTTCAGACAGGAGAGATCAGTATAATTTAATTTCTACAAGTGATGCTGTGTTAAGCCGAGCACAGGACCAAGTACAATTGGATAAGGATTACTGAGACTTTTATTTATTCATTGGCATCAATTTATTATTTACTTTTTCTAATAAGGAGGTTCAGATACTAGCAGAAAGCTACACTTTGCTCAAGGAAAAAGGAATAAAAAAAGAGCAGCTGTTTGTGGATGTGGGGTTTGGAAAAGCCTGGCAGAGGAGCCAGGATCTCTAATGCCATAATGAAGATAAGCAGATGAAAAGGGCCACTGCGGATTGCCACCGGCTCGCAGTTAAGTGGTGGGTTTGTAAAATCATTCCTTCTGATTCATTTTCTGGTTACATTATGGTTCTTCAGTCAATTATATTACCACATCGGGTTTGAAACCAGATTCCTGAGTAAACAGCGAACAGCAGGCAAATGAGTCGAAAAAGGGGAAGGGCTGTTCTTTATTGCCCAAGTCTTGATGAGCATTACGACTGATAACAGACCATCCGCTTCCTCCTGGTGTGCCCGTGCCCTTCAGACGTACACGTGCTTTGCATCCACAGAGCCCAGAGAGGATTTTTTTTGCAACTATTCCCAAGACATTCACAGCTGCAGAAACTCCCAAATAAATAAATAAGGAAATAATTAGGTTTTTTTTCTGTGAAAATCAGGGAGAGGGTGGGAAAGGGAGACACACGACTGTCAGCTTGTACAAAAATGTGCTTTGGCATCGAAGGAGCTGGCTGAACTTTTCTTTGGGGGGAAAGGCAGCGAGACCTCTCGGGGCTTTGAAAAAGCCCCGAGAGGTCTCGCTGCCTTTCCCCCCAAAAGGAACATAGTGTCCGTACCCTCAAGGCTCCTTGTTTAGCTCCTTTTTCAGAAAGAGAAACAATCTCATTACTGCAATTCACTTTGTTTGAAGAACTTTCTCTCCACCGTAATTAGGATGCTGAACCTGCACGGTCTTGCCCCGTGCAGACATGGTAGCGTGAACAAGCCAGGACGAGGGGTAAGACAAGGAATGCAGACTAAGGGAGGGAGCTCAGATGGTTTTTTGTTTATCTCCAGCGCTGCCAAGAAAGAGAGCCTGGGCATCTGGGGATGTGCCAACCCATCGCCGTCACGCCTTGAGCACCCACATCCTTCGGGGTCCAGCTAGCCTCACACCCCGTGGTGCACCCCACTGCTCCGTCTGGGTTACGCGTGTTCCGTGGGATGAGGAACTTGCCACCACAAGTCCTGCCCGTAGAGAAATAAAGGCAAGAGTGAGGCAGCACATCCAGAGCTCCCACGTAACGTACAGCAGCACTCCCAGATCAAAGCATTTGGGGCTTGCACTCCAATATTCTGGTTTGCAGCAGAAAAGAGGAAAAGATTAGGCTTCTAGGGGTTTGTGCATGAAAAAAAGAAACTCTAGAAGGCAGGTGTGCTAAGTGAAATCTTCTCCATATCATTAATCCTTTTTACTAATACAGGTCTACTACTTCTCACAAAGCCTTTGCAAGAGCTGTAGAGCCCACAGCTCCAAACTCAGGAGCTATTTTCCGAGATCAGAGCTGTCAACTGAGGCCAGGCAGAGCAGGATGCCCAACAGGCATTCCCCCGGGGCAGCAGTGACCGACACGTGGCACTGTGAGTACATCCCCCAAAACTGCGGTACCTTGCACTGAGCATCACCTTGCCTCTCCGTGTACCAGCTCTGGTGGGTATTATTTCATCCTGTGCTCCCTGGAACAGTTTCAACACCATGCTGAAGTCTGCTCTGAGATTCTGAGATTTTTTTTTTCCCTCTTGTTCCTTCCAGGATTTAACATCTCATCCTTATTAAGAAAACCTCATTCAGTAGATTTTATTTATGCAGCAGGGAAGTGCTGGTGCATGTTTCTAGCTTTAACCATTAATGATGCTTAATTTCATCCTTACTCAAGAAGGCACTGTCCTTCGGTGGACCAGAATTCTGTGAATCCTGGGTCCTGTGGCGGTCGGGCGCACAGCTTTGCCATGGGCAGGACACACCGATGGCTGCGCGCACACGGGCAGATGCTGCTGCGGCAGAAAGGATCACTGCATACGGCTCTGTTCCCGCTCATTTGGAGACAGCAGAATGAGTCGCACTAGCAGGTTCTGCAGAATTTGGCCTGACAGTTTCCTTGACAGACAGTTTGAATTCATACGGAATAAAATCATTGAAGGAAGAGGTGGCACCTGCTCACCACAGACAGAGTCAGGTCCCTGCTCCAGCCCTGCGGGGCTCACAGGGTTCAGTCCTGACACACAGGACTGGTGCAAGGTTAACTTTGGAAATCACAGCTCTTCATTTTTATTTCCTTGTGAAGGGCAGGTGTGGGCTTTTAGAATCCCTGCCGTAAACTGAAGTCACTGACAAACCTACAGGGCTGTTTACTTCTGAAACAGTGGAGAAAAGGCTACAGGCAATGTGTATAGTAAGTCAGAAATCATAGAATCATTAAGGTTGGAAAAGACCTCAAGGATCATCAAGTCCAACCCAACACCACCCAACCCACTAACCCATGTCCCCAAGCACCACATCTACATGTTTCTTGACCCCCTCCAGGGATGGTGACTCCACCACTGCCCTGGGCAGCCTGTTCCAATGCCTCATCACTTACAGTGAAGACATTTTTTCTAATCTCCAGCCTAAACCTCCCCTGGTGCAACTTGAGGCCGTTTCCTCTTGTCCCATCACTTGTTACTGTAGAGCAGAGCCCAGCACCCCCCTCACTGCACCCTCCTTTCAGGCAGCTGTAGAGAGTGATGAGGTCTCCTCTCAGCCTCCTCTTCTCCAGACTGAACCCCCCCAGCTCCCTCAGCCGCTCCTCGTCAGCCCTGTGCTCCAGACCCTTCCCCAGCTCCGTTGCCTTGCTTACACTTACGCTTCTGGCAGGGGTGTTCATTGAAGCCCTGCACCATCGGAGTGGATAAAACAGACCCAAAGTGAGGACAGTGAAAAACGAGGGGATGGATGTAACCACCTTATTGCTAAGTTAGCGGAAGACAAGCGCCACAGGCTAGAGTTTTGACCCTGACAACACTGCACAGTCCGAGCGATTTGCCTGCTTAGATCAACTGTATCTTAAAAACACCTTGGACAAATGGCACATCTTCCTTATAAATCCTTTCATGCTTCAAATGGTAGTGAAGAAATAGAGAGGTACCTGTGCTCAGGTAAATTATTACCCCCCTGCAGCAATAACTCCAAATAACCTCCCAGCAAAACCCAGAATCAGTTTTTGTTATGAGAGATGGGTCACAGGGCTAAGAGTTGGAAACCTCCACGATGCCTTGAGCTGGCGGCATGGTGAGGCACGGCCATGGCTCACAGCACAAAGCCCCCCCCTAAAAGCACATCGGTACCGACGGAGCCTGAGCCTCCGACGATGCAACGCGCTTTGGGGTCCATGCAAACCTTGTGCCTTTCCCAGCCACCCATGCCCGCCCAGCAGGTTGACCTGAAGGATCACCATGTCCCCGTGGGGCACCACCACACACCGCATCACTGCTTGAAGAGGTACACAGAAAATGAGATTCCAGTTTCTAAGATTTAGAGTTCTGAAGCTTAAAAGCAAGAAGAAAGGGGTTTACACGCCAACTGCAATTTTTAAAAATTATTTTCATATTTCAAGAATACTGAAGAAATTAAAAAATTAAATAAGAGGGTTTGGGGATCTTAATACAAACTTGGTACTCCTTCAGTTCCCATACCAGCTTTTCCACTGTCCCTGCAGAAACTGCTCTTTGCTGATGCTTTGCTGAGCTGAACGGGAGGAAATGATGCATTCCCAGCAGCCAGCTGTCAGCGAGGGGTGAGCACCGAGTGCCGCCCAGCCCTGCGCCTCTGCCCTGGCACACGGCTCTCTGCGCAATCACACGCGGCTCAGAACCGGAGCACAGTCACAGGGCGAGGAACGCAATAAATACGCACAGAATTGGGTCCTTCTGCTGGGTATTAGAGTGGTCAAAAGTTATTACACACACGCACTGGGCACGTGGGAAACACAGACACCAGGGAAGAGCCTGGGAAAAGCACCAGGTGCAGACAAAACCGATTTTTTTTTTAGAAAGGAAAGCATAAGTACACAAATATTTGTGTAAGACCACAAGCTGGTAACCCAAAACCTTTTTTTTTAAAAATAGGAAAGCATAAGTACACAAACATTTGTGTAAGACCACAAACTGGTAACGCAAACAAAGATGAGGTTGGTCACACTGATTTGTTTAGACAATTCTGGAAAGAGTACGGCTGGTTCCCACCTACCCTAGAGGCCTCTCCTGGGGGAAAGGTAGGTTTCAAATTAATAAATAATGAAACAACACTGAAGGAGGACACACTGGTGATGTTAAAACTCCAAGTTAGGATTTGAAGAAACTATACTTTTCTGCGAATAATTCTGGTTTCAACAGAGTGACATCAACAGAGCTATGCCTTTTACGAGCGCAGGAGCCGGTGCTGATGAACTCGAGTTATTCCCTGGGGATCTGCAGGAGGACAAATAACCAACTCTGAATCACGGCAGAAATGAAAATCCTCAACAGAATTTGGAAGAAGTCTCCTTTACTCCTTCTGGCACCTTCAGTAAGTTACCTGCATCTTTTCACCTTCCCATATGTCAGATAACTGGCTTCCCCGACACAATAATTGACTTTCTCTGCAACCTCATCTACTTTTTTCCCCTCCGTTCAATCCCCTATGAAAGATGGCTCCCAGCACCTGTCCCAGCGCTAAAGCTCCTGGGTTGCCCTAATGGCACCTTCCAGACACCGAGAACTCTCTGGGAGCACACACAGGACTGTGCCCTACTGCACCATCCCCAAATCAAAAGCCATCTAATTACTCACTGCCAAATTAACGAATAGCTGCCCGACAGCCCCTCCGTTCTTTTCAGTAGCTACACTGATGAACTTTCTATACAACAACATTTGAAACCCGGTCTATTCAACAGAAATGCTGTAATAAAAATAAAATACTTTAGAAGGGTTAATGATAACTTGGGAACACTTTTTTCGCCCTGTACTTGCTCATCATTTTTTTCAAGATTTTTTGCCTAGACTCTCTCTTTTTATCACATTTGAAGCCTTTTACCAATGGCTCCTCATCTCCAAGGCTTGAGAAGCAGCAGTAATCTTGAAGCGCAGGTGGGAAAAGTCAAGCACAGACACTGCAAATAACTTTTCCTGTGTCACCGTTGCAATCAGAGAGACTTAGAGCCAGCACTAGGGGTCCCTGGCATGACGTTTAATAGGAAACCCATAATCATACATCCTTTATAGTAATAAAGTTGAATTTTTGTCTTTAATAGAAACATTGTGCCCCCATCAGCCAATATCAATATTGTTTCCACTGCTCAGAGAGAGGGTGTTGAGACTTTCCACATCTCAGCATCCAGGACTTGTCTTTGCTGCAGGAGACAGCAGTCAGAATACCACTCCAACAAAAAAGCAAAATACAGATATCTGTAAGCAGACACAACCACAACATCCTTTCAACTAAGCTACTGACTCCTCAAAAATCCTGGAGATTTTGACCCATCTCTTTCATATATAATAATGAGAACAATAAGGAGGGTTGGTGACCCTCAGGGCAAGAAACCAAGGAAATACCGGCTGGTGCCTATCCTCATTTATTCTGCCACAACACTGTGCTGCTAATATCTGGGTTTGATTTTTTCTATTAATCCCTGAATTGGAGGTGGTGAGAGGAATATACTTGGGAAAACTCAATGGCTGAACTTTGTCTAGACTAAGGCTGGGACAAAAATTTTCAATAAGATTTGTCTTTTTGGGGTTTTTGACATTACCTAGTATTAAGACCTATCAGGCCAAATAACCGGTGCACAGAATAAAAGCCAACGTTTTTCAAGGAATTAAGATACCTCAGAATGCAGGACCCCAGTGCGCTGCCAGCATTGAAGTAACACATACTCATGATCTGAACACACGAGATGATCCAAGCACTATTCCAACGCAGAAATGGTCACTGCAATGGGACAAGCCAGCAACGCACAGATTTACGGGCGAACATGTACAGGTGGTTTGGATGGTCCAGTTGGCCCGAAATGAGTGTTGGCTGATGTCTGCACTCTGGCTGTCAGGGCACTTCTGACACCTGCTAAATCTACTTATTTCATTAAAAAAAGAACCCCTCCCCTCAAGGTTTATAGGATTGGGCTAGTTAGAGATGAAAATTTGTTTCTCGTAAAACACGGCAACGGGTCTGATGGCTACGACAGTCCTCTGAGCAACGGCAGCGGCGCGGGCGGGTGGACTGGCACTGACCTTAGGAACTCCTCTGGCCTTGTTCTGGCCGTGTACTGATTTTCCCAACGGTTTTGAGCCCATCGTGTCAAATTCCCTAAGTTTCTTTCAGACAAGCAAATTCTAGGCAGCGTCTTTCTTAAATAAATATCTTTCTTTCTTTGTAGGCTCAATGTTCTTTTCTAAGTTTGAGAAGCCTTTTTACCAAGCCAAAGCATTTATCCCCTCGAGGTTATATCTGAATCCTCAAACAACATTATAAGCAATGACATAAAGGCGGCAGGAACTGCAGAGTGCCTCTGTCATTACTGCTCTGGCAAAGTGACACTCAAAGATCATTAACCAGCCCAGTTTTGTGCCTAGAAATATGACCTAACCACCTGGAACATTTTGGCATCCTTAACTACACTCTTGTGCCCTAACACATTCGGTGCAGAGCTTGTCCTCGTGAAAGGAATGTACCTGACAAGGGGACGCACTCAGCTGCAGAGGGGAACAGCCACGTTACAGCAGGATAATCCCAACATCACCGAAATACTGCAGCCACGGAGCTCGGGACGATCACAGGCTGCATTTTGGGTATACAAGTGGAGGGCAAAAATGATGGGGTTTCTCTCTTGTACCCACTCAATCGCTTAGACTTCTCTACTTCTCTCTTTTTTTTTTTACAGTGGATCCCTCAAGCCAACAAGGAGAGGCACGCTGCGATCATGAGATAGGAGTGAGACGTTTTAACTGCCATTGGCTTCTGACAGATCAGAGCTAGTCATACGCACACAGTTTATTTTCTTATGGCCCATACTCTTCTGGCGAGCCGGCTGATGCCGGGGGTAGGCTGGGAGAGATGAGGCCAGGGATTCGTTGGCTTTAATGCACAAATGAAAGATGCTTTCAGTCAGCCGCAGCCCGGGTGCCAGGTTTTATTTTTTCAGTGCTCTCACTTTGGGGTGGAGAGGGCTGGCCCTCTCCTTCCTCATGCTTCCTTTGCTCTCGCACAATCTTTGCAGAGCTGCAGAAAAGAATTTTTCCCATAAATAAACAAAATATTGAGTTACACACCATCTAAGTGACGACAGAAGAGAGCCCCAAGTCATCTTCTTAATTTCTATGCACAACACAACGTGCCAACTCTCAGATAAAAGATGCATGAAAGAAAATTACATTGCTTCCAAGTCCGCATAGTTTTGCGCTAAAATCACCACGTCGTCATTTTCCACGTACTCATGTGCACGTTGGGGTGCAGGGTTCAGCCATCTGCCTGCCTACCTCCACCGCTCACGCACGCCTTCCCCTGGGCTCCCACGAGCCATACAACGTTGTGAGGCTTTAGCATGTCCACCAGCCTGCAGAGCTCCGTCTTTTAATTCCTGCAGACTAGCAGGTGACTTTTTTTTTTTTTTGAAGGGTCAGAAGGCAAAGTGCTAGCTCCAGACCAGGTGCAGGCAACATCTACATCCTGCTGAAACAGCAGCTGCAGCTTTCCTTCCCTTGTTGGAAATCACAGAATCACAAAATGGTTTGGATTGGAAGGGACCTTAAAGATCATCGAGTTCCAACCCCCTGCCATGGGCAGGGACACCTCCCACCAGCCCAGGTTGCCCAAAGCCTCATCCAGCCTGGCCTTGAACCCCTCCAGGGATGGGGCATCCACAGCTCCTCTGGGCAACCTGGGCCCCTGCCTCACCAGAGGCAGATCAGAACTTGGCTCTAGACACTTTTAATTGGGGATTAATTGCTGCAAAGGGCTTTGGAAAGCCCTGCTGCACAGGGGTGGTTCCTTGAGATTCTACTGGACAAACTACAACCAGGCTACTTTTTACAAATAATTTGATAGCAGAAACTTTACTGCATAATTTTGAGGCTCACTACAGATATTATTGATAAGAAAGCGATTCAGAATATCCAAGACAGAAATACAACATGACCCTGGTGGTTTAGTTGCCTGCACGGGCCTTGCTGCTCGGCTTTTGGGCTCTGATGGGATAGGGGACTCTCATATAGCAGCTGTAAGCGACCACCCTAAAGGTCAACATTTTTTGCAGTCAATATCGTTCTTCCCAAACCTCTCCCGATCCCTGGGAGCAGGAAGGATGAGCGAGCGGCTGCATCAAAGCAGGGCAGCCAGCTGGGTCAAACCGCAACACCCCTTCAGATCCAAGACCCTGGGATGACAGCTTCACACTATTCCCCAGGCCCTGCACAGAGATGAACTTTTGACCAGAGACGGTTTATTATCCCCCATCTTTACCAGTAGCTTGATCCTGATTAATTTTTGGGGTTTACTGCTTGAGTTCAGTAACATCTCCCTCATGTAGTCCCCCCGAAATCACAGGACTGTTTGAGAAATAGATTGGCCATGTCTCATCTCCAGATGCCCGCAGGCAGCCCCTGTGGTGGCACCAGCTGGAGAGGACAGAGCTGTGGCACCGCGCGCTCAGGGGGCTGGTGCCGCATCGTGGCAAAACCAGTAACTGCTGCCAGCTCCGAGAGCCGAGCCAGCCTGCCAGGAGCTTGAGACTGATGAAATATAGGAAAGGAAAAAGAGCAAACTCCAACATTTTTCTTATGATTTGTTCTCATGGTCGCTGAGCTTTCAAGACCCTTTTTTTCCTTCTCTTTAAAACTTTCTTTACAGCAATGAAGAATGGGAATATGCACGTTAGGGGGAAAAAAAAAGAGGGAGATTTGTTGACAAACATGGATCCAGGGAGGGGGGATTTAACTGTAATTTTAATGGAATGGCACCCACTGTACTTAGTGAAAATACTCCCATTATAAATTGATATCATCAATTGATAATAGAGAAACAGGACAATGCACTCATTTTTAAGGACCCTTTACGCAGTCAGACAAGTACAAAAAGGGCTCAGTGTAAAGAAGACCAGCCCCCCTCTGTATTTTTTTTAACTGATCACTCCTGAGAGCTGTGGGGGAATCTCTGGACCCAGGAGGGCAGGTTCACAAGAAAAGATTAAACAAAGCAGCTGGGCCAAAACAGTGACTGAAGAGCCCGCTTCAGCAAGCTCGAGTGATTTCAGCGGCACAGCCACCCCAGATAGAGGTGGAACTGTGTCAGATGGTTCAAGAACTCATAAGCAGCAGTTCCTGGAGTCAACTGAGTCTGAGTTTCCTACCCAGGAGGTCTATTAGACACCGAAATAGTTTTTCCAAGTAAGAGGCAGCAGAAGCACCAGGGCTTGAATTATTCAAAACCAGACAGGATCAGGCTCCGGTAAGAGCACGACACTGGGAATAATTCTGTCAAGAGCCAACAAAATGAATGACCTAATAGGTCTCTTTTCCACTTCTGATTTTCAGCGCATGAAACGCTGTACCAGGGCTTTGCATCTCACAGCAATGCCACCGTGTGCTCCACGACAGACAAAAGCCCCCGTAAGCCTGTTTTACAAGACAAGCATTGCTTAGGAATGGTCTCCACCACTGCAGCCATACAGCAGGAACTGCATAATCGTGGGCTACCATTAATTCTTTGTCTGCATTGTTTCATTGAGATCAAAGCCTCACTGCAGTAAGCACCATGTAACTGCACACCAAGATACCTCTCGCCCCAGGCAAACCGTAGAGATAAAAGAAAGAAAAAATGATTTCTCATGCAACGTATTAATTGGGAAGCCCAAGAGAGAACCAAAGCCCCAGGAGACCATGTCTATCTCCTTCGTCACCCCACCGAGTCACCTCTTACTGCACCAGCCGTTCCCACCGGGGAGGATCCAGGCCATGCTCTCCAGACCCCTAGTAACCAGCTTTAATGCCGTAAGCTTTGAGTAGTCACACCTACACAGAGCGACTGAGTACACCCAGTGTAAGTACTGGCCTTTCTTAGTAACATTTTTCAGAACTGTTTTTTTTTTTTTTTTTCAGAACAACAGGATTTGGGACTCTTCTCACCAGCTTTCCAATGGCTCTTTCTTCCACATACGTGACTGCAAACCACGGATAACTCAGTATGCCACACGTGTTACATGTTCCCAGGAGGGAACCGCCTGCATGGGACGCACACAGTCCCAGCAATACAGGATTCATGTGTGAGCCCAACCGCCAGCACATCCTCTGACAACCCCAGTTTCAGCTTCCCAACACCATGGGAGCACCAACAGCCCTGAAAGGTCCAGGCAGCCCCCCGGCACCCCAACAGAACCCACCTCCCAGCTGCCATATGGAGCTGACCTACCGGTACAGGTACATCCAGCTAAGGACGTCCATCCGAAACAGCAGATGGGTCATAGCTACAAATCAACACCAACTACCTCCCCACTGGAAAAGAGAGCTGAGAATAATTAAAATGAGCTTGCAATAAGCCTGTGAAGCATTTCAGAGTCCATCGTGAACTTACACCATCGCCACTGATTGATCATCCTGGTATAGATAACCAGGGTACTGCAGTCAAACCAACTTTTCAGGCCAACCTTTTGTTTGTTTGTTTTTTTGTTTTTTTTTTTTAACAAGGCAGACAAAGCTGGAGAAGTTGTGTCTTTCAGCAGAGCACAGGTAATTGTTGGACAAAAAATGATAGGCAAATTCTTACACTTAAAAGAAAGCTGAAAACAAGATTAAACATATATAGTATACATACAATGTTTTTCCACCCACTCTTGGATGAAAGCTTAAAACTTTCCTGAAACTTCTTACTGCGTAGATGCTCCATGTATCAACAAATAGGCTGGCTAACATCAAAGCGCTGTAAAGATTTGAAACATCTCAGAGCCCGTGAGAAATAATTACATACCAGAAGCATTCACCCACGGTTACAGATAGGAAAATTAAGATATATAGGGCCATACACTTCCTCATTTACTATATCAAATGGAATTACAAGAGCAATGAATCTGGCTCAGAGAAGTTCAAATGATTTGCTTAAGGTCACAGAAGAAAGCCAAGGACAGAGCCAGAAGGAGAACTCAGGAGTTTCCAGTCCTATTTGTAATCCACTTGATCATCCTGACTTTGTAATTTGTCAGACGGATGAACGCTCAGTGCTGCTGTTAGTACTCAGAAAAACCTCCTGACATGTATTTCCTTTGAAAAAGGTGAAACTACGACAGCCCAGAACCCAAGCTCAGCAGACCCGCAGTCCCATCTGGTACGGTCGATCTCCTTCAGCACTCGCATTTAAATAAAGCTCCCTCCTCTCCCAGCTGACACGGTTTCTTAGCATGTTCATCAACCCTTGGCATATTCTTATCCAGAAATACACTTTCTCCAAAAAGTTACCTGCACCGGAGGGTTATAGGTGCAAAATGGTTCGTAATTAAAGGTCTGGCAAAGTGACACTCAAAGATCATTAACCAGATCAGCCCCACGCCTAGAAAACCAATGTCCCAGCCCTGACAGCTGTATTCCATGTCTGGTGATGCCCTCATTACAAATGCTGAATATTCAACCACTTTTTCCTGGCAATAAAACCTTGACACAAGCTTAGGAAATCTACTGTACTTGTGAGAAAAGTGAGGTAAGAATCTCTTTCCATTTACTCTCTGAAAGAAAACAAAAACAAATGACCTGCTACTGAATGTCCTTTTTATTCAGAAAAATAAATCAGCGGCAGTCTTTCTAATTTATGTTTCGCTAACTTTTCCTTGAGATTATTTAAAAGAAAAAAATGGCTGTTTCTATGGTTAGCTGGGAGAACATGAAGGATTTTCTGGTCCTGTTTGTTCTTGCTAGGGGCCATAAACTTCTGCTTCTTGCCGAGTTCCAGTCACTGCAAGCCCTTCCAAATTTCAGTGATATTTCATAAATTAAATTTTAAAAGAATATAGCACAGTATTAGTGACAACTTCGCAGCAGAAAAGAAGGGGCAGGGAGTTAGCCTCATCTGGGCTTCTGTCTCTCACTAAATCAGTGGGCTTCAGTTTCCTTTTTCAATTAAGTCAATACCAGAATTATTTTTTCTTTCTTTAAGGAAAAAAAAAAAAAAACCTGAAAGGAGACAGAGAAACCTGAAAGAAGGGATAGGAAAAAAGGAAAAAAAACCCCAAACATATGTTCCATTCAGCTGCTGATATATTGTGAAGAATGGACGGATACTGGGAGCACCTGAACAGGGCGTAAGGACCTTTCCAGAGCAAACACTGGGGAGGGCAAGGAACAGGGTGGTGATGCTCCTGTAACAGACGAGACGGTGGCACAGCAGACAGCGCGCCAGGCTTTAATGGGAACAAACCACCATCATTCACTGGGAGGACTCGTTCAAACACATTGTGTTGCTGTAAAATTATTAGAAATGTGCAACTGTTCCACCTGCATCGTAGCAGGATGCCCCAAAACCCTCCCGTCTATATTCTGTCCAAAAGCCTTTTTTTTTTTTTCCATTTTTTTCATCCTTATGTTTGTCCCTGTACTATGGATGTGATCTAAAAACACCTGAAGTCAGGAAAAACCTCTGTGGCTAACTATAGCCAATTCTTTTTGGCATTTTTCTACTGATAAAAGATTAAATGATATGAATAAAGTCTTTCATTCTGAGAGCATGTTGGTAAGAATATTTGAAGCAGTAAAATTAGTCCATTTGCAACTATATGCATATTTATCTATCAGCCTTTGCTAGGTTTTTTTTCTTCCTTCTGGCTTGGGTTTGGGTATTTTCCAAGAATACAAATTAATATATATGTAGTTACAGGAAAAGAGATTCTGCACTATGCAGCATGCATATTTTGGATATTTCAAACTTAACGGTATGAATACAGCTTGTATATTCAGACTTCTGGTTTAGGGTTCCTACCCCAGACTCCCCTGCATTGCTGCAGGATTTCTGGTGGCACAAATGTGCAGTGATCATCTGCAGCTGAACATGGTGGGACTGAACGAAGACACAGATCAAATTCAGCAGCGCAGACAATCTGTACATGAACTTTCTATAAAGAAACTAAAAAACCGTGTTCTAGTGCGGCAGACCATCAGCTGGGCTATTCAAGAGACAGCGGTTGCTCTTAATAGAAAAACTGCATCATATTGAAGAAAACCTCCCAGATGGCACATACTGTATCTTAAATATTCAAATGTAATTTTTTTATCTGAAAATGTTAATTTAATTACAGTGAAACATTTTCCTTTATAAAAAAACATAACCTTAATAACTGAAAAAAAAATACTGCTTTCTTCTACAATTTTCATGCTGGAAAAAAAAAATCCTTATCAGTTCTATTTACCAACTCCATATGAGGATTATTTATTGCAAGCATTCGGTGCAGAACTGGACCAACAGCCCCTGTACAAACAGGGAACTCTGGCAGAGTGGTGGATGCTTCAGGAAACCTCTCTGCCCTTGCTGGAGAGATGGTTTCCCAGCACAACCTCCCACCCCCCAGCCAGCCCCTCAGTCTCGTTCTCAGACCCGAGCCTTGCTTATGCTTTTAGGGAACACCAAGATGAAGCGGAGCCCTAGCTACAGCTCCCAGCAGAAACACCAGCTGGGTCGTTACACCACCACTGGATAAAGAAGCAGGATGAGGCTGAGAGGCAAGAGCCAGAACATGGAGAACCTCAACGCGTGCCTTGGCCATGCATCTGCGGCCAGGTCTCCAGGCTGCCGTCCTTCGGGGTCGGTGACTCTCGCACTTCTGCGCACACATAAAGCTTTCCCAGGAGGAGCGTACTCTGGCACAGAGTCCAGCCCAGTCTGGTGGTAAGTGTCCTCTCCGGCAATGTGGATCCAAGCCCATGCAGACATCCCAAGAGGACCAGGTGCCTTTAGCTTGAATAAGCACAAAGTGAGGTAATGCCTTGCAACAGTAATGCACATAAAAAAGGTAAAAAAGCCCCGCCAAACCAAAACAGGCCATCAAAGAGGATTCCCTGAGTTTTACATCTTTTGTTCGGTGTGCCTGAATTTATTAGAAAAACCAAATCTCCACTATCTTGACTTGCGCATTAATGACGCCCAAGACAGCAAGTTTCAGAGCAGCACCAGCTTCGTTCTGCTTTTCAGCTCTACACCCCATGCCTTGGGCTCGGAGAAGAGCCATGACTGTGAGCGGGAGCGTGGGTCACAGCCTGTCGCACACGGCTTCCCACCCCTCCTACAGCCGTTCCTTCCACACCAGTCCTGGCTGGCGGCACGACGTGGCGCAGCACCCGACCCACACCGCGCGTGATCCATATAATATACAGCCGAGTGTGCCCGAAGAGCCCTTGCCATGGGATGTCAGCTGGCCACCTGCCCCACTGCTGGCTTCTTCCAGGGGAAAGCACTGTGGGGAAACGGCAAGGCTGACTTCATTTGTTTTCGTACACGAGAACAGATGATTTTTGGGAAATGGCGGTTCAGAAACATTTGGAGCGAACATTAATGAGCCCACCGTGGTGATGTACGGCGTGAGACGCAGACCCGCGATCGCACGCGCAGTGCTGTTTATGATCTTACGGCACTTACCTCTCCTTTGTTTCCTCACCTTTGTCTTCAGCCTATTTTCGAGCAGAAAGCAAAGGAATGCCCCGTCCCCCAGGCCCCTGACCTTTAAATTGAGCTCTCAGCAGCGTTCCCCCATCACAGCTCCGAGGAACGCTGCATTTCCGCTTTGAAGGGGGAGATTTGAAAAACAGAAAATATATTAAATGGAAAACACAACTGGTCAGAAAAGCCATTCTATAAATTATGGGCCTGGGCAACAGAGATATTTTTCTTTGGGAATCAGTCACTCACGGTCTCCAGGCTACACTATGTAGAGAAACAAAAAAACCAAACAAAGAGGAAAAAGTGGAGGGTTTTTAAGCTGGCTCAGGAAAGGAATTTTTTTTTCAGAATCAGGGAAAGGAAACTTAAAATGCAAGTGAAAGACCAACAGCAGTTGGGACCATCTGGGTATGGAGTTGGCCACGAGAGGGAGAAACCCCTGGGGAACGGGGGGCACGGGGGGATCTCCAGTCCACTTCTCCTGCTCTGGGAGAGATGATCTCACTGCAATCCAGCTGGCTCTTCTTAAACCACACTTCCACAGACACTGATGGCATCTCGCTGCTGTGAAGGAGATGACCACCAGGCCCTACAGCATTACCTCCACCTCAGCGGCCATGCCCACCGCATCGTCGTGCATCTTCACACTGATAAACGAGCTGACGTTCAAACCAAGCTCAGTTTTGTATAGTGCCAAAACTAATAAACCCTGCCAAGAGCAAAGCTTGTTCTTTTGCATATAATCCTGCCTGAATGCTGCTGGACAACTCTGGATGGGAAGGAGCTCACGGAGAGCCTGCTCGGTGCCTCTGTGAGCGTGGTGCAGACAGTCCCATAAATATAACAGGACTGGGATGGTCAAATGACTTCAAGGCAGTCAGACATTCAAATTTCCATTATATTTTGGTGTTCGTAGGATATGCAGCCTGTCAGGCTTCTCCGAAACACTTAGCTTAGCATTTGGCTCCTGGAGGCCACCCCATCATCTGAACCATCTGGCAGATGTTTCCAGAGAGAAGTCACTCCTCAGCCTTTCTGCAGGGCTTTGCTCATGCCTGTTGAGCGACTGTCACCCGCACTGCTCAGGGGTGGTGACACTGACAAAGGCATGGAGACAAGCCAAAGAGCAAGGCACAGTCTGGCTGAGCGGACGGTTTCTGATGGTGACCAAGGCAGGTCGAGCCCTCAAGGCAGGACACACACAGTACATCCCATCTACAGCTGCAGGCACGAGTCAGCAGCCGCGCTCTGGCAATCAGCAATACCATCCTCCTCCTCCTCCAGTGTCCTCTCACCTTGGTTTATGAGACTCCACAAAGCCACCAGCATCAGAAGGCAACCAGTAACAACCCAGCAAGCCAGACACCTACACAAAGGCCTCCTCGCAGTACCACTTATCAGCACTACCGCAAGCCTCAAGTAGAAATTATTTTATTCTAATACACGCCGCTTTAGATATTTTTTATTAAAAGTCATCCAAAAGAGGTTAAGAATAACCGCTTGAGCTTCTTCCATCTGGTCTTGAAAATGGAACAGAATAAATCAAAAGTGTTCCAACTCTCTGCACCTGCCTCCATGTAACCACTGTTCTGGTGCAAGGGCAAGAGCAAATGCCTTGTGAGAATGAAGATAAAAAGGCTTTCAGTTAATTAACTGCCCCGAACTCACACAGCAATTCAGCACCCGAACAAGAGGAAAAATGCACCTGTTGATTTCCACCCTAGAAAATCCTCCACAAGAGCACACAGCCTGGCCCTGCTGCACGGATGGAGCTGCAGCGTTTCAGTTCAGAGCAGCAGCCCAGCTTGGAAGCAGATCTTCAGTCGCTCCAGCTTACTGCACCAGAGCCCAGCCGCGAGCACTGCCATGGGCTGTGGAGCTGGAAGCCCCACTGCAGGGGGGCACGAAATGAGCTCCAGCCCGCAGCAGCCCACGAGACTACACCGATGCTTGGTCCTACAGTCTGGCTTGAAGGAAGCCAGACTAATCCCAGCCTAATATTAACCTAATATTTAATAACCTAAATATTAACCTAATAATTAAGTGGAGGGTTAGGGGCCTGAACATCATCTGTTTTTATCTAGTGATGGGCATCCATTGTACCAAACCACCTGTGGACACAGCCGCTGCTTCCTCTCCGTTTACTGGCCTTGATTCCTTCTGCTGTTGAGATCCAAGATTTAAGCTCGGCTCTGACAGCAGGCACCGTGCAATCAGCCTGGGAGCTCTGCTCAGCGCCCGTGGGTAAATATTCCCTCCACAGCTGGAGTCCACCCTGCAGCTCTCGGCAGCAATACCTAACCAGGCTCTCCTCTGGTCCTACCAAACGCTGCTCAGGGATTGCGCTTTGGAAATGCTCAACAGCCTCACCAAGATTTCTGATAAAACCACCAGAGTTTGTTGCTATAAAACAAAATGTTCAGTGGAAGACAGTATTGCAACGGATCTGCACACAGGGATAATTGCAGTCTCCCCCAGAACTGCAGTTCCTGGTAGAGAGAAATTATTTTTAAATAATTTCTTGATATATTCTAAGTGAT
This sequence comes from Pterocles orientalis, assembly GCA_011057875.1. Classification (NCBI taxonomy): domain Eukaryota; kingdom Metazoa; phylum Chordata; class Aves; order Pterocliformes; family Pteroclidae; genus Pterocles; species Pterocles orientalis. The sequence continues at coordinate 1,020,991 of WKFP01014814.1, forward strand.
TGTTGAGATTTTTTTCATCAGACTTTACTAACTCATCTCTGGGATTTCTAATTTCCTGGATAACAAGACAATGAAGAGCTAAAGACAGACTTGACCCCTTTGCCTTGGTACTCCTGGCTTTCCCTAGGGGAGCAATTCTCGTCGGTAAGGTTTGCTCTGCTGCAAATGCTGGGTATCAGTAACTACATCTCTCCCGTGTCAGGGACCTCCAGAAGCTGCACGCCTTAAGTCAGCTGCAAGGTGGGACCATTGCTTTCAATCAGCAATGACAGCACTATGAACACTCCCTTCTCACTGCTGTCTCACTGTATGTATTTATAAACAGGACGTAAGGAAAGAACTAGACGGGAGACGCTTTTGGTTGGGTTCTCTCCCCCATGACAGACTAACTCCTCAGAAATTAATGCTGGCATGAAACTGGAGTAACACAGTAAAGAAGGGGATCCCTCGAGTTGTATTTTGTGTCAGTTACCCCCATGGAACCTCATTAACTTCACTGAAGCTGCAGAAAAATAACTTATTGCAGAATTTGGCCTTATTTTATTTTTGCAAATGCATCTTTTAAAATTGCGCATCTGGAATTTAAGTTCTCTTCCAAATGCTGTGTGTGATTTGTTCTTGCCAGAGAAGCACACCTGGGACTAAGAAGGGGGTTTAGATAAGTGCCTTTCCATATGGCCCACTGATAAATGATTCATTCTGCACAGCTTAACTTTGAAAATAAATTCAGCATCGTTAAGATATTAAGATACCAGCTTCATATTTCACCTCATAATTGCACTTCACATATCACAGAAAGAGCTGGGCTGTTGTTTTTGCTGCTGCTGTTTGCAGATGCCGGCTGCAGACCGGAGCGGAGCTCCTGGGTATTGCATCACTGCCTCGCTCGTTCCTGCCTCGCGTTCCAGCACACATTCTGCTCTTCTTCACAGGGTCATTTTTATGTGGATTAATACCAAAAAACCAAACAACCGTTTTTCTTCTCATAAAGTTACAGATTCATTATCCTCAGACGAAGAAACAGATAAGTACAATTTTTAGGATAATGCTCAGTTGAAGATGCTGATGTGATTAAAGATCGCTCAGGATGAAAGCAAAATGCTTCCTTGAGAGGCACAGAGCTGGGTACTCCTCAGCCCACCCTTTTGGCACCCAGGGCAACAGCAAGAACCTTGTAAAACTGCTCCTAGATGTGCTATCCCAAACTCACCACAGGGTCACCGTCTTATCCTCACAACTCTTCTGCCCATGAGCCCCCAGTGTCACCAGTCCTCTGCGGGAAGGGTGAAACTGGCCAGAAGATTTCCCAGCCAAAACCAGAACATCAGACCCCCAAACACAGGGGATTACACAGGCCCAGCCCTAAGGCTTCGGACCAGAGCACACCTTGTAACGCAGCGGGGGATGTTCTCATCTCCTCTCTGAGCAAACCGAACAGGGAACCAGTAGCCAAAGTGAGGCACTGGGGCAGGACCCTGCACCTCATCCCAGTCCACCCGCGTAACCCCCAGCACAGCCCGCTCCAGGGACAGCAGACAGCACATCACGGGAGAAACAAGGCATCACAGACCACTTCACGGGCAGGAGACGGCGCTCATCACCCTGCGCCTCTGCAGCGTACTGGAGTATTACCGTGACAAGCACAACATGAACACACGAGCACTAGGTTAGACTCAAAAATGAGGCCGGTCCGCTGGCCTCAAGAGCCTGCCTGGGGCTCTCCACAGAACTGACGCAGGGAAGGGCCACTAACAGCCTCCTGGTATCGACGGAAGGGCCCCAGTGTAAACCAGAGAGTGAGAAGCAAGGACAAAGCCCAGGAGACGCGCTGAACCGCTGCAGCACAGACAAGAGCTTTCTGCTTTCTCATCGGATTTGGGAGCCAGACGAGTGGAGTTTCTGTACAGGAAGAAGAGCCAGTCTCCAAGTGCTTCCAAGTCCTTACGGATAGCAATTCCTCCCAAGGGTTGTTGTGTTGGGGTTTTTTTTTATCTCCTTCAGCCATTAACTCTTTTCAGAACTGGTGAACAGATTTCCTCTGGTCCTACCAGGCCACAACACTTTGGCTTAAACACACCTTAGTGAAAACCACACTCAAGGCAACGGGGCACAGCCAGGAGCGGCGCGGGGGCTAGCTCCGCCTGCACATCTGGAAAATATTCCTACCGGTAAGATCTGCTGGAGCTGGGAAGGGGCTCCCCAGGGAGCCAGAGGCGACCCACAGCCGACGGCGTTGTCAACTGGACGCGGCCAGAGCCTGGACGGAGCTGTGGCAGGAGCAGGAGCTATGTGATATAGTAGGTGCCGTCTCCAGCCCTGCTGGGGGATTAGAACACTGCCCACGGCATTTTTCTTGTCTAGCGCGCAGGGAAGTGTATAGTTTTCCCGTGAAGAAGGATCATCTGAAGGAAGGTTGGGAAACAAAAGGGTTGGGGCGCAGGAGGGAGCACTGAGGTCACAGGTTCAGCTGGTGCGAATCGGTGTCACCCCAGGAAAGTGGATCTATGCTAGCGGCACCCATGAACGATGCTTTTCTAGTTGTCAGAAAAAAGCAAGAAATGGCTATTCCATGCATATTCCCGGTGCTTACTGTAAATGAAATGCTAAATATTGTGTTAATTCCAAACAAAAAGCCAGGGAAATAAAAATATGACAAGTCAAAGTTTGATCCTGAGGGCTCCTTTCAGGGGCAGACAACAGAGAAATACGACTGGAGCAGAAATCTACTTTCAATTCCAGGTGCAGTCTATAGACATTTAGGCACATGATTTTTTTTTTTTCTCTATATAAAAGCAGTCCCAGGTGAGAGTTCATAGATGATATATCTAGAAAAAAAAAATCCCCACCAAAAAAAGCCTTGCTCTCTGTTCCAAAAAGCTGTCTTCCTTCTTAATTCTATCCATTTAAATTTATTGCCGCTGAAATTCCCGGTGTCTGCCAAAATGTAAGGAAAGTTGCATACAGACGAGTGTTACCAGCACAACAGAGAAGTGTTCAGAAAGGAGCCGGGAAAGAAACACCGACAAGGACAGATCCGTCATTTTCAATGATTACAGCCATTCTGGGGATGGATCTTTCTGAATCACCAGCAGCAAAAAGAAAACCAGAAGGCAAACCAGGAAAATCCCAGCCGTGGGAGAACGGCTCAGGCCAGTGGTCCAGTATCAGGAGCTATCTGAAACGGGAAGTGTGTGAAACTGGGCGCTGCAAGGGTGCACTGGAAAAGACGTCCCTGTCCGGAAAAGTTTGCCCTCTGTTTCAACGCTCCCCAAGAAGGAGACCGAGAAGGAACACGCAGTGGTGAGGGGATGCAGCCCAGGTACAGGCGCTTTTCTCTAACCCCGGCCACTGTGCCAGGCCACCGGCAGCAGCCACGGCCACGCTCACTCTGCTGCTCCCTCTGCCCCTTCCAGGCTCTTCGGTGTCCATCCTCCAGCTGCGACCTGTTCTGATGAGCCTGGAGGTTATCTCCATCACTTCTACTCTTCCCTCCAACCGGGCTGGAGTCAGCCATGTGGCTCGAGGGTCAATGGAGAACAGTAAATTACTTTGAAACGGTTGAGAATTTTCAAAAACAGAGTGCTCTGATAAGTCTGCAATTTTCATGTACAAAAAATTCCAGTTGAAAGAAACAAAAAAATGTTCAGAATAAATTAACTTGTAGTATTTTAACTCTATTAACATTAACAAAAAAAACCCAAATGTTTTGCTAGAATATGAAAATTTGCCAAATGAAGATTTTAGAAGTATTTAAATACCAGCGTTTTTTAGAAAAGCTATGTTAGAAACACCAACTCTGCTCTACGCTAAGAAATCATGTTAGACAAAAAGCCAGACAGCAGGCAGGTAACACGCAGAGGATTGTTCTGCGGAGCCGGATCCCAAATGACCCCATTTATGAAATGCACACGGAAAGGAGGGAGTATCCCCGTACAGCTACTTCCATAGCTCATTCGATATGGCTTTTCAACCACAGAATCTAGCAAGAGCTCTTTAAAGTGCTATTTTCTGGATGCTGCAGTTCCAGGAATAAATGGGCATCCAAGCAGGTGAGGGAACGGCCGTGCAGCCAGAGGCCCCAGTTGAGCCCTTTACTGAGGACGCGGTTTCCATTTCTAGGAAAGCCACGCTAACAGGAAGCGTGGGGGTTAGAAACAGCTCTCGTAGAGGTCTTAGACTCTAATACAGATGCATCTGTATTTTTCCATTATATCGAGAGCTTTGCCCATATTTACTGCTTGGGGATTGTTTTTCTCACTGCTGTTGTCCTGCCAGCAACATGTACTTAACGGCCGGAGCCTCTGCGGTCCATTGGCACGGCACTTTGGACTTTGCAGTTGGACCTCGCTCTGCTTCTGCACTTGGGCTCCGCGCCGCGCCTCACGTCATCCCTAACGCTGACATGCGTAGCTGGCTGGGGAGCGGATGCTCGAGCACGAAGGTCTGGACCTACCCGGCCGCTGATCTTACTTCCACGCAGCTTAGTCAGGAGTTTTAGTGGGAACAGAGGATGTCCCAAACGCCCTGCAAGCCCCGTTCCTCAAGCCCTGCAGACCTCAGGACAGGTAGCAGAAGGGCATTGACCATTTTGCTGGAGATCAGGTACCCATGTAATCAATGTGCTCGTACGCCCGAGAAAAAGAATAATCTGGCTGAAAGAGATTTCCAGGCAGCACGCTGCAGACTGCGCACCTGAGCAGGATGGCCGTGCTGGCCGGACCCCGCGGGAGCTAAAGGCTGGGTACCAGGATGAGCCAGAGCTGCTCCAAGGGCAGGCACCAAAGTCTTTTCCCAATTATTATTCAGGGAATTCGAACGATGTTCTGCCTTAGCTGCAAACACAGAAGGTTTTTCTCACACAAAATCTAAGAAATGTGCAGAAATCAATTCAATGAGGTCAGGAAGGGGCCATGCTGTAAGGTCAGCGGTCCCTAGTGGCCCTCAGATGTGTGAATCAGGGAAAATCAGAAAAGTATCGTAGCATGAAAGCAAAAACACATTAATAAAAGTGACAGAAAAAGCTCTGAGACAAGGGAAGTTACCCAAGAGCAAAACTCATCAGAGTTTGGAATAGCCAGGAAAGCAGCACAGCACTACCACTGGAGTTGTTTCAGAGCTAGACTCATCCTTAGGAAAAGTCCTTCGCTGGCAGGGGGGTGAACATGACCTAACAGGTATCTTCCAGCTCTTAATTCTGTGAATCTTACCCATTTACACCCAAGACGAACGTAGCTTTGTGTCAAAGAAAAGCAAACTGAGCATTGCCCTTTGCCTCCCTGAAATGTCAGATGGATGCCCAGCACCACTGACCGCCAGTGAAATCCTTCTTAATGCAAGAATTATGGAAACCGATCCAGGTTTGTTTTTTAATAAAATCTCCGTACATAGCCAGTCACTGCTTTCCCTCGGCCAGACTGACGTACCCGTCCTCGGGGGAGGAGTCGCTTCCCAACAGCAATCGCAGGGAGCACACAGGGAACATAGAGTACAGGATGGGGGTGCAAGGACCCAAACCTGCCCCCAGCTGGGTTCAGACGAACCACACTCTGCCCTTCCCATGGCCTCTCCCAAGCCTGGCTGATGCTCTGATCTACGCCAGTTCAGTTAGCGTTTACCTCTGGATGGAAACCACGCTGCAGCCCAGGAACCGGGGCAATGAGAAGGATGCTGCACAAGGTTAAATGAGGGAACTACTCAATCAAACCCATGGAAGAGTTTTACATATAACAAAGATGAAGGCCAGGCTAAAACACACACAGCATCAGCAAAGGCACGGGCGAGGTACCGCTCACAGCCAGGGCTGAAAGAACCAGCTGTGATGGATCTCCGCAGGGATGACCTCAAGACATCCAGGAGGAGCTGTGCTAGAATACCACACACATCTCCCACTTCTTTACCTTCCAGACAAGTCCATGAGCTACAAAACCCGAGACTGGGCTTTCAGCACTAAATACAGCCTCCACCAGGTTTCCTGGAAGAGCGGAGGAGGACGCAGCCTCCCCGGGTAGCACAGCTTTCATGAGAAGCACGTAGGTAGGACTGCAATGCTTTGTGGCCCCTTACATCAGCACTGTCATTCTGTGTGGCTAGAAGAAACGCACTGTATCACTGACCAACAGGAAACACCACGTTGCCACTGTCTGGCTTTGTTATTGGTCACTATCTGCGTGCAGCTGAGATTAAGGCTGCCCCGATAGGGGGGAAAACACCGCACGTGGCAGGCACACCACACAGAATGCAGTGCTGGAAGCGCTGGGATGCCAGGTGAGAAACAGCAACGAGTCCAACATCTCAGCACCGCAACCCCCCATCTTGAGCATCACAGCCTCCAAGCAACCCCTGGCCCTGAGGCAGAGAAGACACGGACACCTGGGCTGCCCAGGGCTTCTGGACTCGGGCTCCCAAGTCGCGGTGTGGAGCCAGCCCCAGCTGTGCAGCGCTCAGCCAACCCTATTTTGGGGCTGGCTAAAGCGGTCCCCAGTCCTGACCCAACAGCCTCAGTGGCTGGCAAAGACATCTCTCCCCTGCGTGATTCTGCTGAGTCAGCACTCTTGACACAGAACGAGACTCTGAATATTTTTCACATTCTTGCCACCCCAAGGAGCCAGGGACACTGAGTAATTTGCATGATTTGGCTCATGTAAGGACTCCAGCTGCTCTGCTGCAATATAACTTGACTATTTTCCTTTCCCAGACTCTGCTATTTAACCTAAGAGGCTTGCAAGAAGGTGATGCCGGGTGCAATTACACCAGAAGAGATAAGCAGGCTTGTCTGTCAGTGCCATTATTTGCACACACTGTCATATGATCTAATATTTCTGCCTGCGTGGCACAAAATGCCAGAAAAAAATCTTGCAGAAGAACAATCACAACATTTCACCCTTTCTCACTGTGTGTCATTTTTGCTGTCTCTTTTAAAAACTATTTCTCAAAGCAGTATTTGACATTACCTGCTCTGAAAGCACCAGGGGAACCTCTGAAGCCTCCATTTGCAGACCAACACAAAGCAGGAACGTCTTTTGTGCTTGAAAACTAAGTTCACCAGGTGCCCACCACTGTATCTTTCTCTGAAAACAAGTATTTTCTCCCCCAGCCCCATGATTTGGAAAGGTTTGCACTTGCTTCTGTAATTAAAGGAATCCATAATTACAATTTTATTGTCATTAGAGGGAAAGAGGGTGACGGTGCCAGAACACAACTGTGGTGTTCAAAGTCTCTAACCCAGTAATTTGCTGACTAATGCAAATCCCTGCTTGGAGGCTACTAGAAAATGCTGGAAAGCTTCTGATTAAATCCTTTGGGGCCCTTCCTTTCTACTCACGACATTTTCTAGAGCACTAAGAAGGAACCACGTGGCACAGGGAGACAGAGGTGGTTTTCCCGGGATACCCAGGAAAGCTACAGAGCTCTGAATTAGCCCGTGCTCTCCAGCACCAGATCACATATGATGATTTTTTTCTTCCTTATTTAGAATAAGTCCTGGAACAGCCCACTGGACACTTGTAATGTGTTGGCCATGCAGAAAAGAAAGCAGGGAGACCTTGTACCACGGCACACTGAACATCACCTTAGCCAAACAGCCTTCACAGCCTTTTGGAGAAATGATAAAATAACCAACAAAAAAATAAAAACCTTCAGCACTTCACCTGCTCATAAGCAACTGAAATGTTCTTTTTATGACAGCAAGATGACTTGAATACACGTCCATGTATTAAAAAAGACTGATTAATGCTTTTCTTGTCTGAGTGACTTGCAAATTTCTGCTCTGCGCCTTTGGCAGCGGCATCCGATGGCCAAGCGTTTTCCTAAAACTGCAAGTTTTCCTGACCTTTCCTGCAGCAAGAAGTCACCGATTTCCTCCTGCTGTGTATTTACACAGGGAACGCTTTTAAGCCAGCAGCAGTCAACAGGGAGTTTAGCAGTTGTGTCCAGGACTGTCCCCTCAACTGAGAGGTTAGTGCTACAGGAGTTCATTCAGCCGGGCTCTATATAATGCCTAGAGATTAAAGATACCATTTTATCATATTTTAACAGACAAAATTACTATATAATGCCTGGAGATTAAAATTTTGGAGTTTTGTGTGTATATTCCTTATGCTTTTGTAACTAAATTGGAAACTGATGTCACCTTTAAACGGCACTGCTCAGAGGACTGTGTGGCAGGAACACACCTTGCACCACACCAGACCCGGATGATGAAGTGTCACAACCACCAGACTCCTCTGCCGACTTCTCTCATCAAGCCCGACTAGGGATAGTCCTGCTCTGCCATCTTGCAGCAGCACACGACACAGCCCTCAGCAGGATTAGCACTCCCTCCTAACCTCCCTGACCTAAGTGCTCGGCTCTCTGCTTTCTAACTGTCCTCAAGCCAAGCCGTGCAGCACTCATTTCTTACAGCTTTTGTCATTTCTAAACGGCTATTTGCAAGTTCGGTTCATTATTACAGCCTCTGAGTCATCTACTAGTCTAGTCACTTCTAGTTGTTCCCATACCAAACATCCAACTGCTTAAAAGCAAAGCCCAGCCCGCGTGAAGCGTCCACGGGTGAACGGGGCCATAAATCACCTTGGCCGAGTTCTCAGAAGCGGCTGGGCAAGGAGAAGTTTCCTAGCTGTAAATGTACCCCCCTGCTTTTCACAGACTCTTGGGCTTTTGATAAACATGAGCAATTAGCACCTTTGCAGACATCATTTTCCTTCCCCACGGATGGAATATTGGATACCCAGAAGGAAACTGTACCTTGAAGAGAGGTTCCAGGAAGGTCTCGGGGATTGCGCATGGGATTATTAACACTGCTTCAAGTCATTCAAGGAACGACGTGCTAACACGCTCCTCTCACCCACACCTCCCTGCCCCTACAGTGACATGTGCTGGGACAAGCCCATTTCTGTCTGATGGGAAGAAAAACAAACACTGCAGTGGATAATCAAACAAATGTGGGCTCTTCAGTTCTTGGATGGGAACTGGCTCTTAGCTAATGTCATAAAACATGGGAAGAATGCTCTATAATTAAACCCTTCTCTGGAAATATTTGACGAGGTTTGGGATGAGCTACAGGAACAACACTGAAGTCATCAGCAGCGGTAAAGGTTGCATGAGACTGGGACTGAGGGATTTTCATCAAAATATATACCAGGGAGAGGCTGGAGGTGAGATGCTGCTATGGTAAACAGGGGCATTTAGAGAGGGATTATAACACACCCCAGCAAACCTGTATCACTGCAACCGCTCAGAGGGGAGCTGGATCTGCCGAGAGGAGCCAAGTTTACACCTCGACAGTCACTATCACACAGTTTTCATCTTTCTGATGCAGGGCTCAGCGCCTGCTTTCGTACTGTCTTCCCACAATCTAATCTTTTTCTAGCCACAACAGTAGCTGAGCTATTTTCAAGAAACCCACAGATGGGTTTAAGTGATACTGCACAGAAAGCAGCAGCTCTGATGTGTCACCTGCAGCAGCCACAGCAATGGGAGCCAAGGCTGGAGACCAACAGCTAACAAGATGGACATTTGCAGCATTAATTAAACCACTTCCCACCAAAAACACGCTGGCAAGAAGAGGGACAAGCCCTGAATCCTAATGGGGCACAGAGATAGGGGAAGCCGAGCCAAAGAAACTGTCCAGCCGTTCAATTGTCCCAGGAAGATCCAAGCCATGCTGCAGAAGCACCAGGAGCACACGCAGCCATATTTTCCATTTCCACACCACCAGAGCCGTGTCTCATGTTAGCAGTGCTCGTCCTGCCTGCAGATCTTGGACCTGGACTGTGCCCTCCCCTTCCCTCCAGCCTGCCCCACCACACATTTCCTCTGTTCATCACGAATTCCCTTCCTCTCCACATGACTGAGGAATGGGCATTCCCCATTCTTTGCGTCTCTTCATCCTCCTGAACATGGACCCCACCTCACAGCAGGCTCAGAGGTCTGTGTTCAACCTACAAAGCTCTGCTTGTCCCGCGTGGGTTGCTGCAGGTCCCTCATGCCTCTCAGTCCCAGACCCAGAACGGGGTGGCACACACATCCAACTGCTATCAAACCACATTAAGCCAAGATTCAGCGTAACGGGAAGCTGAAAATAATGCTCTGAAATCTGTACTTGTGCGGATTGTTTTTTAAAAAGTCTTAAAGAGCACACAAAACCCATAGAAAGTCGGGAAGGGTGGCTGAGGGTGCACAACAATTCCTGAAAACCATTTCTGTTTTATAATTTCTTCCTCTTTTCAAAAAGATCAAGCATTTGTACTGAGACAAAAATCATAAGAATGAACTTTACTTTTGGAAAATTTTGACTTTCACTCAAAAGCAATACAAATAGAAGGGAAGGACCAACGGCAGATGCTGGTAAGAAGTGGGAAGGAGCATGATCTGTCAGTAATATGGCAGAAATATGAGCCCCGAGCCTCCTACGCGCTGAGTTCTGTCCTAGGCTACAGCTCCTATCATTTCAAACAAAACCAGCTAAGCTAAACTTTCTGTGCCTCCCTCTGTTGTGTTGAGATGGATAAGCATTAATTAAATTTGCAAAACGCACTTAAGTCTTTTGAGGAAACGCACAAGAGATGATAACTCTGAACTTCAAACAAGGACCTCTGGAGTCGGTGATGTGCAAGGAATCAAAGCCAGCATGGAGGGGATGCTTTCAGCAGAGCAGCAGGAACGTGGGAATTTACAGCTCCAATGGCCATCGAACCCAGCCAAGATCACACATCTCAAAATCCCTTTGAAAAAGAAACAGAGACACATAAAAGCTCCAGCTACTTGCTGGAGCCATCAGGTGAGCACCCAAAGGGGTCACAGAAAGTTGTTTGCACAACTTAGTAAGTTCATAAGGTCAAACTTGGGCTATTGAGAGATTTCCCACTGGATGGTGAAGCAGACAAAACAAGAATACTCTGTCCCTGGAGGGGTTCAAGGCCAGGCTGGATGAGGCTTTGGGCAACCTGGGCTAGTGGGAGGTGTCCCTGCCCATGGCAGGGGGTGGCACTGGATGGGCTTTAAGGTCCCTTCCAACCCAAACCATTCTGTGATTCTATGAATATGAAAAAGCTGATGTGGTGACCAACCCCCAGCCTACCTCCTTCTTGGTTTTGAAATACAAATCCAACTTGCAGACTAAATGTCAAATACCTTTGTCAAAAGATGTCATTCTTACAGCTCTTGGGCTACGGGAGAACAACTCAAATGTCTGACAAAAGAGGAACAGAGTATGGATTGGCAATACTTCTCATCACATATTTCAAAGGAAAAACTGAAACCACGTTTCTAGACTGCAGAGGTGGATTACCAGAAGGGTACCAGCACACACAGTGCCACAGATCGCTCTGCCTCCCCTCCTCTTCCTCCCGAGCCCACCCTCCGTGCTGTGCCTTCCCACGCAAGCCATCAAACAGCCCTTCCCTACTGCAACACGGTGAGACCGCTGGCGTCTGCACATCGGCTTGAGAGAGAATACACAAAAGGGTTAAAGAGGACAACAAAACCCAGCAGGTGCACGCGCACGTGAAAGCAAGCAAGCAAAATTCTCTCCTTATGGGAGCAATAGAAATGATTGAGAGCGTGGACTCGGTAATCCGCAGAAACTGGGGCGACACCGTTGAGTCGAATTAAATGCACCAAGTGGAAAAATCCTCACCCGACAATATATCTGTGTCATGTCTGTGTGTGATTTACCCCCGTGGCTGGAGTCTGCCTTTGACGGATTCGGGGGAGAGAACTAATGCGTGGGGCTTGTTTCCTTACGAAGTACGGACACGTGCGTAGGTGTGTAACCACACAGAGGAGCGATGAACAGGAAACTTTTTGCACTCCCATCATGGTTAAGAGCTGCCTCCACCCTGTCACTCCAAACGTTGCATTTGCTCATCAGGAGGGAGTGAGAAAAATAGGCGGGATGAAGTCTTGTGAGACAGGGAATTGCTGAGGGCAGGAGGGGCAGAAGGGCAGCGAAGCCTCTGAAGGGACGGGTCCTCCCAGGGAGCAGCTGCGCTCCTGCGTCCCTGCCCTCAGCTGCCAGCAATGCCGCCAGACCTGAGCCCAATATTCCCTCCTGAGCCCCTTCCCTGGATTCCTCAAGCAGCCAGAGGTGCTGTCACACCTTTCAGGCTGAAACACAAAGCTGGGCAGTTTCGGTGCATCAACAGCGATGCTCTGGCATGACTTGATGTTCGTTAATGCCAGACAAATCTCAAGGGTCCCAGAGCTAGTGTTTTTCTAGTGGATAGATGCAAAGCAAGAATCACAGTTTGTCGCCTTTTTTCTGTTACAAACACACATGAAACCCTGATCATAAAACTAAGCTTTAAGGGGCTCAATTACCTTTCCTTCACTGGTACAAACTGTAAATAGCACATATAGATATATATGGAATGATTAAGGTTGGAAAAGACCTCAAGGATCATCAAGTACAACCATCAACCCAACTCACCCAACCCACTAACCTATGTCCCAAAGCACCACATGTACCTGTCTCTTGACCCCCTCCAGGGATGGTGACTCCACCACTGCCCTGGGCAGCCTGTTCCAATGCCTGAGCACTCTTGCAGTGAAGACATTTTTTCTAATCTCCAGACTAAACCTCCCCTGGCGCAACTTGAGGCCGTTTCCTCTTGTCCCATCACTTGCTCCTTTAGAGCAGAGCCCAGCACCCCCCTCACTGCACCCTCCTTTCAGGCAGCTGTAGAAAGTGATGAGGTCTCCTCTCAGCTTCCTCCTCTCTAGACTAAAACCAAAGATGCCATGGACCCCCAAGCACGTGAGGGGAAAGGCTAAGCCACAGGAGTAAGCAACTCATTTTGCAATAGATAAGCTCTCTTTAGATAAATTACCCCGAAGCGTGTACAGGTCCGTCACCCCTGCGCCGCACCCCGTGCCACAAGGGGACAGTCCCCTTCCTCCCGCAGCACGCCTCCCCCAGCCCACCTACGGGGCAACAAGGGGACCATGCCCAAAAAACTGAGAGTTTCAAATTCCTCCGGTTTCCAAGTCAGTCCTTCAGCTCCCTTCTGCTGAACTGCCATCAACGTGGAGAACAGCAGACGTGACCTTTTTTTTTCCCCTCCATGCTAGTAATGATTGGATCTAGTTACCTGCCAGCAGCAATCCACGCAGCGGCGGGAGGGGGAAGTAAATATTCCCTGGCTCCTCTCCAGCACCCAAGCGTTACTTCATACTCTAGCAATCATACAGAAGCTAATCAGGTATCTAAACAGGCTGGGAGTATTTATTCTGTAAGGTAAGGAGCTGACAGTTGTCGCAGGACATTTGTTTGATGCTGCTTGCTTCATTTCATGGCCTTCTGACAGCAAACCGCGCTCTGCTGCCGTCACGGTCAGCACGACGGAGCAGGGCAGGTGTACAAGGGGCTGTGGCCTCCGCAAAGCACCCACCGGGGCAGGGGCAGAGGGTTTCCCCTCGAGAAGCTGGGTTTGCAGAGCTCACCTGACTGTCCCCGAAGAACTGCAGCCAGGACACAGGGCGGCTGTGCTGAGGAGAGGCAGATGGAAGAGAAACTCCTGAAAGACTCCAACAAAACACAAACCTGGTAACACTGAGGGTTTTTTTTAAAAAAAAGATAATTCCTAGGGCCCTTCCTTGTATCTGTCTATGAAAACTATCTGGAGGGAAAATCCAAATACAACTTTATGTGTTTTTTTTTCATAAGAGAAAGTAATCACTTTGCAACCAAAATGGTGTTTGATTTTGTTAGCCGCCCAAAATACTAAAAGAATATCAAACCGAATGAAGCGAGACTTCCTTAACAAGTTTACAAAGCTCAGAAATGTCTTTTAAAGGCGTAATTTTGTTTAGTAAAATGGAATTTCAATTCGTACAAAAACCTAACAGGAGAATTCCACTGGCTGGCCTGTATTCACAAACAGTCTTTCAGGAAGGGAAATATACTGTCAAAGAATTATTATTTCAAGTATTTACAGGAATTTGGAAAATCTGAAAAAATTCATTTTTCCAGACTGGAGCTTCGTCTTTTCAGAGACCAGGGTCACTTCTCTTCCCTCAGCCTCATCGCTACCCTTGAGCTGCCAGGGGTAGGGGGGACCGCAGCGAGACGTTCCCGGGGGGACCGCAGCGAGACGTTCCCATGTGCCTGAGCTACCTGCTATTGACTGGCTTGAAAACCAACACCCCGAGCTCAGCAGAGCCAGGCGCTATTTAATACATATGGTTTATGTATCTTATACAACGCTATATAGGATAAACCCCACATTCCTGCGCTGACAAAACCACCCCAGTGCCGATGCTGAGCGCGTGGAATCAGACATGCTTTTATCAGACACAAGAAGAGCTGATGCATCCCAATTGTGTCAGAGGATACCTCCGTAGCCCACGGCAGTCAATTAGGATGTAACTAATGACCCTATTGTGTCATCTGTGCCATGAAAGGAACACAGCGGGAGAAGGCCGTGACCCTAACCACAATGGAGAGAGGTGGATGGTCCTGCGAGGTGGAGTGTGCTCAGAGCCAGGGACCGTATCGGCTAGAGGAGTGACACCAGGATGGGCAGTGTTTGCTTGGACAAGAGCTCTTTGTTGGGCAGTCCATGGAGGGGTTTTAGTTTCAAGCCTAAAGAGGTGTCTGATTACCCTCTCACTCGGAGATAAGGCACCTGAATGTCTTGTGCAAATACGGAGAGGCCGGAGGGAGAACAGAACTTTGCGAAAAGGGCTCTTGGTTGCACGTTGTCAAAAGAAAGAATGTTCTGGGGAAAACCCAAACAATTCCCTCTGACTTTTGTTAGCGCTGATGGAAAGTGGCAACATATAAAAATGAGCTTTACGGCTTGCCAGAACGTCGCTGGGAGTGGAACAGATGGCCAATTCATCTCCACCGAACTTGGCACTTCCAACAAAAGAAACAATATGTGTTTTGCTACCCTAATTTTTCCCCCAGGTATCTCAGCAGGTGATGGGGATGTCTGATGACAAGAATGACTTGACTTGTGCTCCCCAAGAGCACAAGTTGCTTGTTTCTGTGGCCCTGCCATTGTTTTGCCCCATTACCCACTCCTCTGCAGCACTCCGGTGAGGCTTCTCCTGATCCAGAAGACAAGAGCAAACCCGGGTGACACACACACGCTCTCAGACACAAACACCATCTCCTACAGGGGACTCATGTTTTCACATGGAGGTTCATTTCAGTATCCTTATGATTACTCTAAATCTATTTTCTTGTACTGCGGCTGTACACATCATGAAGATGCTCTACAGAATGTAACTGGTTGTAAAAATGCCAAGATTAGAACGAGGGATCCAAAAAACAGTTGGCTACCCCAGTATGTTTCACATTTAATATTAATTCCCAGGCATAACCTTGATTTCAGGATTTATGTTTTCCTACAGAAGGGATAAGCTGCTCCATTTTCCCACAGACAGGAGTTCGTGGGCTCCACCAGGATGGCTTTCACACACAGAGAACGCAAGGGAAGGGGAAAGATCCTTCTCGCGCCGATGCAGTGCACACGGCGCACGTGTACGTAAGCCCGAAGGAGAGAGGCATGACTGACATGAACACAACACGGCCAGTGTCTCTGGATAAAAGGCATCTTTCCCCACCTCCCATGCTACAGCTGAGCCGCGGTGCAGACTGACGTATACAGAGATCCTTAAAATCTGCAAGTCTGGTGAAAAGGAAAGGGAGCTGTGGGTAACCAGTGCCTCTCACATTCTCGAGCACGGGCAATATCCGTCCCTTAGCCACCAGCATGACTCTCAGGCTCCAAACCCATTCTCTGAGTATTTTCCTATCATTGCTTTTCTTTGTAACAAGAGCAGATGACATCACCAACCAAGTCTAAAAGGCACCAGAGGTCGCCTGCCCATTGAAATGTTTTGGAGAGCACAGGCTACAGCTCTGCAAGTAGTCCACGGTCTCGCTTCCATTTGCCTGGCCACACGAATGACAGTCTATCACACGCTAATGAAGCGGTCAGATCATTAAGATGATGTAAAAATCATTAATGAAGATTAAAAATCATCCACTGGAAAACTTCTAGAAAAGTATTATTAACAGTAGATCACATGTAAATGTCACGTTAAAGAAACTGATTTTTGGTTATATTAGTGATGCCGTAGGAGAACCTCCAAGGGGTTAACCGAGCATTTTATCCATAAGCTATTATATTAGGAAACACAATGTTATATTCCCCACAGAGCAAAGCGTTGTTTTGTCTTTCTAGTAAACACCCAGATGAAATGCGAGTTCCCATCCCGCTGACTCAACCACAGCAGCGCTTGCTCCCTGAAGAGAGCACTACACGCACCGAAGATACGGACAGAGGAATCAATCATTAGACATATGTTTTGGATATTATCTTTTCCAACCAAAAAGGCTAGGCTTGCAGTGAGAAACCAAAACCCAAGTTGTTAGAACAGCTTATCTCCCCGCAGCACAGGGCACAGCCCAGCCCTGCAGAAAAGCGCCGCCACTCATCTGTCTGAAGGATTCGTAAAAACAATCATCTCATCGTTTCTTCTTCTCATCTCATTATTTTCTTTTCTGGCTATCTGTGAAAATGGAATAGTCTTGCCGTTAAAAACAGAAACTTGGGTCTGTGTCACTGTAGGCACATCATCTCCAGCCTGACGGCGCAGAGCAGCTCTACTCTGGAGCAAGCCCCACTGTCTCCCTGCCACCGCTTTCAAGGGAATTTAAACCCCATAACCTGCGTCCCACTTAAGTCTCGCAATAGTCAGTGGAACAAGGCCTAAATATCTTTAAAATACTCGAGTCGGACAGATTTCCACCACAGCTCAGCTCGAATTTCCCTGCTTCAGCAGGATCCGTGCGCGCACAGTCAGGACGCCGGGGCCGGGGCTCGCCGTCGCGCACGGCTCTCAGAGGGCTGCCCAGCGTTTTTGGGACTCTCGCCCCTTTCTCATGCTCCCAAGTGAAAGATGAGCTGCTTGAAAAATCTAGCTTTCGTTTCTGCAAAACAAGGGTTGCACCACACTGCTGATTCACACGGGCTTGGGACAGCAACAACGGTACAGAGCTCAGACACTTCAATGGTGCTTGAAAGAAGAAACCGAGGTCAGTCCGTCTCGCTGCGCTTCCCATTCCACCCGGTCACCCCTTACACTCCTTATGTCAGGAAGGCACAGCCTTTGCTGCCTTTTTTTGCAGATCAGCTCTAAGACCAGGCAGTATAATCCAAAGTATTTACAACTACTGAGGGAGAGAAGTTGTTACAGACCTTCAAGGGACAGGCTGGGAGCAACCTGGGAGGTCACTTTTAGCAACTCTGCAGTAAAGCAGTTCAGATTATTGAGAAAATAGTGGGATCTAACAGTCCTCAGATCTACTCCCAGTTTTGAATAGCGTGGGGAACGACAGCTAGATGCATTGAGACCGAACTTTTCTAGCCTAAAATTCCTCTGTGTGATCCTAATACTGTCAGCTCTCAGCAGGCTTTTGAGAAAGAAAAAAAAAAATTAGAATTCTATTCTCAGTTCCAAAAAATTTTACAGCCCTTATTTTGAAACTTACCACATGTAACAGACCAAAACCAAGCTTCAGAAGGGAGCGCAGGTGAATTTTGACAACAATGGACGGTCTGAAGGGCAAGCCTAGCGCTGCGGCCAGCAGATGTGTAGCAAGAAATACCACGGCTATACCATCCGAAAGACACAGCGCAGCAAAGGTTGGGCGCTTCTCCTGCGCTGCAAGGCTGTGCAAGAGCAGGAACTGCACTGAGGGTGCAGGTGAACACGCAGGGAAATCACTCCGCACAGTTCCTGCGTGTCCCCCGGGAATTTTGCTATAGCTTGTAGAGGAGCAAAGCCTGGTCAGCTCTCTGGGCTGGGCTCCAGTCCTGTTCCTCCACGTCAGAGGGATCAACCGGTGCCCGAGCAGCCCCGAAGCGATGCTCCAGCAGACGGGATGAAGGTGGGCAGAGCAGCGCTCCCGTCCCGTCACACAGTTCGTCCATCAGCGGGACCGCCAGCCGGGGTCAGACCAGCGCGCTCCCTCCTTCCACATCGCCTCTCGTGGAGTTGCCAGTACAAGTCTCAAAGGGCCGTAAAAACTATACGGTGTGTTTTGTTAGAATGATTGTTCTGTCATCGCCCAGCCGTTGTTGTTATAGGTGCTACACGGGGTAATAAATAAAATGAAATCAGACAGTGTCATGCAATGCAACAGGCAACCCGTGCTGGCAGCTCTCCCGGTCACATCGTACCCGAGCTCATTAGATACAGCACCTACTATTTCACTGACGAAAATACAACTCATCACACATGTGCCTGTCTGCTGGTTTCACTCGGTGAGACCCAGACAGGGACCTGAGCCATCGCACAAGCTCCACGCTTCTCATCCACATCCTGATGTCCTTTTCAGGTTTGACTCCCTTCTCAGCTTATCTTAGAGCAAGTGAGGACTGCACCAACAGACCCAGACTGCTTCAAACCCACTGCTGGTACAGGGAGCATCAGTCCTTGGAACCACGGGTGACACGGGACTGCTTCAGGAACACCACAAGAGCTACAGGAGCCACCCAGCCCTCTGCCTAAGGCTGCTAATGCACGACATGAAATCTGGCAGCACAAGACGTTTCTCCACCCTGCTCAGAGCCGGGACATTAAAAAAAATACAGTCTGCACGCTCTCGTTTTAGCTGCTTCAAGGCAATTCTCGTTGGACAAGGGGCTGGGTCTGTCTCAGATCCTCGCAGGCAATGGCTCTGCCCCCTGGTCTGCAGCCATCCCACTGCACACCCCAGTAAACGAAGAAACAAAGCCTGAGTGCTCCTGACCCTCGCCTACAACGTGGACAACCCTGCTGTTACCTGTACGCCAGCAAAACAGAGACTCCTACACACCAGCCAACTTATCTTCTTGCTTTTTTCTTACATGATCTTTGGAGTTCATGAGCCTTCAGGTCAGTAATTTCTGTCACTACAAGTATTTGAGTTCTGTTCCCAATGAAATAAGTAATTTTTGGCCCTTGGGGGTTTTTTTTCCCAATCAAATGAGAAAACATACAACTAAAAATTCCACCAAATCTGGAAAATGCCCTTTTGAAAAATGATGTTCAAAATATAATAAGCATTTTCCAATGAAAGCTATTAATAACTTTTTAGAGTACCCCAGTAACGCTGAATGGTCTCTGCCACGTTCCCACGACGTGCTGCAGTTCCCCAGACGTGTAGCTCGGGTGGCAGACCCTGTCCAGCTACTGGCTACCAAGAAAACTGCTTGTATCGCTACAACGGAGTCACAAGGGGCCAGCTTTCCAGCTAGCACTACCTGCCAAGATCCAGGGAGAGACAGGGTAAGCTGCGAGCCGTGGCCCGTGCGGGGAAGGCGGCTGGAGGCACAGCCCTGCGTGCCATGGGAGGCAGGAGCGTGGCCGCCCCGGTGCACCGGGCTTAGCTCACTGCCGCTTAAACGTGCTCGTTACTGCTCTCGTGCATAATTACAGGAACCCTGGAAACGTGAAGGAAGCAACATGTACAATCCTCTGTAAAATATGTCCCAGCTGGAGCATGACATCATGGCCATAGATCAGCCTGCGAGTGACCTGCCGCCCTGATCTAGACTCTCACCGAGACCGAGCAGCAGAGGGAAACGAGTTCTGCACCGCGCTGCCATAGGGGGTATTGCCAAGAATGGCTTCTTCGGCTGGGGGACTGCCAAGTCTCTCTAGAGCTCTTCTAAAAAAATCAGAGAGCAGCTCCTCTCCAAGGATCCCGCCATGCTCCATGCCCACCAGTGTGAAACCTCCGGAGCAGTGCCCGCGGCAGTTAACAGCGGGAATACTCCTCCAGCAGGCAGGCAAACCGCAACGCCGGACGGCTGAGTGTGACACGGGAAACTATCACCAACTTAGGCGGTTGCTTTTACATATACATCTAATTTTCGAATGAATATGCTGGGTGGTGGGGTTTTCTTTTCCATTTATCCACCATATAAGCAGCATAAGCAACCAGATTAATAAACTCGTGTCAAGTATTAAGGACCACAAACACACAGAGGGAAGTAAACTATAAAACCTGCTCTCCTACAGACCCAGGACAGAAAAAATGCCATTTGGATCACTGCAGCTAAGCTATGGAGCTTGGAAGTTCTTAAATCCAGACAGCAAACCGTAAAGTAAATGCAATTAAAAAAAAAAAATCAAAAACCAAATTTTAGACCATGGAGACTTCCTGAGCTGAAGTGGGGCTAGAAAGCACTGTAATGTCTTTGGGAGTGATTTTAAAAACTACAATACCTTGTCATCATTTTGAAATCTTTTGATATATAAGAATAATAAGAAGAGCCAGAACTACAGAATTTTTTGCCCACATCAAAATCACCCTGACCACAAAGATGACCCCCAGCTTCTCATGCAGCTTCTCCTCTTCTCTTCTGCACCTTTTCCTGTGCAACTTCTCAGCCCCCAGGCAAGCCCACCTGCAGCTACCAGAGCAATGTAGAGTCCTCCGCTGTCACTCAGTTTTCAGCTTGGGGGCTTGCTCCCCCACAAGCCCACTCCAGTCATGAAGGCACTGAGTTTCTTGACCTTCCAGCAACACCGAAAAGCAAGATCAGGCTCTTTTGCAAGGTGCTCACCTCCTGGTCTACCCTAGTGGGACAGCAGTTCGAATGGGATTTGGGAGCAAGAGTTTAGGTTCTTCCTTAAACAAGTTTGTTGTTTAAGGTAAAGCATTATAATGCATTGTAGGACACAAAGAAAAGGTTGGATGTAATATGAAAATTATATAAAATAAAACTTGGAAATGTTGCAAGCCCAAATAGGAATGAACACATACATGTACAAAAGCTGGAGTGTAAAAATCTGCTGGGACTCCCAGGTTGAGCTACAGGCGTTTTACAGATTTGTCCCCGCTTCAGCACACGCAGCCTCCCGCTGCATTCCAGTCCATCAGCACAAACCCCGTGCTCCCCTCCTCGATGTTCTCCCTCCCGCGCCGCATTCGTTACGAGCTCCGCGCGCTCCAGCAGGCACTGACAGACGGCAGTAGATGATGTAGAGGTGCAATCAGATCAGACGACCCAGAGTACAAATCTATACAGCATAATGAGTCTTCTATTGCATAGATCAGAGCTTTGAAACGTTTTCTATTTAAATATATAGTCTGAAAACTTTCAGTGTATATCATCTCATCGGAACAACAGGCTTCCATTGTTCAGATGGCATAAATCTCTCATAGTCTCATAACAGCACATGATTTCCACTAGCTACAGGCTTATGGATTGTGGCACTAGTAGCGAAGGGTTTGTACATGGAAATCGACTTACACTGTAAGAACAAATTTTGCATTGTTCTGTACCTTAAAGTCACACGTTTCCACAATGACCAATGAACTATTACACAGATTGCTGGCGAGGGTAAATCACGCTGAATATCAGATGTGTTTTGCCTAGGGGGTCTGCTCGAGCAATCTGCGGCTCAGGGCTATTGTGGCAACGGAGCCCCGACAGAGCAGCCCCATCTGCTCCTTCAGCATGACCCAACCACGGCAGCAGCGCACCACGACTGCCCAAACGCCACGCGAACCGGGGTGCTCCCCAAGAGATGATGGGGGATGATGTAGAGTTGGGGTTGTTCAGCCTGGTGAAGAGAAGGCTCCAGGGAGACCTTCCAGCACCTGCCAGTACCTGAAGGGGGCTACAGGAGAGATGGGGGGGACTACTTACAAAGACATATAGCAACAGGATGAGGGGTAATGGATTTAAACTGGAAGAGGGCAGATTCAGATGAGATTTTAGAAAGAACTTCTTTCCTGTGCAGGGGGTGAGGCAGTGGCCCAGGCTGCACAGAGAAGCTGTGGATGCCCCATCCCTGGAGGGGTTCAAGGCCAGGCTGGATGAGGCTTTGAGCAACCTGGGCTAGTGGGAGGTGTCCCTGCCCATGGCAGGGGGTGGAACTGGATGATCTCTAAGGTCCTTTTCAGCCCAAACCATTCTGTGATGCTATGATTCTACGCTCCTATCCCGCCAGCCTCACTGCACAACTGCCCTATTCCTTGCTCCGTGGTACACCACACCTGTGCCCACAGAGCTTGAAGCTCACCAAACAATGGATCCACTGGCATCCTCTCTCAGCTCTGCTGGTGATAGGACACCCCCCTGGAAGAATCAAGGGCCATTTAGGGCCCTGCGTCAGGATGGGCAGCAAACACAGTGAGGCATTTAGTGGCTTGCTGCCAGGCGGAAGAAATCTGCTCACCTGGATAATGTCCGTGTGTCATCTTTGCCAGCTGGAGCTCCATGGCCGACTGGAGGACAGCTAGTGAATGGGGGGCAAGGGCAGCTCCGTGTCGGGCCGTCCAAAGGATGCATCCCCCTGCTAGGTAGTGGTCCCAGCCAGGCAGCCTGCTGCCTTACCTAGTGTGTGCTCTTACCAAAGGCTGAAGATCTCTGTGTTTTCCACCAAACGGATGACAACACCCACTACCCTACTCTGGAAAGCGGACATGCCTCTGCAGCACAACAGGCTGGCTGGAGGTGGCTTCCTTGTTGGGACTAGACATGAGCGTTTCTATCCTAAAACAAGCCATGTTCATCCCCGCCTCCCTTCCCTGTCACAGAGCTTTCTTTCCATTCCCATACCTACCCCTGGCCACTCTTCTCTGTAGCTGCCTTCTCATGATGATTGCAACTATCCGTACCTCCTCCAGATGAACACAGGTATCATTTTCGAGGGCTCTTGCAGCAGCTCTAAAAGGCATGCAAGAGAGATACTGCAGCAGATGTGAAATCTGCCGGCAACACTTTGAAAAGCCACCCCTAGGTGACAATGTGCAGCTGCAGAGGGACCCTCCCTGGCCCAGGTGCTGCTGGTTGGCCTCCCGGGCCAGGTACCCATCTCCTTGCCTTGAGTGCCCCCAAGAGCGGGTCTCGCAAATCACACGCAGAGGTGTCCCGAGGTCAGTGTAAGGGCAGGATGCTCTGTATTCCCCCGGAGGATGTAACAGATGGAGTGCTATGGAGATGCTCTCTAGGGCACTCCTGCAGCAAGACAGGGCAAACAATTGACAAATTTGGCCCCAAAGGCATGCCCACAGAGGTGAATGCAGCCAGAAAGCCCGATTCATAAAAGGGGGATAAAATACACTGTCAAAATATTACCTTCCAAATCTACTTGGAGAGGGGTTTAAAGTCTTTCTGCACTTCCCACTGAACCATGTCATTGTATCTCAGTGACCAGATGTAAGGAGTTGCCCATAACGCCCAGAGTATAATTCTAAAGGATGGTAGGAAATGACTCACTGTCGGAGGACTACATCATAAAATACTGGCTGTGGTCTCACATCATACCACACAGGCAGGAGAATTCCTATCAGCACACAGAGGCTATAGAATTACATTTTCTCATCAGACCCCAGACATACACCACAGATTACAGGCGCTCTCCTGGCAGCACGCTTGGCTGAAACCGGCTTGTGATGCGAGTTTAGGAGGAGACTGGCTTGCAACGTACACGGCTTGTGTTTTACTGCCACTTTGCTATACTCTATGAAATTTGAAAACAAGAGGTCATGAACCGAGCAGGAGCCAGAGTACAATCATCCTCCTGGCCCACAAGAAGCCTGGGATAAGGAGCAAACTGCAAATATAGTCACCAAAGGAGGAGGACTGCGCGTGTTGGGTGATCTACAGAAGCATTAAGTCAGTGGCTTCCACGTCTTACCACCCTTAGCACCAGGATTGCTGCCTGGAAGCTGGAACTCCATCAGTAGCGACAAATTATTATTTAGACCCAAATACAGTGTGTGTTACAGACCACACCCTGGGAACAGCCTGCTGAAGATCTGGTTTATAATGATGCCAACTCGAGTTTGGGCTCTTCCATACAGGACGTAGCGTACAATCTCAGAATAGTCTATGGTAGTAGTTGGTACATTAATTACAGCTGGCTAGGATTTTCCTTTTTCTCTCTTTTTTTTTTTAACTAGGAAATCCCAGAATACTGAAACTAAAACCGTCTGAGACAAAATCTTTTACCTTTAAAAACTTTGATATGGTTAAATCGTTTTGTTCTCTTTCAACCACTTCAAGCAGAAAAGCCCATTAGCATTATTTTTGCTTATCAGTAAATATTGCATGAGTTTATAATTGCCCGTGAAGTATTTTAACTCCTCTAATCAGTGTTTGCTTAATGAGCAATTTTTAGATGTATCTTTCAATCGAGTCAGTTTATCAGTGAGCGTCCTCACGGAAAAACTTGAAAATTTTAATGGAAAGGGAAACAAACTCCTTACCTAGCACAAACACAAGAAGCTCCCCCATTGGAGTCCTAAAGAAACATACAACAAGCGAGAGCCACTGACCAAGAAGATTTCTGCTCTAAGTGAACGATACACAACAGGGCAGAGGAAGCAGCACTCAAAGTTGGAAGACAGAAATAATCTAGAAATACAATTTAGTCATTCCCTGCATCAAAACACTCCAAGCTTGGCACACTAACCCTGCCCTGCTACAGCTCCCCTCTTGTATTCGCCCTTTTCACACATGGCAGTTCACGTGCCCTGGCAGCGGGACCACTGCTGCCGTCTGAACCAGATGTGAAGCTGCCAATCCACACCACTGCCTGTGCTCCGGCAGGCAGCTTGCACCACACTAGGAAATCTGGCCACGCTGATATTAAAATCTGCATTTGGTAACGTGCTTTGCAACAGATTTTGTGGGTTATGGGAACATTACCACAAGTTGTTAATCCAATTGGAGCACAGAAAAGGGCAGGGAGATTAAATTCACTATTTGAAAGTGCACAGAGATCCTCCGGATAATGTACTAGAGATAAGAGGAGCAAGACATTATTACCCAGCAACTGTCATATGATAAGGTCAATATATCATTAGCTAATGAAATATGGACTTAACACATCTTCTGTTGGGTATGGAGCAGGCAGGACCCCAGCGTACTGTATTAGAATAACGCTAATTTGAAAATCAAGATAGAAGAGGTGACGGCAAGACCAAGCAATGTTTTTTAACTAACTCAAGAGGGATAATCAGTGCATTTAACATCTCAGCTCTAGACACTGACATGACCAGTGCTGGGACACCTTTCACAGGCTTAGTCACCCTTCCTTTAATTACTAATAGCTACAAACACGTCCAAAGGTTTAACATAGTTAAGTATTATATTAAACATACAACAGGCGTCACAGTGCACAAATTTTCCACTCCCCTGGGTCCATGTAGCACTGATTGGAAAGCCCCGAGGAAAGCCAGGCAGCCTTTAACAGAATAAACCCTATCTGACATTGTGTCCTTATTTCAATGAAAAACAGAAGTTCGTAAAAATTCAGATCTTTACTGCTGAATGGACTGAATGCTCTCTTAGTCATGACTCATTAGAGAAAAAGAAACATCTCATGGGGTGCCTTTAAGCTCTCATTTACTTTCTCTCTTGCTAATGGCTGTTTCTTACTGCTGTTACCCACCTATCGGTGTAGCTGTTCTTCACACTCACACCTGCCCAGCGTTGTCCAGGGGTTTTCTACTAACACTACTAACCTACAGGTTCAACATCTCTTATGTACTCTGGGGCCATCCCCTTGATTTTGAGGTAGTTCCTAGGTATAATCGAGGGAAAGAAAAATTGCAATTAGTTGAATATTTCTGTCTTCACATTTCTTTCTTCCTCCTCTTATTTCTGCCTATCTCTTGTTCCTAATATCCCCCAACTTCCCCGCTTTCACTCTGTCCTGGGAACCAGACACATACATATTTTCCCTCACAATGTGGAAATCAAAGGTTCTCTTCCAGCACGTTTTCCCCTTGGACCACCGTGGATATCAAAGAGCAGTGTCTGTATGCATGCTGCAAACCCAGCACAAGAGACCTCCAGCCTTTTTTGACGCTAACAGATGATATTACTGACTGCAAGACTGTCTACCGTGTATATACTCTACAGTACCTTGGTTCCCAAAGAGTCTGTGTCCCCTAAGACTGAAATTCTCTCGAGATAGGTATTTTTTTCTCCACTGGTGACTAAGGGGATGTCACGCAATGGTGCCAGACAACCCAGAGACTGAGGGATTTCAGGGAGGCAGAAGAAAT